>SJYT01024886.1:0-178263 GCA_006410635.1 Cephalophus harveyi
AGGTCAGGAAGCAACAGTTAGGACTGGACATGGAACAACAGACTGGTTCCAAATAGGAAAAGGAGTACATCAAGGCTGTATATTGTCACCCTGCTTATTTAACTTACACAAGAAAAGAATATGAAATAGAATGGATGTATGTATACACATACTTGAATCTCTTTGTTGCACACCTGAAACTAATACTACAGTGTAAATAAACTCTATTTCAATAGAAAAAAAATTAAAGGTAGAAAACGAAGAGTACAGAATCAGGTTTGTACACAACCTATATATCACATAAGCATATATCAAATACTGTGCACTGCTTCCGGGTTCTCAGAAAGAAACAGAGAAGCACTCAGATACACTAGGGATGGAATACAGGGATGCGATTCTAGAAACATATGCTGTGCTAACTGGAGAATGCTGGACACTCAGCTCATATGACACTTTTTCCAGTGTACTCTTTTCTTTTCCTCTGTAATTACTGCACCAGTTTCCGTGGCTCTTAGTTACAAAGATTATTTGTGGCAAGTGTATATGTAACAACACGATGCAAGTGTACTGTGATTATTTGCTGTGATTTCATTTGTTTCAGGACAAAATAGATATGATCAAACTCAGGCTTCAAACCAACACACATTGTATCCACGCAATGCCAATTTGGGGGAGTCACTCCTAGGTTTTGGTATAAATAAATAAGAATGTAATCTATTTTCATTCTATTTATTACTTGCTAATAGGATCACAAGTGGAATAAAATGCCTCCGTGTTTCTCACACCGGGATTTTTTTTTTTTTTAAGTCCCCATCTACTCAAGGGTGAGATTGAGACTCGAGTAGGATCAATCTCTGATATTGTCTTCTCAGAAGGGTTTTGTTTCCCTTCCCTCATCCACGATAATAACCTCTGATTCTATTTCATAATGAGATTGAAAGGAAGCAACTACATAAGCTGAGAGCGAATAATTGTATTATTCTTTAAATGAGCCCATTGAAATGGCAAGGAAGGGACATTATAAATCTTTTTTACTGGGATATATATTGAGCTTTTAAAGGCCTAAGTCTGTGAAATGCTCCACCTTATTACCATTTTCAGGATCCCACTGAGGGCTACCACAGTAATAGTAATCACAATAATTATAGGCGTAGATAGCAACTATCTCCTAATCAGTCAGCTGTCTCTAAGCAACCAGGTTTAACAAGACTAACAATTGCCACCTCATAGATTCATGTAAAATTAAGACTCTCCAAATTCAGTCATTACAGAACAAATGCCTTAAACCTTCTGACCGCTAATGGATTTGTCATTTACCTCCAATGCCTGAGATTTAAACCAGCTCTTCCAATTCATAGTGATGATCATTCGTTCCCTTTGTGCCAAACACTTGATGGTTAATTCAGATGTAATTTTTTACTAAAAGTCAGACATGAGGCTTATTAAATCCATAATAAACTATTCTTCCCAAACAGAAAGATTCCTGCTGGGAGTTAGAATGTATATAACCATATGTCATAGCACAGTTATCATATGACACAATCAATGTGCCTGCCAGTTCTAAGTCATGGGGATCTATTCTTCAGGTCACATCTCTGTATTCAAGAGTTTGGACTAAACAAGCAGGATACTTAATCACAAAATTTAAAGGTTGCCATTTTACTCTGTGAGAAAGTTGGTAGCCTCTTGCTGGCCAAGTACCTTCTGTCCTTTGTTGTTGTTCAGCCACTTAGTCATGTCCAACTCTTTGTGATCCCATGGACTGCAGCACGCCAGGCTTCCCTGTCCTTCACTATGTTTCAGAGTTTGCTTAAACTCATGTCCATTGAGTCAGTGATGCCATCCAACCATCTCATCGGCTGTCATCCCCTTCTTCTCCCGCCTTCAATCTTTCCCAGCATCAGGGTCTTTTCCAATGAGTTGACTGTTCACATCCAGTAACCATTGGAGCTTCAGCTTCAGTGTCAGTCCTTCCAATGAATATTTAGGGTTAATTTCCTTTAGAATTGGCTAGTTTGATCTTGCTGTCCAAGGACTCTCAAGAGTCTTCTCCAGCACCACAGCTCGAAAGCATCAATTCTTCAGTGCTCAGCCGTCTTTATGGTCCAACTCTCACACCTGTACATGACTACTGGAATATCATGGATCAGAATATTTAACCCTAGAAACCATAAGCATATTTTAAAATATCAGTTGAACTTGCATTTGTATAGCACTTTATTTCTTTTGGGGGCTTTTTCACATATGGAATCTCACTTGATTCTTAATCAACCCTGTAAATTAAGCAAGGCAAGATCTTTACTCTGAATTTTCAGGTAAGAAAAATGAGATGCTAAAAGGTCATATGTCTACCTAATGGCATATGGTCTACCCAGGGTCAGCATAGCAGAGTTAGGATGAATACCCACAGGACCTGAATCCTGCTCATTCCTTTTTCAGAAATACCACAGTGATTCATTTGCTACACAACAAGGGGCTCGGCATTGGAGAGCGGGAGGGGAAGTCTATACTCTGAGTTCACAAGCAGTATTCCTTTCTTCCTTCTGTGTTCACATACAATCTCATCTGGTCCCAGAAGCTGAAAAACTCTGGGACCAGAGTCAGATTGAAAAACTCATGCTTTTTTCCTAATGCCATGCCTGCCTTTTGGTTACAGGAAGTCAATCCAGTATGGCATTAGATAGTGACTCTGAAATCTTCCTTTGTTTACTTAATCTGGACAGTTCTGCGGGGACTTCCTTCTTATTCCATGGCTCACTCACTGGGAAACCCTCTCTCTGTGTCTGTGCTCTACTTTCATGGTCTATTTAAGTAATAGTGACATTTGTCAAAAGAAAAGCCCTCCCTTTGACCAGTCTTCATTCTGTCAATACAACTGCGTACACACAAGGGAAGCCAAACTGGGACCTATGCTCTCCTCCACACTCCCTTTTTACTGTTGAAATATTTCAAACAGAATAGCTGCAAGTGGTCATAAGTGCAGTCATATCCAGCATTTGTCTTCATAATTAAATCTACTCGGTCTGGTGCCATAGGTATGTGCTGAAGGTCAACTTGATGTTAGCAAATCTACAACAGGTCCCAGGACAACCACGACTGTGAGTCTATCTGCAGTACTTTCCCTTTTCTGGATCCTCTACTTAAACAGGCTTCCCTGGCAACCAGTGCTGTTGGATCCCTGCTAATCTATTATGGCAGATGGAGAATTTCAGAGGGATTTATTAGAGTCTGCTAATTTAACTAATTCTCACTGAAGTGTTAATGATAGCTCTAGTGACGCATTTGAGTTTTAACAGTGGTTTTGGAGCTTTATCATAAGATATTATTTGGGGTGATAGAATATTTAGTAATCCGTCACAGAGATGTCACATATGTTGGGGCACAGTTGGAATTTCAATCCTCACATAAAATCCTTAATGCTCCTATAATGAGTCATGTTAAAATACTCAGCCATAAAAAAGAACAAAATTGTGCCATTTGCAGAGACATGGATGGACCTAGAAACTGTCATACACAGTGAAGTGAGTCAGAAATAGAAAAGCAAATACCATATATTAACACATATATGTGAAATGTAGGAAAATGATACAGTTGAACTTATTTGCAAAACAGAAATAGAGACATACATAGAGAACAAATGTATGGACACCAAGGAGGGAGAGGGAGATGGGATGAATCGGAAATTGGGATTGACATATATATATGTCAGTACTATGACTTATATATGTCATGTGTATATATATGTGTATATATATATATATGCGTGTGTATATATATATGTATATATATATATACACTGCTGTTGTGCATGCTAAGTCTCTTCAGTTTTGTCCAACTCTTTGCGACCCCATGGACTGTGGCCTGCAGGCTCTTCTGTCCACGGCATTCTCTAGGCAAGAGTACTGGAGTGGGTTGCCATGTCCTCCTCCAGGGGATTTTACTGACACACGATCAAACCCGTGTCTCATGTGGCTTCTGTATTGCAGGCAGATTCCTTGCCACAGAGCCACCAGGGAAGCCCATATAAACACTACTGTGTATGAAGTAGCTAACTAATGAGAACCTACTGTTTAGCACAGGGAACTCCACTCAGTGCTCTACGGTGACTTAAATGGGAAGGAAATCCAGAAAAAGAGGGATATATTTATCCATATAACTAACTGTTTTTCTGTAGAGCAGAAACTAACACAACACTGTAAATCAACTATACTCCAGTAAAACTTTTTAAAAAAAATCTGTACTGTTTTAAAACAAAAGATTCGTATGGCATAGGAGAGCCACATATGTGTTCTAGCTGAATGCTGCTCAGAAAATGATATAGACACTATCATTTCCCCTGATGAAAATTTATTCTGTTTTAGATCTGCTTCCTAAGTTACTTTTTCTGAAACGGATATTTTTGGCTTCAAAATTGGGGCAAAATTAACTCACCCTCTATTTTTCTAACTCTATTTCTCTTTGTCAGGTGTGCCTAGTAATTAATATAAGTTTCCTCTGAAATGAGGCAGCTATGGTAGTCAGATGCCTTCACACATTCTGTGACTATCAATGCAGATTACATGCCTACACCCTACAGGACCCCTAGGTCAGGCTTGCTGGCCTCAGGTTGATTTTTCGTTGTTGTTTACTCGCCAAGTCCTGTCCTCTTTTGCAACCTCGTGGACTGTAACCTACCAGCCTACTCTATCTATGGAATTCTCCAGGCAAGAATACTGGTGTAAGTTGCCATTTGCTTCTCCAGGGGATCTTCTAGACCCTGGGATCAAACTTACATCCCTTGTGTCTCCTGCAATGGCAGGCAGATTCTTTACCACTTAGCCACCAGGGAAGGTTTACATACTAACATTATGTAGATGCAGTCTGCACTTCCCATACAAATCAGAAGGTTTACTTATCTTCTTCTTGGTTGTTGACTCTTGCCTTCCATCTTCTTCCACTGCATCCTCTCCAGGGCTGTACATCTAGCATTTAATCTTTTTTTTTTTTTTTTCCCAGTAACCACTTGAGGTAACTTGGTATGGAAGTTACTTCTAGTATAAAATAGGCACACTGGATCTACCTGGTCTTCTAATATAGGGATCCCCAACCTGAAAGATGTAATGTCTGATGATCTGAGTTGGAACAGATATATTAATAGCAGAAATAAAGAGCACAAAGAAAGTAATGTGCTTGAGTCATTCTAAAACTATCCACCCCTATCTCATTTATGGAAAAACTGTCTTCCACGAAACCAGTTCCTGGTGTCAAAAAGGTTGGGGACCACCATTCTAACAGTTTAAACATTTAGTATTCACATGGAGCAACCATAATGAAATATGAAAGTGAATTATGCATGTGATTGTCCTAGATCATGGCACAGAAGAATGTCTACAATTTCACCTTAAGGAGAAAGCAAATGAGAAAAACAGGCAAAAAGAGTAGAATGAGGAAAAAGCATGGAAACACTGAAGTGCATTAAAAGTGCAGTGGTGCTCGAACCTGGAATCCATTAAAATTACCCAGGGAGAATTTAAAAATTCTATTTCTGGGCTCTACTGAAAAAACAGTGAATTAAGAGAAAAGTGAGATCTTAAAATCCATATTTTATAGTAATGGTCCTGTTGGCCTGGCCACGTTTTGAGAACTGATGGTCTAGTTTGTTGGATATATTCATCTTTTCAGAAATTATTTACTAACCTCCTAAGATGCATCAGACATGGTTTGAGATGCCTAGACAAATAGACCAAGAGCCTATGTAAGACAGATCCGATTCCTTGTGCAATACATGGATTAACTAAATTCTTCTATACTAAAACCCTATCAAGTCTTCATTTCCCATATGAGCCAAGCTAAGGCACAAAGAGTTTAAATAATTAATCTAAGGTTACATAACTAGCAGAAAGGGGACCTGGAATTCTCAAATGCGATCTTACTCCAGTGCTCTCATGCATGGCCAGCTACATAATTTGCAGAACCTAGTGAAAAATGAAAACGTCAAACCCCTTGTTCAAAATGCAAGAAACACTGCTGTTAAAGGTAGTAAAATATTAAGCGTTTTACTTTCTTTCATGGCCTCTCTTGCAACTTGTTGTTTTTTTTTTTTTTTTGGCTATATAAAACGTCATTCTAAGAAAGCAAAATTAAATTGTAAATGATTACCTGACTGTTACTATTCATCTTTATATTGTACAATGCCAATTTTAAATGCAAAAATAAAAGCATTTAACTCACACACAGGATCACAGAAATGACACAGTTTGTATTTTGTAGCTTATACATTCTTGCTAGAATAACAGAAATGTTGGCATGAAACCAAGTCAACTATTTTTTATTTTTCTTCTTGATAGATACACATATTCTGCTAACACTCTTTACCTTTGAGTTGCTGCTGCTGCTAAGTCGCTTCAGTCATGTCCGACTCTGTGCAACCCCAGAGACTTCAGCCCATCAGGCTCCCCCGCCCCTGGGATTCCCCAGGCAAGAACATTGGAGTGGGTTGCCATTTCCTTCTCCAATGCATGAAAGTGAAAAGTGAAAGTGAAGTCACTCAGTCGTGTCCGGCTCTTAGCGACCCCATGGACTGCAGCCTACCAGGCTCCTCCATCCATGGGATTTTCCAGGCAAGAGTACTGGAGTGGGGTGCCATTGCCTTCTCCACCTTTGAGTTAGGAATGAGTAATGAAGGACTGAAAGAAACTATGGGTGGTCTTTTTTACCCTTTGCTACTAAATGGTTATTTTCAGTGTAAGTGACCTGCTAACACAAGGCAACTAGTACAAAAAGAAAGGAATGGGACTTCCCTGGTGATCCAGTGGTTAAGAATCAACCTTTCAGTGCTGGGCACATGGGTTTGATCTCTGTTCCAGGAAGATTCCACGTGACATGGGGCAACTGAGATCTATGTGCCACAACTATTGAGCCACCCACCTAGAGTCCATGCTCTGAAACAAGAGAAGCCAACTTATTGAGAAGCCCACACACCACAACAAAAAGTAGCTTCCACTAGCCACAACTAGAGAAAGCCCTCGCAGCAATAAGACCCAGCACAGCCAAAAATAAGTAAATGAAACAATTTGACAGATTCCTTTGTCATTCATGTGTTTTTGAGTCATTACCTTCTTCAGTGTTTGAAAAATTCTGGTTCAAATAGAAGGAAGGCCTCTCTTGGTTGTCAGCACCCAGATTTAGTCAGTTGCAGACATAAGTAGCATGCTTGCCTCTTACTCATGTGGGGTTTGGCTGAACTTTCACACATGGTGGGCCCAGCAGGTTTCTGTGCTCATGGTGCCTCATGACTATTTGGGAAACGAGTGGAGAGGAACAACGGACATGTGTATCTTGCGTAACTTCTCTACTCACACACATGCTCTATTATCCAATAGGACCTCAACAGAATACCCATGTAAAGATGAAATTATGCAAAATTTCAAGATAGCAGAGCATTAAACCAAGCATGGCCCCTCTGAATTTTTCTATCACATATGCATGTCGACTATGGCCAAGTACCCACGAGGCCAGACCTACCTAACCTTGCTGCTGCTGCTGCTGCAAAGTCGCTTCAGTCGTGTCTGACTCTGTGCGACCTCATAGACGGCAGCCCACCAGGCTCCCCCATCCCTGGGATTCTCCAGGCAAGAACACTGGAGCGGGTTGCCATTTTCTTCTCCAATGCATGAAAGTGAAAAGTGAAAATGAAGTCACTGAGTCGTGTCCAGCTCTCAGCGACCCCATGGACTACAGCCTACCAGGCTCCTCCATCCATGGGATTTTCCAGGCAAGAGTACTGGAGTGGAGTCACTTTATACAGCAAGGCCTCTACATATGAACCTTCAAGTTGTGAACTTTCAAAGATGGGAACTTCCCCTGCATCCAGCTGTTGTACTGTACTACTGTACTTTTCAAGGTGCTGTTCTGTAAGATTACAAATATTTTCTTTGTTGTGTGTGTTTGTTTTTTAGATATTATTTGTGTGAAAAGTATTATTAACCTCTTATAGTATAGTACTATATAGCCTCTTGTGTTAGTTGCATACCCAGGCTAACTATGTTGGACTTACAAACAGATTGGGCTGAACGAATGCATTCTCACTTGTATGTAGGGGACTTACTGTACTGCGTTCCACAAGTAACACCATCATCCTTGTCTTTCTTGCCCAGGCTAATTCTTGTTTGAAAATATCCCTTTGAAGGATAACAACTGGAATTGAACAGAATACTCTAGTTCTCCTGTTCTCAGAATGCAAAACATTTTTATTTTCTTTCTCAGACCCTCACACTAAATGCCTCCCAAGTTTTCTAACTTAAATAGCTGCGGTGTTTCACCCCATTCTCCTCCATTCATCCCCTCTCCTCATCATACTACTGTGGTTGTTGCTGTTTAGTTGATCAGTCGTGTCCAACTCTTTGTGACCCCAGGGACTGTAGCACCCCAAGCTCCTCTGTCCATGGGATTTCCCAGGCAAGAATACTGGAGTGGGTTGCTATTTCCTTCTCCAGAAGACTGTCCAGAGCCAGGGATCAAACCCACGTCTCTTGCATGGCAGGCAGATTCTTTACCACTGAGCCACCTGAGAGCAGAAACTTTTCAAAGTTCTTCACATAATGTTTCTTTTAATCCATACAGCAATGCTATGAGGTATATACTGTTTTGGTAAATAAAATAATGCTTTCCTCTAAGATGTTCTTTTTCCATTCTATTATTATCCTCTATTTGATCACTAAGGAAGCCTTTCTTATCTCTCTTTGCTTTTCTTTGGAACTCTGCATTCATATGGGTATATCTTTCCTTTTCCCCTTTGCCTTTAGCTTCTCTTCTTCTCTCAGCTAATTTGTAAGGCCTCCTCAGACAACCATTTTGTCTTTTTTCCTTTCTTTTTCTTGGGGATGGTCTTGATCACTGCCTCATGTACAATGTCATGAATCTCCATCCATAGTTCTTCAGGCACTCTGTCTATCAGATCTAATCCCTTGAATCTATTTGTCAATTTCACTTATAATCATAAGGGATTTGATTAGGTCATACCTGAATGGTCTAGTGGTTTTCCCTACTTTCTTCGATTTAAGTCTGAAATTTGCAATAAGAAGCTCATGGTCTGAGCCACAGTCAGCTCCCAGTCTTGTTTCTGCTGACTGTATAGAGCTTTTCCATCTTTGGCTCCAAAGAATATAATCAATCTGATTACAGTATTGACCATCTGGTGATGTCCATGTGTAGAGTCTTCTCTTGTGTTGTTGGAAGAAGGTATTTGCTATGACCAGTGTGTTCTCTTGGCAAAACTCTGTTAGCCTTTGCCCTGCTTCTTTTTTGAACTCCAAGGCCAAATTTGCCTGTTACTCCAGGTATCTCTTGACTTCCGACTTTTTCATTCCAGTCCCCTATAATAAAAATTATATCTGTTTTGGGTGTTACTTCTAGAAGGTCTTGTAGGTCTACATAGAACTGTTCAACTTCAGCTTCTTCAGCATTACTGGTTGGGGCATAGACTTGGATTACTGTGATATTGAATGGTTTGCTTGGAAACAAACTGAGATCATTCTGTTGTTTTTGAGATTGTATCCAAGTACTGCATTTCAGACTCTTTTGTTTACTATGATGGCTATATCAATTCTTCTTAGGGATTCTTGCCCACAGTTGTAGATACAATGGTCATCTGAGTTAAAGCCACCCATTCCAGTCCATTTTAGTTAACTGATTCCTAAAATGTCTATGTTGACTCTTATCATCTCCTGTTTGACCACTTCCAATTTGCCTTGGTTCATGGACCTAACATTACAGGTTCCTATGCAATAATGCTGTTTACAGCCTCGGACTTTACTTCCATCACCAGTCACATCCAAAACTGGGTGTTGTTTTTGCTTTAGCTCCATCTCTTCATTCTTTCTGGAGTTATTTTTCCAATGATCTCCTGTAGCATATTGGGCCCCTCCCGACCTGCAGAGTTCATCTTTCAGTGTCCTATTTTTTTTTGCCTTTGCATGCTGTTCAAGGGGTTTTCAAGGCAAGAAAACTGAGGTGGTTTGGCACTCGGTGATCAATGCAAAGAAATAGAGAAAAATAATAGAATGGGAAAGACTAGAGATCTCTACTAGAAAATTGGAGCTACCAGGGGAACATTTCATGCAAAGATGTGCACAATAAAGGACAGAAATGATATGGGCCTAACAGAAGAAGACATTAAGAAGAATTGGCGAGAATATACAGAAGAATTATACAAAAAAGATCTTCATGACCCAGATAGCCACAGTGGTGTGGTCACTCACCTAGAGCCAGACATCCTGGAATGTGAAGTCAAGTAGGCCTTAGAAAGCATTACTACAAACAAAGCTAGTGGAGGTGATGGAATTCCAGTTAAGTTCTTTCAAATCCTGAAAGATTATGCTGTGAAAGTGCTGCACGCAATATGCCAGCACATTTGGAAAACTCAGCAGTGGCCACAGGACTGGAAAAGGTCAGTTTTCATTGCAATCTCAAAGAAAGGCAATGCCAAAGAGTGCTCAAACTACTGCACAACTGCCCTCATCTCACATGCTAGTAAAGTAATGCTCAAAATTCTCCAAGCCAGGCTTCAGCAATACATGAACTGTGAACTTCCAGATGTTCAAGACAGATTTAGAAAAGGCAGAGGAACCAGAGATAAAATTGCCAACATCGACTGGATCACTGAAAAAGGAAGAGAGTTTCAGAAAAACATTTATTCCTGCTTTATTGACTA
This sequence comes from Cephalophus harveyi, assembly GCA_006410635.1. Classification (NCBI taxonomy): domain Eukaryota; kingdom Metazoa; phylum Chordata; class Mammalia; order Artiodactyla; family Bovidae; genus Cephalophus; species Cephalophus harveyi. Next base: position 10,670 of record SJYT01024886.1, read on the forward strand.
CACCAAAGTCTTGTACTGTGTGGATCACAACGACCTGTGGAAAATTCTTTAAGAGAGAGGAATACCAGACCATCCGACCTGTCTCCTGAGAAATCTGTATGCAGGTAAAGAAGCAATAGTTAGAACTGGACATGGAACAACAGACTGGTTCCAAATAGGGAAAGGAGTACATCAAAGCTGTATATTGTCACCCTGCTTATTTAACTTATATGCAGAGTACATCATGCAAAATGCCAGGCTGGATGAAGCACAAGCTGGAATCAAGACTGCAGGGAGAAATATCAATAACCTCAGCTATATAGATGACACCACCCTATGGCAAAAAGTGAAAAAGAACTAAAGAGCTTCTTGATGAAAGAGGAGAGTGAAAAAGTTGGCTTAAAACTCAACATTCAGAAAAATAAGATCATGGCACCTGGTCCCGTCACTTCATGGCAGATAGGTGGGGAAACAATGGAAACAGACTTTATTTTCTTGGGCTCCAAAATCACTGCAACATGGTTGCAGATGGTGACTGCAAACATTAAATTAAAAGACATTTTCTCCTTGGAAGAAAAGCTATGACCAACCTAAACAGCATATTAAAAATCAGAGACATTACTTTACCAACAAAGGTCCATCTAGTCAAAGCTATGGTTTTTTCATTAGTCAGGTATGGATTTGAGAGTTGGACTATAAAAGAAAGCTGAGTCCCGAAAAATTGATGTTTTTGGACTGTGGTGCTGGAGAAGACTCTTGAGAGTCTCTTGGACTGCAAGGAGATCCAATCAGTCCATCCTAAAGGAAATCAGTCCTGAATGTTCATTGGAAGGACTGATGATGAAGCTGAAGCTCCAATACTTTGGCCACCTGATGTGAAGAACTGACTTATTGGAAAAGATCCTAATGCTTGGAAAGATTGACAGTGGGAGGAGAAGGGGATGACAGAGGCTAAGATGGTTGAATGGGTGGACATGAATTTGAGTAAGCTCTGGGAGTTGATGATGCACAGGGAATCCTGGTGCTTGCAGCCCATGGGGTAGCAAAGAGTCAGACACAACTGAGGGACTGAACTGAATTGAAGATGTTCCTGTCCTAAACCCTGGAACCTGTGAATATGTTACATTACATAGCAAGAGGTAATTAATATTACAGATGGAACTAAACTTATCAATTAGCAGATCTTAAAATAGGGAGATTATTCTGGATTATCTGGGTGGACCCAAAGTAATCACAAGGGTCCTTGAAAAGTACAAAGGGAGAGAGAAGAGAAGGTTGGAGTGATTCGATGTAAGAAATACTCAACTTGTCATAGCTGCTTTTGAAGATGGGCGGTAGTCATGAGCCAAGAAATGTTGATGGCCCCTAGAAGCTAGAAAGTCAAAGGTATGGATTCTCCCCTAGAGCCTCCGGGAAGAAATGCAGAGTTGACAACGAGTAGATTTTATCCCAGTGATGCCTGTAGCAAACATCTGCCTTACCAGACAAAGGCCTTGCATTGATGGTTCTCATCATTATATTTATAATCCTATTGGATAAAGCTGATACGGAACATTGCTTATAAATAGGAGCTGAATAAACGTTTTTAAATAAATGATCACTTTCAGCAAAGAATAGTCTTGCCTGTGAAATATTTATAATGTAATGATATTACACTATATATCAATACTTTACATTTGCCTCTACCCCACTAATGAAGAGCAATTGAAGATTATGAATTAAATTGCATTTTTGTGTTAAAAAAAAAAGTAAAAAACCACAGCAGTAACCACAGGCAAGACATTTTTTGCATTCTTCATCTCTTTTGTTTGTTTTTCAAATTATGCTCCAAGAAGATATTGCATTCATCATTCTAAAATATGAAAAATACATGCCACAACTACTGTCAAGGCGGCATGAAGATATTTATTTGCCAGTGTGCTGTACATTATTGCCTTTTTGATGGACTTCTAGGAAACATTTTAAAGAAAGAAAATAAAGGATATAAGTAAGACTTCTGGTGCTTGCAAAGGAAACATCAACCAAGAGTTGCCCACTTTGTTGTGAACCAAGCTATTAGCTGAAGTTGGTAATTTTTTAAGAAGCTTCTTACTGTACCTGCCAACACAGTAGCCTCAATCCCAGGTTAAATGAATGCCTATCCCTTCCAAGTCTGGCTTTTAGACTGCATGTTTAGAATTTTAGTCTCCCAGTATCCTGTGCAATCCACACAATTTTCTTTATGTCCCTTGTTGCTTTATTGCATGCCCCCTCCTTCCTCCCAACACTGCTCTAGTTCCTGCCAAGGCCTGGGAGCAAATAGGCAGTTTTCACTACAAAGAAGTAACCAATCCAATATTTTCTGCATAATTTATATGGGCAGCAGGGCAAAATTAAAGCATAATTCCATTGTGTCATTTCCACAGTTTTACTCAGTTGCTCTTCCCTAAAGGCACCAGTATTTTCATTTCCAAACACTGCCTTTTCTTCCTCTGCCTTCCATTCCCTACTTATGTGTTGGGTTGTGTTTCTATATCCAGGACGGTCAATTGAAAACCTTTCTGAACTGGTCTCTGATATCCAGTCTCAGCTTGTTGTGACATCACAGTCTAGCATGAGGCACCAAAGAAACACGGTCTTTGCTTTTACTGAAGAATCACAAAATAGGCAAGCTCTAGGTTGCTCTGTTGCTGTGCTTAGTCATGTCTCTTTTGCAACCCCATGGACTGTAGCCTGCCAGGCTCCTCTGTCCATGGGATTTTCCAGGCAAGAATACTAGAGTGGGTTTACTGCTGCTGCTGCTAAGTCGCTTCAGTCGTGTCCGACTCTGTGTGACCCCATAGACAGCAGCCTACCAGGCTCCCCCATCCCTGGGATTCTCCAGGCAAGAACACTGGAGTGGGTTGCCGTTTCCTTCTCCAATACAGGAAAGTGAAAAGTGAAAGTGAAGTCGCTCAGTCGTGTCCAACTTACTGAAGTCAAATTTTCTAAAGATAATTTTCTTTTTATCCATCTATAGTTTTGACTTTAGACTTTAGCTTTAAAAATAAAATCCTCTTGCTAATTACCATTTTATGCTTGGATTTAAGTGAAATCTGATTTACGTAGCTGATCACATTGTCATGGCCTATTCAAACCCTCCACCTGTAAACACCCTTCTCCACGGTCCTTCTGAGACTCCCCAAACCACGTCCTCTCTCTTCCCTCGGCCTTCCGGTTATCCTTTGGGTTTTCTTACTTTACCTTCCCCATAGCCATAAGTGCATGCATGCTAAGTCAATTCAGTTGTGTCCAACCCTTTGTGACCCCACAGACTGTGGCCCACCAGGTTCCTCTATCCATGAGATTCTGTGGGCAAGAATACTGAAGTGGGTTGCAATTTCCTGCAATACTCCCGACTCAGAGATCAAACTTGTGTCTTTTATGTCTCTTGCACTGGCAGGCGGTTCTTTACCACTAGCCACCTGGGAAGCCCATAGCCATAAGCACACTCAAGTAATTATATTTATTGAGAAAGTTCAATCTTTGGGTTCACATACATTAAGCTGTGGAGAAGGCAATGGCACCCCACTCCAGTACTCTTGCCTGGAAAGTCCCATGGAAGGAGGAGCCTGGTAGGCTGCAGTTCATAGGGTCGAGAAGAGTCGGACATGACTGAGCAACTTCACTTTCACTTTTCACTTTCATGCATTGGAGAAGGAAATGGCAACCCACTCCAGTGTTTTTGCCTGGAGAATCTCAGGAACGGTGGAGCCTGGTGGGCTGCCATCTATCTGGTCGCACAGAGTCGGACACGACTGAAGCAACTTAGCAGCAGCAGCAGCAGCATATGAAGCTGTATTGTTTCTTCCAGTGGTCCAACTCAATTTTCTTCTATTAAATTCCCCTTTCCCATTAATTAGTGGGCCAGCTTCCTTCATTTTGCCAGCTGCCATACCTTTTCAGTGACTATAATTGCTAGCATAGGTGCATTTTAATATTTAAGACTCAGTTCTGTCCATTTATTTAATAAAAACCTCTACCTCAAGCAACAGTCCAAGTTCATTTTCTTCTTAATACATCCGGCTAATGCACTGACCCCCACTTTCTGATGAAGACAAAGGGACAGGCATGGTTTGGCTCTGAGAAAATTTCCTCTCCTTTCCTCTCTTGGGCAGTAATCATTCTAATGTTGGAGACTACGGAAATGGATAAAGAGGGGTCACAGAGAGGTACTTACTTGACCACAGGCACTTACTGAAGGAGAGATATTCATGCCCTAATTCTGTTTCTGGCATATCAATTTCATACAGGTGGTTTCTGCTAACATGCAGATTTGTGGCAGGGTAGCCCCCCGGAAAGGTGACCTGTGCAGTTGTACAAGGCCTCGTAGTCAGGCAGGTTTAGCACTTGATTGAATGGTCTGTTGTTACCATCTTGAAATTCTCAATTTTTGAACAAGGATCTCCATATTTTGCACTGGCCCCTCTGAATTTTGCAGCTGGTCTCTTTCTTTGCTCTGAAAACTATTCAACACCATTGGGCACCTTGTTTTATTAGGAATCCCCCTCAGAGGGGAAACCTTCTCCCTCTGCCTATGTCAGTCATAATAGCCCATTAACCACACTCTGAGCTGAGGTTTCCATCTCTTAACCAAGGTAGTCACAAAGCTATAACCCCCAGGAATTCTTCACATTAGCCTTTGGTACTAATCAGATCATTTTCTATAATTACTAAGGACTGTTAAGAACTGGGATAGATGAGGGTTGCCTCCATCTTTGTTCCAGACCTAATATAATAATCTCTTCATTTCAATAAGAAATAAGAAACTTAATCAACAGAGACAAGTGTTTAATAATGAAAAGACTTTTATTATGGCAATTTTAGCAATTTATTTAAATGCCTTCCTAGTTATATGTCAAAAATCATCCCAATGCTCTATCAGCCATAATTATTTAGCAATCTATCAGATGACAACTTGTTTAGGTTCTTTTTCCATTCATTAAAAGTGAAGAATTAAAAACAATCTAACTTGGGGATGTATGGGTTAGCTGTTCATCAGAGCCATTCACTTTCTTTTTAACTTCTTCACAAATACATTTTTTTTCCTTTGGTGTTGCATGAGATTGGGTACCATAAACCATGAATGCACAATAGAAAAATGTGAATATATGAAATATATGATTTTCTTTGGTAAATTTGGGACAGATAATTGTAAAAAGGGTGAAAGAATAGGATGACATTAACTTAGGAAAGAATGCCATTGGTATATTGCTGAATATTAAATCATGCTCTGAGATACAAAACAAAAACTCAGGTTCATAAATAGTAAGATACTTTTAAAGATTCCACAGCTATTTGATTCTTCTAACATGAAAATAAAATTTCAGTTCAGCCCAGTCATTCAGTCGTGTCCGACTCTTTGTGACCCCATGAATCACAGCAGCCAGGTCTCCCTGTTCATCACCATCTCCCGGAGTCCACTCAGACTCACATCCATCGAGTCCGTGATGCCATCCAGCCATCTCATCCTCGGTCGTCCCCTTCTCCTCCTACCCCCAATCCCTCCCAGCATCAGACTCTTTTCCAGTGAGTCAGCTCTTCGCATGAGGAGGCCAAAGTACTGGAGTTTCAGATTCAGCATCATTCCCTCCAAAGAAATCCCAGGGCTGATCTCTTTCAGAATGGACTGGTTGGATCTCCTTGCAGTCCAAGGGACTCTCAAGAGTCTTCTCCAAAACCACAGTTCAAAAGCATCAATTCTTCGGCGCTCAGCTTTCTTCACAGTCCAACTCTCACATTCATACATGACCACTGGGAAAACCATAGCCTTGACTAGACGGACCTTTGTTGGCAAAGTAATGTCTCTGCTTTTTAATATGCTATCTAGATTGGTCATAACTTTTCTTCCAAGGAGTAAGCGTCTTCTAATTTCATGGCTGCAGTCACCATCTGCAGTGATTTTGAAGCCCAAAAAAATAAAGTCTGACACTGTTTCCACTGTTTCTCGATCTATTTCCCATGAAGTGATGGGACCAGATGCCATGATCTTTGTACTTTATGTACCAAGAGATGAGGATTTTGAAATGAATATGATATATTTCCACATTTATAGAATTTAGAATCTGGTGGCAGATACTGATTTTTTACCCTGAACCTTCCACTTTACCATGAAATTCAAGTGGAGTATATAATTTCTGCTTGTTTCAGTATATGTAAAATGGAGAAGCTGAATGGATACAAAAGGCAATCAGAGGAATAAAATCAGAGTACCTTAAAAAATTTGTGTGAGCATCCTACTTATTATTCCCAGTTTACAAATGAAGGTACACAGCTCAGACCCAAGAAAAGTAAGTGATTTTCCCAAGAACTCTCAGTAAAATAGTCTCCATTGTTTTTGTCTACCCAGTGTTCACAGTTCCTCCTTCATCTGGTAATGGCATCCCTATTTTACTTTGAGGAATCCGTCCTTGCACACTGACTATAATCATGTGGTCACTGCCAATCAAGAAAAAAACTGCCTTCCTTAGACAAGCACAAGTATGCATTCCAAGCCAAGACAAGCAACCTTTTACAATTGGGAATAACTGGAGGTAACTCCTCTCACAGTTTTCCTGAAGAAACTCTCTATTGTTCATGTGATAGACTAAGAGGGACCACTTACAACCCCTCCCAATAAGAATCAGCCATGTCTTCACCCTTTGAATCTGGATGGCCTTTTGATTTGTTTTGACCCATTGTATATTGCTGAAATGATGAAGCTCAACTTACAAACCTAGTCACCACAGAATCTGCGATCTTCCTCTCATCATTTTGGAGTTCTGTTGTCATGTGAAAAAAATGCAGGCTGTTCTCCTTTAAGAAAAACTACATAGAAAGGGAGGCCCAGTTGACAGTCACTGCCAGCACCAGATGTGATCGTGGCCATCTTTTACTCAACACATGCAGGAATTGGCTTCAGCCACATAAGTGACCTCAGACAAGTTTCTAAAAAGTGAACGATTCTAATGAACAGCTAATAAATCCATTTCCAAGTTGAAAGTGAAAGTCACTCAGTCGTGTCCAACTCTTTGAGATCCCATAGACTTGTAGCCTGCCAGGCTCCTCTGTTTTTGGCATTTCCAGGCCAGAATGTAGGTAGCCATTCCCTTCTCCAGTGGATCTTCCCGATCCAGGTATCAAAACCAGGTCTCCCGCATTACAGGTGGATTCTTTACTGTCTGAGCCACCAGGGATTTCCAAGTTAGATTGTTTCTAATTCTTACTCTTAACTAAATGAAAGAAGAATCTAATCGAGTTATCATCTGAGAGATTATAAAATATCTGTGACTGATATTATGAATTTTGGCATATAACTAGCAAGCAATTTAAGTGACTGGAGTGTAGTCCAAATTACTGTCCCGTAGAATCATGAACAAATAAAATCATTCTTGTTTTAAGCCACTAACTTTTGGTACCATTTCTAACTTGTCTGAAATGTTGTTCAATTATTCTTTTTAGTCTGTTATCTACTCTACTTCTGCAATAAACTTCTTTTTTGGCTACAGCACCAGAGTCACATTTTCTTGCTCACTATCAAGTAACCTTCAAGGTACACTCTGATTAAAAGGAATTATTTCCTGGGTTTCCTGGCTGACAACCCAGAATTCTTTCATATGTTTTCTGTTGATTTTCCCCAAATGCACAAGTTTTGCAGAAATCAAATACATATAACAGAAAGTCCTTTGGGGACAAAGTGAGAAGTCAGTGAGAACTGAAAGAAGAGCAAATTAACATAACTCAGAGACATACTATGTTAGTCCTCGTGCCAACATGATCGTCCCAGGACTCCAACCTGTTTGTTTAAGTGTAAGTGTCTCTGCATCAATACCACCTCATCTTAATTAGATTCATTTTTCGATGTGTCCTAATATCTGGTAGGATGAATCTCTTAGCCTCATGTTTTGTTTTGGTAGCTGTCCCTTTAGTTTTACATAGGAAATTTAGAATCAGATTGCAGAATTGACTAAATAACTAGTTACAGTGGTGGTTGAGAAGTTTTTTAATTTATAAATTAACTTTGGAAGCTTTATTTATTTACAATGTTGAGCCTTCTTACCCATAAAAATTATCTACCTCTTTTTAATTTAGATCTTCTTGACTCTCTTATAAAAGAGTTTTGCAATTTCTTTTTTACATTAAGTGTTTGCACATTTATTGCAGATTTATTCCTGTGCGTCTTAGAGTGTTGCTCATGTCATTTTTGCTGCACTGTAAAGGCTGTGGTCCTAGTGTGATTAGATTGACTAGTTTTCTGTGAGTATGGTTTCAGTATGTCTGCCCTCTGATGCCCTCTTGCACCACCTATCATCTTACTTGGGTTTCTCTTACCTTGGATGTGGAGTATCTCTTCACAGCTGCTCCAGCAAAGCACAGCCGCTGCTCCTTACCTTGGATGAGGGGTATCTCCTCACTGCCGCCCTTCCTGACCTTGAACGTGGAGTAGCTCCTCTAGGCCTTTCTGCTTCAAATCTGCTGGTGTATTTATCTTGAACTTTTAGCTTCCAGCCAGTTGGCCCTTCACATCTTCGAGTTACCCGAGGAAGGAAAATATTCATGGAAAAAAATTCCATAAAGTTTCCTAAAGCAAAACTTGAATTTGCCCTGTGCCAAGGACTTCCCTGGTGGCTCAGACAGTAAAGCATCTGTCTACAATGAGGGAGATCCGGATTCAATCCCTGAGTCAGGAAGATACCCTGGAGAAGGAAATAGCAACCCACTCCAGCACTATTGAATCCCTTAGAAGAAATGGAGTAGCCATCATGGTCAACAAAAGAGTTCAAAATGCAGTACTTGGATGCAATCTCAAAAACGACAGAATGATCTCTGTTCTTTTCCAAGGCAAACTATTCAATATCACAGTAATCCAAGTCTATGCCCCAACCAGTAATGCTGAAGAAGCTGAAGTGGAACGGTTTTATGAAGACCTACACGATCTGTTAGAACTAACACCCAAAAAAGATGTCCTTTTCATTATAGGGGACTGGAATGCTAAAGTAGGAAGTCAAGAAACACCTGGAGTAACAGGCAAATTTGGCCTTGGAATGCGGAATGAAGCAGGGCAAAGACTAATAGAGTTTTGCCAAGAAAATGCACTGGTCATAGCAAACACCCTCTTCCAACAACACAAGAGAAGACTCTACACGTGGACATCACCAGATGGTCAACACCGAAATCAGATTGATTATATTCTATGCAGCCAAAGATGGAGAAGCTCTATACAGTCAACAAAAACAAGGCCGGGAGCTGACTGTGGCTCAGATCATGAACTCCTTATTGCCAAATTCAGACTCAAATTGAAGAAAGTAGGGAAAACCACTAGACCATTCAGGTATGACCTAAATCAAATCCCTTATGATTATACAGTGGAAGTGAGGAATAGATTTAAGGGCCTAGATCTGATAGATAGAGTGCCTGAAGAACTATGGAATGAGGTTCGTGACATTGTACGGGAGACAGGGATCAAGACCATCCCCATGGAAAAGAAATGCAAAAAAGCAAAATGGCTGTCTGGGGAGGCCTTACAAATAGCTGTGAAAAGAAGAGAGGCGAAAAGCAAAGGAGAAAAGGAAAGATATAAGCACCTGAATGCAGAGTTCCAAAGAATAGCAAGAAGAGATAAGAAAGCCTTCTTCAGTGATCAATGCAAAGAAATAGAGGAAAACAACAGAATGGGAAAGACTAGAGATCTCTTCAAGAAAATTAGAGATACCAAGGGAACATTTCATGCAAGGATGGGCTCGATAAAGGACAGAAATGGTATGGACCTAACAGAAGCAGAAGATATTAAGAAGAGGTGGCAAGAATACACAGAAGAACTGTACAAAAAAGATCTTCACGACCCAGATAATCATGATGATGTGATCACTAATCTAGAGCCAGACATCTTGGAATGTGAAGTCAAGTGGGCCTTAGAAAGCATCACTACGAACAAAGCTAGTGGAGGTGATGGAATTCCAGTTGAGCTGTTTCAAATCCTGAAAGATGATGCTGTGAAAGTGCTGCACTCAATCTGCCAGCAAATTTGGAAAACTCAGCAGTGGCCACAGGACTGGAAAAGGTCAGTTTTCATTCCAATTCCAAAGAAAGGCAATGCAAAAGAATGCTCCAATTACCGCACAATTGCACTCATCTCACATGCTAGTAAAGTAATGCTCAAAATCCTCCAAGCCAGGCTTCAGCAATACGTGAACCGTGAACTCCCTGATGTTCAAGCTGGCTTTAGAAAAGGCAGAGGAACCAGAGATCAAATTGCCAACATCCACTGGATCATGGAAAAAGCAAGAGAATTCCAGGAAAACATCTATTTCTGCTTTAGTGACTATGCCAAAGCCTTTGACTGTGTGGATCACAATAAACTGTGGAAAACTCTGAAAGAGATGGGAATATCAGATGACCTGACCTGCCTCTTGAGAAACCTACATGCAGGTCAGGAAACACCCGTTCGAACTGGAGATGGAACAACAGACTGGTTCCAAATAGGAAAAGGAGTATGTCAGGGCTGCATATTGTCACCCTGCTTATTTAACTTATATGCAGAGTACATCATGAGAAATGCTGGGCTGGATGAAGCACAAGCTGGAATCAAGATTGCCGGGAGAAGTATCAATAACCTCAGATATGCAGATGACACCATCCTTATGGCAGAAAGTGAAGAGGAACTAAAGAGCCTGTTGATGAAAGTGAAAGAGGAGATTGAAAAAATTGGCTTAAACCTCAACATTCAGAAAATGAAGATCACGGCATCTGATCCCATCAAGTCATGGGAAATAGATGGGGAAACAGTAGAAACAGTGTCAGACTTTATTTTTTGGGATTCCAAAATCACTGCAGATGGTGACTGCAGCCATGAAATTAAAAGATGTTTACTCCTTGGGAAAAAAGTTATGGCCAACCTAAATAGCATATTGAAAAGCAGAGACATTACTTTGCCAACAAAGGTCCATCTAGTCAAGGCTATGGTTTTTCCAGTGGTCATGTATGGATGTGAGTGTTGGATTGTGAAGAAAGCTGAGAACCAAAGAATTGATGCTTTTGAACTGTGGTGTTGGGGAAGACTCTTGAGAGTCCCTTGGACTGCAAGGAGATCCAACCAGTCCATTCTGAAGATCAGCCCTGGGATTTCTTTGGAGGGAATGATGCTAAAGCTGAAACTCCAGTACTTTGGCCACCTCATGTGAAGAGTTGACTCATTGGAAAAGACTCTGATGCTGGGAGGGATTGGGGGCAGGAGGAAAAGGGGATGACAGAGGATGAGGTGGCTGGATGGCATCACTGACTTGATGGACGTGAGTCTGAGTGAACTCCAGGAGATGGTGATGGACAGGGAGGCCTGGTGTGCTGTGGTTCATGGGGTCTCAAAGAGTTGGACACGACTGAGTGACTGAACTGACTGAATATTTCTAAAATAGATACTCTTCATCAGATTATGGAGGATTTTTTTTCCTCGTTTTCTCAGTCTTAATATATTTTTGAAATGTCTGTTGCATGTACGCACGTATCTATTTATGTTATGCCCTAATTGTCATTAAATATTGTATTAAGTGAGCCATGACATCAACTCAATCCTGATGCTATCTACGAAGGCACCACTTTCAGAAACTATAATTACAACTGGGAAGGCAATAATCCTTGTTATTCATTGCCTACTGCAAGGATGAAAATCCTGCTAACTGACCTAAGGAAAGTGCCTAATCATTTGCAAACTTAAATATGATCTTGATCATAATTTACCTTCAGTATTATCAATACAGCTTTGTAAAATGTTTTGCTTCCAGGAACATTCTATGGCTTATGTAGGAGTTTCCGTGAAGTATAAGTAAATATTTTTTCCCAGTTTAAATCATGTTCAAGTTAGAAATTATTGGAGAAATAATGGCTTAAAACTGAATTCATTAGGAAAAATTTAATGCATCTCAGTCACTAAAAGGACTGAGAATTAGCAACTTAGCATCATCTGATAAGTATAATTTATTATATAAGTAACTAAAAAATATAATTATTGCCCTAATGAAAAAAGAAAAAAAACTGGTAAAAACAGCATAATATTAACAGTAAGCTGTCATTATCGAATTATCCCATATCACCCATATCTTCTTATAAACAGGAGTACTAATACAGGAGTCTTTTATCTCAGTCAGGCTAAAATGCTAATTTATATTTTATCAATAAAGCAGTAATTTGATTCCTTAAATTAATAAAGGGATTTTGTATTTTATATTCATATAATTCTGCAATATTTCTTTTAGGAGACTCTCTGCGATTGCAAAAGAACCTTATTTGAGTAAACTGAGTGTGTGAATACCCTATGGAGCCATCATTGAAGAAGGAGTAATTTCCCTTTGCCCTTTTCCACTACTTTTATTATAGCTTTATGGAATGTTATAATATTCCTAGAGACAGAGAAGGATGCTTTGAATAGCTAAAATTACTGAACACATAAAGATTTAAAGGTTAGCCTTGAGGGACATTATTATACTTCAGGTCAATAATACCTACTAACCTTTCCCATATCTACTGTGGATAAATAAAAGTTCCATAATACTGAATTTTGCACGAACTAAAAATTTTTAGAAAATCAGATTTGAGGTTAGGAACTTAAGAAAGTGTTCCTAGGAGAATTTTATATAAGGAGACCAAGCACATATGGAAAGCCAGCCGTCTCCCCTCACAATGTCTCTGCCTTTAATTTAGAAAGAAAGCGGTGATGGCACTATTTGCTCCTAGTGAAACTTTTTGAGACAAATTGGCTGCCAGACTGGTTCCTATAGTCTTTTAAAGTGGTCCATTTTGGAACAGGCTGTTGATAAAATTGCTTATTTTATGAGGCTTTTTTTTTTTTTTTTTTTTTTGGTTTAGTAAGAAGGAGTGTGATAGCTCCTACAAGCTACTCTCTTCTCTATGCGAAGAGGCTAGCAAAAGAGCCATGTCCGGTCTCACTACAAGGTGACTTCGCTTTATTAATTGTGAAATCACATCAGGCCCAGCAGAAGCTGTGGGAACACCAAACGGAAGATCTCGATGCTACCCAAAGGTGGCAGCACTGAGCAGGGGACGATTAGAGACTGCCCGCACCTCCCTTCGACCACCAAATGCAGGCCACTCTGAGCCTGTCTTTTCATTGGTAGGTTGCTGGATAAGAGGTAGTTTGAAGACACTTCTTGTTCTAAATTATTACTATGTGTTCACTTTTTCAGGTTTTAGTATTCTGACATGCATGCCTGTGATTAATACAGCAATTCAGTGTGATGGGCAAACTATAGTCCAGGGAACAAATCTGGCCTGTGGTCTGTTTTCCTACTGCTTGTGAGCTAATAAACATTTTTACATATATATATATAATGTTCTTATTTTTATTATTCTTTTATTTTTTGCCACATGTATTCCTGTAATTAATATAGTAGTTCCATGATAGGAGCAAACTATAGTTCAGGGAACAAATCTGGCCTATGGTCTGTTTTTTTACTGCTTGTGAGCTAAGAATGGTTTTTACATTTACGACAGAGGATGAAATGGCTGGATGGCATCACTGACTCGATGGATGTGAGTCTGAGTGAACTCCGGGAGTTGGTGATGGACAGGGAGGCCTGGTGTGCTGCGATTCACGGGGTCGCAAAGAGTAAGACATGACTGAGTGACTGAACTGAACTGATATATATAAAATATATATATAGTATTTTTATTCTTCTTTTATTTTTTGCCACATTGCACATTTTTAACCACTGTATACACACACATACATAAAGTATGTTACAGAGATCATATGTGACTCACAAAATGTTAAAATATTTACTATCTGGCCATTTACAAGAAAAGTCTGATGACTCTTGCTAGGTAATAACAGTTTAGTTACCTTCTAATTTATCCATTTATGCCTTCTTGTTATTTTGGTCAACTTGCAATATTTAGATATTCTTTTTTTTAATGGATATAATTTTCCACTCTCTGGTTTTTCTTTTATTCCCCATTTTGTGTCCCTTGGTGAACAAAGCATGTAGTAGACTGTGTATGTTTATTTCCTTTATACTGTTCACTTTTTTGTCTCAAGAAATGCTCTTGCCCTGAGATCATAGAATTATTCCTATATGGTTTTCCAACATTTTTATAATTTCGCTTTCGACATCTGAGTCTTGAATCCACCTGGAAACGATATTTGGTTTTGGAAGGAAGTAGCGATTGGGATCCAGTCTATTTTTTTCTCGCTGTGGCTAACGAATTACCCTGTACCTTTTATTGATCTGCAATGCCTTAACTCTCATAAATCAAGTTCCTATGTTCACACAGATTATTTTTCTGAACTTTCTGTTCAATTAGTCTGTGTATCCTTTGCCAGTACAAAGTCTTTTAAGTATTATTGCTCTGTGGGACTATAAATAGGTACTGTCATGTTGAAATATAATTTGGTATTATCTAGAAAAGATGAAAAAGTACCTATTTTAAAACCCAGAAATTTCATTCAAGAAATAAATCCTAGGAAAACATCTATCAGTTATATATATTTTATATTTAAAATAAACTATAAATAAATGTACAATAAATTAATTATATGCAGACATGAAATTCACCAACTCCAAATGCAACACACTCACCATTAGATTGATTTAAGTATATTAAACTTCAGAGATTATCAAAATACAAAATATTTTCTTTCCGTTAAAGCACCATAATATTATGCTAATTAGCATATCCTCTGCCTGTATTATATACCATGCACAATAGAAAAGGTTTTATAAATATCAACTCTAATCTTATTAATATCCAGATATGCAAAGCAAGGGTTATTACATACATATGGTAAATGACAAAATCACAACTCAGAAAAATTAAGAACTTGCTCCAGATGCAAATTTAAATAGTAAATGGTATAATTGTCTTCTGACCTACATGTATTTGGTTCTTAATAATGTGCTCTACACAGTTCAAATGTACAGTTCTGATGCATTATAAGACACAAAGTATAAGATTTGCATAATACTATAAAGCTTAATTTGAAATATCAACAAAACTGGATGGGCCATGAGGATTTGAGAAAAAAAATAATGGATTGAGATTGGAGTCCAAAACTTAGAGATGTTTGTTCTGATCTGGTCTCAGTTTGTTCATTGTAAAGGGATTTTTAATTATCTCTACTAACTCAGGTGAAGTAAATGCAAACAAGCTGAAATAACTAATGTTTGGCTGCAGAATATAACCTTAATTTGTGGTAATGTCAGCTGCTCTACAAATTCCATCCAACGAAAAACTTAAATGTAGTTGGGAAAATTTATCAATTCCGTAGTCCCACTCTCTTTTGGCCACTCATGATGACCTAAGCAATGGGGTAAACTCAGACTGAATATATATTTATGAGACTAAATTGTCCTCATCTCCAGTCTCTTTTCGAGAAGTCTTCGTGGTTAAATTTTTGGGTTTCAAAGGACATTCTTATAGGAATATATCTATGAGCAAAAGAGGCAAAAAGGTAGAGAACTGACCGATTGTCTTTTGATGCTTACTATGTGTCAAGTCATCTGTCAAATCTTTTCCATCAAATACTAAATTACCCCCCCCCAACTTTATGGGTTAAGGACTATCACCCAATCTTTACATGAGAGAAAAACATTCAACTTAAGCTCTTGTCCAGTAAGCTTCAGATGGCAGTGACAGGGCCAGGGACCAACTTAACTTTTGCCTTTTGAATCTTATGTTGCTCCATAACTTTATTTGTAACCAAATATGTAGTATCAATATAGTAGCCAGCAACCACTGGTGGCTCTTGACACTAGAAATGTGTCTAGACCAAACCAAGTTGTCCTGTATTTAATGCACTGCTGCTGCTGCTTCAGTCAAGGCCGACTCTGTGCGACCCCATAGACGGCAGCCCACCAGGCTCCCCTGTCCCTGGGATTCTCCAGTCAAGAATACTGGAGTGGGTTGCCATTTCCTTCTCCAATGTATGAGGAGCCTGGTAGGCTGCAGTCCATGGGGTCGCTAAGAGTTGGACATGACTGAGCGACATCACTTTCACTTTTCACTTTCATGCATTGGAGGAGGAAATGGCAACCCACTCCAGTGTTCTTGCCTGGATAATCCCAGGGACAGGGGAGCCTGGTGGGCTGCCGTCTATGGAGTCGCACAGACTGAAGCAACTTAGCAGCAGCAGCACCACATACATATATTTCTTTGGGGCAGTGTTGCTATAAACTTTTCCATAGGGAGCCAGGAAAATTTAGTTTGGGGAAACTTATACTTCTTGCTGGTCAGAAAACCTTGAGCAAAATCTTACTTTAGCTGAGACTTGCTTTTTCATGTAACAAATATGGATAATAATATACGCCCTACATAACAGGGCTAATGCTAGTATCGGAGGCAAATTTTATAAGGCATTCTCCAAGTATCTGGAACATGATAGACACTTGGGAAAAGGTAATAGTTTTATGTTAGTGAATTTTATAGAATATCAAATTTTTAATAATAACAATCTGTATGAAACTTTAAATACTGTATTTTGCAGCCTGTTGGATTTCAAACTTCTCTCATTTTTCACATTGGTTCCTGATAAAAAAAGACTTGACTGTATACCTTTAGCATCACGAGACCTCAAGAGGAAAGGGAAAGATGAGGATATCAACGTTTCAAATAAGCAAATGGGTATGAAATGTAGATGCTCAAAAATGAAACATAAGAAAAAAGGAAACTTTGAGTTTGCTAGGTAGACCTTGACGCTAGCCACCTGTGATTCTTCAGCCCTTGAAATGAGGCTAGACCAAACCGAGCTGTGTTATAAATCTCAAGTGCATGTGGGAATTCTCCAGAGTTCTAAATGGGTATTTGTTGTTGACAATAAACCTTTCATCACTGTTTACAAGAGATAATCTGTCCACAGATAGTCACTAGTTAACATTTCCCACATATGCTTTGTCTAAAATATATGCAAAATTATTCAAATAGTGGTTCTAAACTTGCTAATGAGAAATATAGCTACATGTTACATACCAATTCAAAGTCAACTCAGGCAGAACAACACAAGTATCTTGCCTGAAGGAGCCAACGGGGGCTATCACCATTCTTGTAAAGGTCCTTGAAATATAGGATTTGGGGTATACATTTAAACCCTTTCTACCAGACCACCTAACCGGCCTCTTGAGAAATCTGTATGCAGGTCAGGAAGCAACAGTTAGAACTGGACATGGAACAACAGACTGGTTCCAAATAGGAAAAGGAGTACGTCAAGGTTGCATATTGTCACCCTGCTTATTTAACTTATATGCAGAGTACATCATGAGAAACGCTGGACTGGAAGAAACACAAGCTGGAATCAAGATTGCCTGGAGAAATATCAATAACCTCAGATATGCAGATGACACCACCCTTATGGCAGAAAGTGAAGAGGGGCTAAAAAGCATCTTGATGAAAGTGAAAGAGGAGAGTGAACAAGTTGGCTTAAAGCTCAACATTCAGAAAACGAAGATCATGGCATCTGGTCCCATCACTTCATGGCAAATAGATGGGGAAACAGTGGGAACAGTGCCAGACTTTATTTTTTAGGCTCCAAAATCACTGCTGATGGTGACTGCAGCCATGAAATTAGAAGACGCTTACTCCTTGGAAGAAAAGTTATGTCCAACCTAGATAGCATTTTCAAAAGCAGAGACATTACTTTGCCGACTAAGGTCCGTCTAGTCAAGGCTATGGTTTTTCCTGTGGTCATGTATGGATGAGATGTGTATAAGAGACAGCAGTCATGTCCGACTCTTTGCAACCCCATGGACTGTAGCCTACCAGCCTTCACCGTCCATGGGATTTTCCAGGCAAGAGTAGTGGAGTGGGGTGCCATTTCCTTCTCCAGATGAGGACTTAAACTTCTGGAAAAAGATATGAGCACATGTAAAAATATAATCCATATAATTTCAGTCAATCCACAGATACTCTGAAACCCATTCATGGAAAACAGTTAATAATGATTGCTTCAATAAGAGAAAAATTTACCAGTGTAATGAAATGACGGACACGACTGAGCGACTGAACTGAACTGAACTGAATGTGGATGACTATATGTACATTTCAGGGTTTTCCTGGTAAAGAATCCACCTGCCAATGCAGGAGACACATGTTCCATCCCTGGGTCAGAAAGATCGCCAGGAGAAGGAAATGTCAACCCACTCCTGTATTCTTGCCTAGAGAATCCATGGACAGAGGAGCCTGGCAGGCTACAGTCCAGAGGGTTGCAAAGAGTCAGACACAACTGAGTGACTAACACTTTAGATGTATAAATTGAAGAAAGTAGGGAAAACAACTAACCATTCAGGTATGACCTAAATCAAATCCCTTATACAGTGGAAGTGAGAAATAGATTTAAGGGCCTAGATCTGAAGGATAGAGTGCCTGATGAACTATGGATGGAGGTTCGTGACATGGTACAGGAGACAGGGATCAAGACCATCCCCATGGAAAAGAAATGCAAAAAAGCAAAATGGCTGTCTGGGGAGGCCTTACAAATAGCTGTGAAAAGAAGAGAGGCGAAAAGCAAAGGAGAAAAGGAAAGATATAAGCACCTGAATGCAGAGTTCCAAAGAATAGCAAGAAGAGATAAGAAAGCCTTCTTCAGNGACAGGGATCAAGACCATCCCCATGGAAAAGAAATGCAAAAAAGCAAAATGGCTGTCTGGGGAGGCCTTACAAATAGCTGTCAAAAGAAGAAAAGTGAAAAGCAAAGGAGAAAAGCAAAGATATAAGCATCTGAATGCAAAGTTCCAAAGAATAGCAAGAAGAGATAAGAAAGCCTTCAGCGATCAATGCAAAGAAATAGAGGAAAACAACAGAATGGGAAAGACTAGATATCTCTTCAAGAAAATGAGAGATACCAAGGGAACATTTCATGCAAGGATGGGCTCGATAAAGGACAGAAATGGTATAGACCTAATAGAAGCAGAGATATTAAGAAGAGGTGGCAAGAATACACAGAAGAACGGTACAAAAAAGATCTTCACAACCAAGATAATCACGATGTTGTGATCACTCACCTAGAGCCAGGCATCCTGGAATGTGAAGTGAAGTGGGCCTTAGAAAGCATCACTAGGAACAAAGCTAGTGGAGGTGATGGAATTCCAGTTGAGCTATTTCAAATCCTGAAAGATGATGCTGTGAAAGTGCTGCACTCAATCTGCCAGCAAATTTGGAAAACTCAGCAGTGGCCACAGGACTGGAAAAGGTCAGTTTTCATTCCAATCTCAAAGAAAGGCAATGCCAAAGAATGCTCAAACTACCGCACACTTGCAGTCATCTCACATGCTAGTAGAGTAATGCTGAAAATTCTCTAAGCCAGGCTTCAGCAATACATGAATCGTGAACTTCCTGATGTTCAAGCTGGTTTTAGAAAAGCCAGAGGAACCAGAGATCAAATTGCCGACATCTGCTGGATCATGGAAAAAGCAAGAGAGTTCTAGAAAAACCTCTTTCTGCTTTATTGACTATGCCAAAGCCTTTGACTGTGTGGATCACAATAAACTGTGGAAAATTCTGAAAGAAATGGGAATATCAGACCACCTAACCTGCCTCTTGAGAAACCTATATGCAGGTCAGGAAGCAACAGTTACAACTGGACATGGAACAGCAGACCGGTTCCAAATAGGAAAAGGAGTATGTCAAGGCTGCATATAGTCACCCCGTTCATTTAATTTATATGCAGAGTACATCATGAGAAACACTGGGCTGGAAGAAGCACAAGCTGGAATCAAGACTGCCGGGAGAATTATCAATAACCTCAGATATGCAGATGACACCACCCTTATGGCAGAAAGTGAAGAGGAACTGAAAAGCCTCTTGATGAAAGTGAAAGAGGAGAGTGAAAAAGTTGGCTTAAACCTCAACATTCAGAAAAGGAAGATCATGGCATCTGATCCCATCACTTCATGGGAAATAGACGGGGAAACAGTGGAAACAGTGTCAGACTTTATTTTCTTGGGCTCCAAAATCACTGCAGATAGTGATTGCAGCCATGAAATTAAAAAACACTTACTCCTTGGAAGAATAGTTATGACCAACCTAGATAGCATATTCAGAAACAGAGACATTACTTTGCCAACAAAGGTCCGTCTAGTCAAGGCTATTGTTTTTCTAGTGATCATGTATGGAAGTGAGAATTGGACTGTGAAGAAAGCTGAGCACCGAAGAATTGATGCTTTTGAACTGTGGAGAAGACTCTTTTGTGCTTTTGAACTGTGGAGAACACTCTTGAGAGTCCCTTGGACTGTAAGGAGATCCAACCAGTCCATCCTAAAGGAGATCAATCCTGGGTGTTCTTTGGAAGGAAAGATGCTAAAGCTGAAACTCCAGTACTTTGGCCACCTCATGCGAACTGTTGACTCATTGGAAAAGACTTTGATGCTGGGAGTGATTGGGGGCAGGAGGAGAAGGGGATGACAGAGGATGAGATGGCTGGATAGCATCACCAACTCGATGGATATGAATTTGAGTGAACTCCGGGAGTTGGTGATGGACAGGGAGGCCTGGGATGCTGCGATTCATGGGGCTGCAAAGAGTTGGACACAACTGAGTGACTGAACTGACCTGAACTGAACTTACATTTATATAGAGGAAAAGGAAAGTTTGCCTCCCATAGGTAAGTTTAGGTAAGGTAAGTTCAGTCTCTAATAAACTCTCGTGACAGTGGACAGGATACCTCAGCTGTTGTGGCTGCCTGCTCCATCCTGCCTCCGTAGAAAGCAATGATGATTCTCTCTGCTTTGGCATGGATTCCCAAAACTGACACCTCAATACTCTGTGCCTCCTGCCTGTGAATGAATACAAGGTTCCGTTATGGAGTGCCAAAGGCTTGACAATGGTTAATCTCTTAAAAGAAGCAGGTGGTCCTTGCCACTACTATTTCTATGATTGTCTGCTTTCCCCCTGAGCTTCTGCCAATTGCTCGCCTGTCAGATTTGGCAGAAATCGGAGACTGAATGACTTCAGTCAGCTCATCCTCGGTCGTCCCCTTCTCCTCCTGCCCCCAATCCCTCCCAGCATTAGAGTCTTTTCCAATGAGTCAATTCTTCACCTGAGGTGGCCAAAGTATTGGAGTTTCAGCTTTAGCATCATTCCTTCAAAAGAAATCCCAGAACTAATCTCCTTCAGAATGGACTGGTTGGATCTCCTTGCAGTCCAAGGGACTCTCAAGAGTCTTCTCCAACACCACAGTTCAAAAGCATCAATTCTTCTGCACTCAACCTTCTTCACAGTCCAACTCTCACATCCATACATGACCACAGGAAAAACCATAGCCTTGACTAGACGGACCATTGTTGGCAAAGTAATGTCTCTGCTTTTGAATATACTATCTAGGTTGCTCATAACTTTTCTTCCAAGGAGTAAGCGTCTTTTAATTTCATGGCTGAAATCACCATCTGCAGTGATTTTAGAGTCCCCAAAAATAAAGTCTGACACTGTTTCCACTGTTTCCCCATCTATTTCCCATGAAGTGATGGGACCGGATGCCATGACTAATCTCCTTCAGAATGGACTGGTTGGATCTCCTTGCAGTCCAAGGGACTCTCAAGAGTCTTCTCCAACACCACAGTTCAAAAGCATCAATTCTTCTGCACTCAACCTTCTTCACAGTCCAACTCTCACATCCATACATGACCACAGGAAAAACCATAGCCTTGACTAGACGGACCATTGTTGGCAAAGTAATGTCTCTGCTTTTGAATATACTATCTAGGTTGCTCATAACTTTTCTTCCAAGGAGTAAGCGTCTTTTAATTTCATGGCTGAAATCACCATCTGCAGTGATTTTAGAGTCCCCAAAAATAAAGTCTGACACTGTTTCCACTGTTTCCCCATCTATTTCCCATGAAGTGATGGGACCGGATGCCATGATCTTCGTCTTCTGAATGTTGAGCTTCAAGCCAACTTTTTCACTCTCCTCTTTCACTTTCATCAAGAGGCTTTTGAGTTCCTCTTCACTTTCTGCCATAAGGGTGGTGTCATCTGCATATCTGAGGTTATTGATATTTCTCCCGGCAGTCTTGATTCCAGCTTGTGTTTTTTCCAGTCCAGCGTTTCTCATGATGTACTCTGCATATAAGTTAAATAAGCAAGGTGACAATATGCAGCCTTGATGTACTCCTTTTCCTATTTGGAACCAGTCTGTTGTTCCATGTCCAGTCGTGTCCAACTCTGTGCGACCCCACAGACAGCAGCCCAGCAGGCTCCTCCGTCCCAGGGATTCACCAGGCAAGAACACTGGAGTGGACTGCCATTTCCTTCTCCAATGCATGAAAGTGAAAAGTGAAGAGGAAGTCGCTCAGTCATGTCCGACTCTTAGCAACCCCATGGACTGCAGCCTACCAGGCTACTCCATCCATGGGATTTTTCCAGGCAAGAGTACTGGAGTGGGGTGCCATTGCCTTCTCCAGCTGATAGCTATAGACACAGGCAAAAAATAATTTTAGAAAATGATATACTCTTTGCCTTCAAAGATCTCATGGTCTAGTTAGGCAGACAGACACTGTTTGGTAAACATGAAAAATGTTCGAAAGTACAGATGCAGCAGAGAACCAGGATTTATTAACACTCAGCTCAGTTCAGTTGCTTGGTTGTGTCCGACTCTGTGACCTCATGAACTGCAGCACACGAGGCATTCATCTCCATCACCAACTCCCAGAGGTTGTTCAAACTCAGATCCATTGAGTCGGTGATGCCATCCAACCATCTCATCATCTGCCGTCTCCTTCTTCTCCTGCTTTCAATCTTTCCCAGCATCAGGGTCTTTTCAAATGAGTCAGTTCTTCACATCAAGTGGCCAAAGTATTGGAGTTTCAGCTTTAGCATCAGCCCTTCCAATGAATATTCAGGATCGATTTCCATTAGGATTGACCAGTTTGATCTACTTGCAGTCCAAGGGACTCTCAAGAGTCTTCTTCAACACCACAGTTCAAAAGCATCAATTCTTTGGTATCAATTTCTTTATGGCCCAACTCTTACATCCATACATGACTACTGGAAAAATCATAGCTTTGACCAGATGGACCTTTGTTGGCAAAGTAATGTCTCTGCTTTTTAATATGCTGTCTAGGTTGGTCATAGTTTTTTTTTCCCAAGGAGCAAGTGTCTTTTAATTTCATGGCTGCAGTCACCATCTGCAGTAATTTTGGAGCCCAAGAAAATAAAGTCTGTCACTTTTTCCATTGTTTCCCCATCTATTTGCCATGAAGTGATGGGACCAGTTGTCATGATCTTTGTTTTTTGAATGTTGAGTTTTATACCAGATTTTCACTGTCCTCTCACTTTCATCAAGAGACTCTTGAGTTCCTCTTCACTTTCTGCCATAAGGGTGGTGTCATCTGCATATCTGAGGTTATTGATATTTCTCACGGCAGTCTTGATTCCAGCTTTTGCTGATCAAGAGGAAGCTGGTCATGATAGCCTGCTACAAGTTCCCCATGTAACTACAATGTACATGGCTGCATGCTCTCCTGGCAATGATAGATGACAGCTCCATGACGTTATAGGTGGACCAATGCTTTCTGGTTCATCAAGCATTTTAAAATTATTATTAATTTATCATTCTATATGCTCAGTGAAGGAAATGAGTCTCATAAAAATTTAAGTAGTCTAGAGTCATAGAACTAAGGTATAAAACTCATCCTTCATAGAAGTCCTTCCATTTTCCTTCTTCTAGGACTTACTTCTCAATGCAAATATTTGCCCATAAATTATACAATACAGACATATGATACAGCTAGTAGGAGTGTAAATTTTATCCCATACATAGACACACATACACACACATATAATTAGTAAAGGATTCTTGATTATCCATTGACTATCCATTCTTCTATGGTATGCGTATTAGAGAAGTACGAAAGTGATACAACTTCAGAGGTACACCTTTATACATACTGTTCTCTCCATTACATTTTGTATTTATCTGCACTTTGGCTATTTGGGGTATATAGTTAAAGCTTAGAATTGTTGTTTGTGTTCTTCAGTTGCTAAGTTGTGTCTGACTTTGCGACACCACACTTAACCACTCCAGGCTTCCCTGTTCTTCACTATCTCCTGGAGTTTGCTCAAACTCATGTCCATTGAGTCAATGATGCCATTCCATCTAGAGCTTAGAACTGTAAATTACATTTAACAAAGTTGATGATTGGCCAAAAACATTTCAGCCAAGAAGGGGCTATAACCAAATTAATAAAAGTGAGCTGGGAGAAAAAAATGTCCAAAATGTCATTTTTATTTTTCCTTGTAATAAACAGTGATTTAATGATGCAGTCTGACAAAGAGATATATCTATGCATCCATTCAACAAATATTTTTTGAGAATTCACTATATCCCAGTCAGAGTTAAGTATTTTTCATAGATTATCTCATGCTAGTTTCAATAGCAGCTCTATGATATTGGTATTATTAACTCTACTTTAAGAAAATGAAACTGGAGGTAAGGAGATCAAATAGTTTANATTCAACAAATATCTTTTGAGAATTCACTATATCCCAGTCAGAGTTAAGTATTTTTCATAGATTATCTCATGCTAGTTTCAATAGCAGCTCTATGACATTGGTATTATTAACTCTACTTTAAGAAAATGAAACTGGAGGTAAGGAGATCAAATAGTTTAATCAAGGTTATACATCTTTTAAGGGAAAGAATTAACCCCAAAGCCTATTTCTGATCCAACATGTTGTATACTGCAATATATTTTCTGACATTTTAACAATTATTTTCAGCCCCATGGACTTCAAAATCATAGATCTCTAGAGATTAACAAAGATATTCAAATATCTACATTTCTAAATCATAAAATCGTAAATGAAATCATTGATGAACAATTACTAACAATTCAAGTATTTGTTTAAAAATGCGTTAAAGGAATTCACATATTTTTAAATGAGGAAATGATTTTGTATGTACAATATTGGTTCTTGCCAAGTAACTGTTTGTATTATTTTACAGTTTTCAAAGCATCAAAGCAATAAGAGTAATAAACAATATTGACACTAGAATGTGACGTAACTATTATTTTGTGTCTATTTCCACGAAATCAAACCAACTTGCATATGATGAGATGAAAATGTGTTGTATAACTTCGTATATTTATTTCTTAAAGTGGTGTTTATTTGATTTCTGTGTTCATTTGAAATATTCTACATATGCACCTTATAATTTTTGCATTGAAAAAAAAAAAATAAAGCCACTGGTTACTGTAAAAGGTCACCTTTCTAATTGGTGTAATAAAGCCCAGCTGGTGAGCCAATCTCCGGAATAACTCGGGGCTAGCACAGCAGTGGGAGAGTGAAGAATGCACTTGGTGAGAGGGAAGTGATGTTAGCATGTGTCCTTTATTTGGCATATTTGTGACTGCCAGTCAGCAATATCAAATTTTATTTAAGGTAAAGCATCTTTGAAGGTTCAAGTGGTTTAAACTGCAACCTAGGTCTTCATGCTAAACATAGAAAGGTAGACTTATCATGATGAATATAGAAAGGGAAGTAATTGATTTCTTGGTCTGAATTTTTCTCTCAGTTAATAGATTGCCCCTTTAGCAACAACAAGGCAAGTAATAAGGAAGCATACAAGATAACCACAGTACAGCTAGCTCTGGCCCTGCTAGTCACTAAAAGCTTATCTAGTATTTCCAGCTCGCTTCATGAATGCTGCTTCTGCTCTGTGTTTAGAATAATAAAATCTTGTAGCTCCATAAATGTTAACTTCATCTTGTAGAAAAAATAATAAATATGCATTTGGCACAATACATGATTCTCTATTTTGCCTCTTGACATTTAAGAAAATCATTACAATGATATCTGTTCAGATAGAGACATGCTGCCTCCTTTTAAAATGTGATAATGCTTAACAATTATAGATATAATTCAGAATCCATACGAAATACAGACTAGGAATTTTTAAAAAATACCTCAAAGGAGTCCTGGATATTTCATCAACCTTGAAAACATTGCCAAAGTGTTTTTAAAATATCAAAAATGCTTTAAGATGACATTATGATATTTTTATGGAAAATTTGATTTTTTTTTTTTTTGGTTTGTTTTCAAAACTTTTTTTTAAACTATTTCAATGCTACAGACAAAATAAGTTTGTGTATAAATACACTGAAAATCTAAGAAAACTGGTAGCAAATATAAGCTGAAATGGAGCTATGATCATAAGCTTGCAGATAACATTTCTTTAATTCATTGTATATTAGCTATCCTATATTTGTAGCAATTTACGCAAAGCTACGTACATGATTAAAAAAAATAAAAAATAAATAAATAAATCACGTAGAGTGAGGCTGAATAGAAGCGTAGCTCACTGTACGAACATAGAAAGTAAACACTGAAAGACTAAGTTCCAAATTACTCAATTCTCTTGAATATCTCAAGTGGTTCTCTATTCCTTTACCTCTTAATCAAAATTATAAAGTATTATTTCATTTACTAAAAAAGTGGTATCTTTATTCCAAATCAACATTCACATCAACTATACTTTTTAACATAGAAGGATCCCAGTGCAAAGTCAACTAGATCAGCCATTTCCCACAATATTCATATGAATGGAGTCTAGCACACAATATAGACACACAGTGGAGAAAGAAAGAGATTTGTAATCCAGTATGGATAGTTACATTATCTGGATAGTTACATTTTGGTGATTTCTCTATATTCAGCTGAACTTTTTAATACTTTTTATTACATCTAAAACTTTTTATAATTCTTGCATTTTTATAATGAAGATACAGTTTTGAAAAAAAAAATCATCTCTAAAAATTTTACTCCAACATTTCCTCAATACATCAAAACCCTGAGGTGGCAGGTTGTGAATATTGTAACAATGGTAGTGGGAAATTTCAAAAAGTAATTTTCTTTATGAAAAGCTCATATAACTTCTGTTTGATTAAATACAAACAGAAGGCATTTTTTTTAAGAAGGAACTTTTAAGTATCAAGAATTGTAAGAGAAATCCATGGTGGTCAAGTGGTTAGGACTTGGCACTTTTACTGCCTGCACCTGGGTTCAATCCCTGGTTGGGGAACTAAGATCCCATAAACTACATGGTTCAGCCAAAAAATATATGCAGAGAATTGTAGCATGTACTTAGATGAATGAAAAACTATTCCAGATGAGGCTGGAGAATATTCTAGTTATTCCAGTCATTTACAACCATAATATTTTATGAATCTGTAAGTAACACCTTACAGTAAGTTATAACATCTTACAGCTACAATGAATATCTGGGTAACAGTGATTGGAAATCCATCTGTAAGATATTTAGGGATACTGTAAAAACAGATTTATGTTCTATATTTCTTGGCAAGCAGGGCAAATTCAGGCAAGAATGTGGAGGAGGCAGTTGCTCTTTCCTCAAGACAATCTCTCTTTTATACTCATTCACTCACACTATCTCCCACCTAGTCTTAGGCATTTCCATCAAATAATTAAAATCTTCACTTACTTATACCCAAGATGTTTTGCTGTGATACGCTGTAGAACAATGATTATAAGCTCTTGTGGTATTCACAAATATCTTCCCAAGTTTAAAGTATAAGATCATCATGGTTTCTTTATCACGAATAAAAATTACACAATATTCTGGTGGTTTCTTAAGAAGGCAGAGAGCTCACTGATAAATCCCTTGTATTGCACATTATAGAAAGGATCATCCCATGATGGAGAAAGGCCATATCTCCTCTTTATTTCCATGAACTATTTCAGTAAGTTATCTCTTACGACCCCTCCTTCCATCCATGGAAGACCCAAGGAAAGGTCATCGACTTTCAAGTGTGATACCTATCTTTATCCCTATGCAATACTTTTCTCTAAAACCATATTTCTGTACCTCAGAGCTTCTCAAGGTGAAAAAACAAAAGCAAAAATTGTGCCCTGTTTTTTCTGAAAATCTCACTGTTTTAAATGTTATACTATTAACTAATAGAAATAGCAAAGGGGTGACAAATGGTAGAGCAAATCAACCCTAGTTTTGAAAAAATCCATTTTCATAATTACACAATCATCAAATCAGTATTACAGTTAAAATGCTATTGCATTTTTCATGAATATAATCACTTATGCAAATTAGAAAAATCGAAATCAACAGATCATCTGACATGTCCAAATAAAGGAAATATTCTGGAATGTACTTTAATAGTAGCCACAGTAGAGCTCAGACAAAGATGAAAGGAGGAAGGGGATGAATATAGAAAAGGGGAGAGGGATGTCCTGGATTCATCTCTTTGGTAGCAGTTGTCACAGGCATGGACTTCTCAATACATGAGAAATTTCCTCCCTAATTGCTACCTTTAGGCTTGAGAATTATGACAGGTAGAATCTGATGGTCTGATTAACTTTAAACCCAATAACATGTGCTCAACCAAATTTACTACTAAAATTGGGCAATGCAGACCAGCAGAAAGATCACTGGTTTTGGTCAGAAAGCCCAGTATTCAAAACCTGGCTCTTCATTTACTTTAAATCCTCCAAGTTACTGAATCATAGTTTCACCTTCCATATATATGAATAATAAGATTTCTCAGTTAATTGTTATAAATGGTATTTTGAAATGGTTGGCCCTGTGCTGAATGCAAGGAAAGCACTTATAAAGAATCCAATATCATCACTGCTATTGTTGTCTTGTGACTATGTAGTTGACTCTCATTGCTCACCATATATGAACTCAATGAAGTCACCATGCCTACCACAAATACTAAATGAGTGAATACTGATATTGATCCATGGGAAATAACAGAGTTAAGTTCCTCCAGGCATCTGGTCACTTTTTTTTGTGTGTGTCAACCAAAATGTTATTTTTATTATATAAATTCGTTTGCCAACATCCTTGTAAAACAAGCCAGTCTGATCAATGTTGAAAACATTCCTTTTATACCTTTTCCTGTGTAACATAGAAGATACAGTCTATGGCCAGTCTTCAAGGATTTCATATTGGCTAGCCAAAAACTTTGTTCCAGTTTTTCATACCATCTTATGGAAAAATCAGAACAAACTTTTTGGCCAACTTAATACTTGAAAATTTGCCTACTCGCTAAAATTTATTCAGAATTCCAAAGTCAATCATGACAGTACATTCTCTGTCATTTGAAGACATGAAATAATAAACAGTTGTGAAAAACTTGGCATCTGATGTGTTCATTCCCAGGCTGTGAGGTTGAACAAAGTGACACCTGTCTTCTTGTCTCAGCTCTCCTGCTGTAAACAAATGTCTTTCTGGCTATTTAGTGTCAAGCTTTTTGCTTTTCTGTGCTTTTTGTTAGTGAGTCCACTATTTCAGATGTGCTCCAAACACAGGGCTGAAGTGTAGTCTAGTATTCCCAAGCACAAGAAAACTGCAATGTGCCTTATAGAGAAAACATGTGTATAAGAGTCTTCCTTTTGGCTGTATGTTGACCACTCAACATTTTCTTGCTTCTTGCAAGAAAGAAGTAAGGAAAGAGGGAAGGGAAGATGAAAGGAAAGAAAAGAGGACAAAAGGGTGGGAAGACAGGAGAAAAGGAAGGAAGAAGGAAGAAAGATAATCTAAAATGTATATTGCCAAGTGGAAAACCTATGCAATATGTTTTATAAAAGTAGGTAGACATAATGTATAAGGACTTCAGTACATCAATACTTCTTCCATGCCAACCCAAAATAGAAAGATAATCAAGGATGTGGTGAATATCTGCTGGCTCAGAGGGTAAAGAATTTGCCTGAAATGCAGGAGACCCAGTTTCGATCACCAAGTTGGGAAGACCCCTCAGGGAAGGGAATTGCAATCCACTCCAGTATTCTTCCCTGGTGGCTCAGAGGTTAAAGCGTCTGCCTCCAATGCAGGAGACCCAGGTTTGATCCCTGGGTCGGGAAGATCCCCTGGAGAAGGAAATGGCAATCCAATCCAGTATTCTTGCCTGGAGAATCCCATGGACGGAGAAGCCTAGTAGGTTACAGTCCACAGGGTCGCAAAGAGTCGGAAACAACTGAGCGACTTCACCTCACCCAGTATTCTTGCCTGGGAATTTCCATGGACAGGGCAGCCTGGCAGGCTAAGTCCATGAGGTCACAAAGAGTCAGACCTGACTGAGCAGCTAACTAACGAAGGTCAAAGATGGCTCCCAATAAGTCCATCTTCTGTTATTCATGCCCTTAGTCTATCCTCTCCGAGTATGGACTGTACATAATGAATGAAATATAGCAAAAGTGATAGAGCTCATTTCCAAAATAAATTAGAAAAAGATAGTGACTTTCAGCTTTCACTCTCTAACTCACTCACCCTTGAGAAAGCCAACCACCATGTCATGAGACAAACCTGTGGAGTACACACATCGCAGGGCTCAGGCCTGGCAGAGCTTGGGTGCAGAACACAGACGAGAATTCATATTAGACTGTAGTCTTCCTGCAAACTTGATGTTAACCTTATGAAAGACCTTGAGTGAAAGCCCTCATACAACTTGTACCTATAATTTTCATCCATAAATTCTCTGAGATCATTAAGTCTTATTTTTAGCTAAATTTGGGAGTGATTTCATCCATAAATTCTCTGAGATCATTAAGTCTTATTTTTAGCTAAATTTGGGAGTGATTTGTTACACAACAGTAGATAACTAATAAAGGATATTAGTGGTAAGGTGATTTACCAAAAATATAACTCATCAACGATTTATGAAAATATGTTCAACATCATTAGGAAATTAATAAAAATAAATTAAAAAGGCAATGTCCACTTTTTCACCTTAAATTGAATAGATATAAAAATTTTACAGAGTGAAGTAAGTCAGAAAGAAAAACACCAATACAGTATAATAACACATATATACGGAATTTAGAAAGATGGTAACAATGACCCTATATGCGAGACAGCAAAAGAGACACAGATGTAAAGAACAGGCTTTTGGTCTCTGTGGGAGAAGGTGAGGGTGGGATGATTTGAGAGAATAGCACTGAAACATGTATATTACCATATGTGAAATAGATCACCAGTCCAGGCTCAAGGCATGAGACAGGGTGCTCTGGGCCGCTCCACTGGGACAACCCTGAGGGATGGGATGGGGAGGGAAGTGGGAGGGGGGTTCAAGATGAGGGACCCATGTATACCCATGGCTGATTCATGTCAGCGTATGGCAAAAACCACTATAATATTGTAAAGTAATTAGCCTCCAATTAAAATAAATAAATTAATTTACAAAAAATATTGAAATTTTGTATTCATTAGGTTTTTAACATTTGTGTTTTCAGAATGACTCTGCATGTGTGTCCTAAAGATATAAAAATTGAAAGTTTTGATTTATTAGATTTCTAAAGGGAAGAGAACTGGTGTACATGTGGATGTGGATGTGCAATTGTGTTGGAGGTTGGATGTGTTATAATAACAATGCACTGTCTCATAAGAATAACTTAGAAATATTTCAAAATTTACTTACTACACTGTCACTCTGGAGTCTCAATCTTCCATGTGGTAGTCTGGAATAAAAAAAATAAGTCCTGAGTTCAAAACTTCACTTGTACCACTCTTTAATTTAACTTTGTGAACCTGTATACAAAAGTTATCCTGAGCCTTAGTTTAATTTTTATGTGAAGTTAGTATGAAAGTGAACAAAAGTGAAAGTGAAGTCTCTCAGTCGTGTCCGACTTTTTGCGACCCCATGGACTGTAGCCTACCAGGCTCCTCCCTCCATGGGATTCTCCAGGCAAGAGTACTGGAGTGGGTTGCCATTTTCTTCTCCAGGGGATCTTCCCGACCCAGGTTTCCCGCATTCCAGGCAGACGCTTTAACTTCTGAGCCGCCAGGGAAGCCCATAATATCTAAAATTTCTGCACAAGGTCATAAAAGTGAGTAAGATAATATTAGAAGGCACCGTAAACAACACAGTGATATGTACCCAGGAGGTGTTACCACACTGTAAGGTCTTATCTTCCAAACTACTGTTGATTCTCAGATAAAACCATAATCAGTGAAGGTAAGAAACTTGGCTTCCCTGGCAATGAGTTCTAATATTAGTCAATTACTGTTCTTGAGCACTTCTAATTTTGAATGAGCAGAAAACCTTATAACTCATTAAAATTTAAAGATCCATGCCCACATGCCCAGATAAATATCTTATTCTCACAATAAGCTTAAAGATTTATTCTAGTGATAAATTATATCAGTAAATCATAGTCTTTAAAGGATAGTCACACATTGCTACATACTGGATCTTCACCATAACTCTGGTAAAGGCAAGGATCATTGTTTTTGTTTAGACATGTTTAAATTTTGTTTAGACATTGTTTAATTAAGGGGATTGCTGCTGCTGCTGCTGCTGCTAAGTCGCTTCAGTCGTGTCCGACTCTGTGCGACCCCACAGATGGCAGCCCACCGGGCTCTGCCATCCCTGGGATTCTCCAGGCAAGAACACTGGAGTGGGTTGCCATTTCCTTCTCCAAAGCATGAAAGTGGGGGGATTAATGTGTTATAATAACACATTAAAGGGATAATGTGTTTAGGGGAGTTGTCCAATGTCACATTCCCATAAAAATTAATTTGAGTGAAAAATTGTGACATCTAAGAAAGTGTTCACTGCTGTGTTTTTCATAATAGTGCTTACAATTATGAATGCTTGGAAGCAACTCTCTGTCCAGGAATAGGGAGTTGGGTAAACAATTTATGGTATATCAATAAAGCAAAATTTGGTATAGATATCCAAAATAACAACAAAGAATGACACAGTCAATTGCATGTTAGGTACCTTCATAATTATTTTATGGTAATTATTCCTTCAGGAAACTAGCTGCAAATCAAAAGGAAACAGAGAACCAGAAAATGATACTATAACACTTTCTTTTCTTTTTCATTTCCCAGCCTTATTAGAATGACTCTAATATTTACACCATAAGTTTCCAAATTAGATGTTTTCTTGAAAATGCCTATTCTTGGCTCACTTTAAATTTTATGTAAACCATCTCTCTATTCCACCTGTGCTCTGGCATTTAGAAAGAAAACACTTCGCAGAAGAAGCCTTGCAGGAAATATTTCTCCAAGACAGCACTGTTCCCAGAAAAAAATAAGGTGGTCTGAAATTAGTCTTCTGAGAACACACAAATGAAAGGATATTATTAAGGGAGAAATATTCTTTTCATGGTTAATCAGGTTGTTTCAATAGCTGAATTCAATACAGATTTCACTGAAGAAATCTAAAATTTTGTTCTTAAACATCTGTTATTTGGTTTCACCACAGATCATCCTTAATGGGCCTTTATTTTCCCTAGAAAGGTTATTCACACTGAGATAGATTTCTGAATATATCTAATTAGGAGACATCACTTCTTTCTACCTTTGTCATCTCTTTTCATAATAAGAGGGTAATTCCCTCACCTAAAAATTTGTGACCTACAGAATAAACAAATAATTCACCTTAGTATGGGGTGACTGGTGAAAAGATTTCTAAAGAAAATGGGGGAAGAAAAGGTTGGGTGTTTGGGGAGCGATTCTATCTCTATGCTGAATTTAAGATGCTCATTTCATTGACTGTATTTCCTTGACTTCTAAAACATCTACTTGGTACGGTGACATGCAAGAGGAAAGAGAAAAGCAACACAGACAGCTTCTCATGTCCTTGAAATAGATATGCCTTGATTCTGCAGCTCACATAATAACTGATAGCAGAGAACACTTTGCTTTTTGAATTAAAATAAAAAATGAAGCAAGTCCTTAAAAAAAACCTCTGAATATAAATGTTCATCCAATTAAGAAGTGCATTCACTTTCAGGCCACAGTGTGGTAACGGACAGATAATTACAGCTGTCTATGTCAAGCTTGTACAGAGCTTTCTAAAATCATTAAGCATTTAGAAATTTTATTCAGCTTGCAGAATTGTTCTTAGCTGCACTCACACTTATTAAAACCACTCCCTGACCATTTTCAACCACTCTTAGAGCCCTCCATATCATTAAGTTTAGACCTGGCAACCATTTTCCCACACCAGATAATAGTATTTTTCTCACCAACATAAATTTCCATCAGGACCGGAAATGAAGGACACTAGAAGGATGTCTCAGAGAATGTTAAATTTCCCTCAGGACTAGATCATGATGGTATTAAAATAGCCATATTTTAAATATATTTTTCATTTTGTATTACATATGCCATGTAACTGATTCTATATAGATTTTCATGGAAATGATAATTTGCTGTGGTGTCAGACAGATACAGGATGAGATGGCTGGATAGCATCACCAATTTAATGGACATGAATTTGGGCAAACTCTAGGAGACAGTGAAGGACGTGGAAGCCTGGTGTGCTGTAGTTCATGGGGCAAAGAGTTGGACATGTCTTAGTGACTGAACAACATATAGATACAATGCACATTTCCTATTAGGTTTCTATTTTAGTTTTGTTTTCTGAGTGATATGTCATGTCCATGTGGTCTAAAGTTTATTTTTCATGGTGAAGCCATATAGAGGGCACATTAGGAAGATGACATAGAAAATAACTAAAGAAACAAATAGTTTCCGTTATTGCCTGCTGTGCCTTTTCCACTCCATCCTGACATCCCATGTCAGTAGGTCTTTATTCTGTACTTGTTCTGGTGAGGTTGTTTCTCATCATGGGAGTTTCCTATATTTTCTCCCTCTGGCAATACCACTATCCTGAACAAATATCTATTGTTAAAATCAAAAGTTGCAGACTTCTATTCATTGCCAGTTGTTATTCTGAAAGACATTCCCCTCCTAATCCTAGTATTCTCATTTGTATTTTCCACATCAATTTGGTAATTAAAGTGAGCCAGAAAACACTAGAATTCCTCTTACTACAAATTATAAACTTTAAAAACAACCAGGACACATCCCAGTGGCCTCCAGACTGCCCGAGGTTCAGTTGCCACTGTGTGCATCTTGCTATCCAACATTCAGTGCCAAGCCAACTCCTGCTGGACCTTGACTGCATCCTCTGGGTATCTGAGTGAGTAGCAACATTTAAAATCTTCATGCTGTATTACCCAGCCATGGCCATTGCTGGAGATTCTGTTTTTAGACCAGAAAATGCAGCATACTAGAATAACAAGACATTTTCTCCTACTTCTAAACTGGAAATGAAATCTGAAAAGGAGCTTTGTTTCTCATTTTCCAATGAGATTTTAAGAACAGGGCATTTCTAAGACTTCTTAGCAATTCATTTTGTTGTCTGTGACAAATCCCAGACAACAAAAGTCAGACTTTCAGCAGATGGCACCCAGAGATGTGGTCAAAAATCCTTCCAGTGCAGCACTGTGGGTAGTTTCTGAGATGAGAAGGGTGATGGCAGGAGTGATGGTGATGATAGTCTCTGAAATGTTTATTGATTTTTTTTTTTGACATAACAGTTAAGTAAAGAGAGCACCTGTGTTTGACATTTGGTCAGAATTCCCTCTACATATGACTTTCAGAAAGAAATAATACATTGTAGTGCTTACACGGTAGTCTATTTTGAAGCACAAAGTTTCCATTAATCATTTTCCATAATAGCTGTACAGCATCTTATAAAATAACTTATAGATCAAACATCAAACATAAAGCACAGTCCAAGACAGATGAGAATGAAAAGTGGCCAGTATGCTTTAAAAATGATAAACTGAAAGATTTTGGTTATCTTTTGCAGAGATCCAATTGCCTGAATTCCTCTGAAACTCGGTTCCATCTGGCAGATCCATAGAGTTACACTGGAGCACAGTGAAGGGTCAAGAGATCAAAAAAAAAAAAATTTTTTTTTAACCTTTACATCCCAAAATATAAACATTCATTTTGAAGATTCTCTGTTTTATGTCTGGAAATCAGCAAAAATTAGTTTCCCAGTCTGACTTCACCTACACTAGCTCAATTTAGTTCAGTTGCTTAGTCGTGTCCAACTCTTTGCAATCCATGGACTGCAGCACGCCAGGGCTGCCTGTCCATCACCAACTCCCGGAGTCTACTCAGACTCATGTCCATCAAGTCAGTGATGCCATCCAACCATCTCATCCTCTGCCATCCCCTTCTCCTCCTGCCTTCAATCTTTCCCAACATGAGAGTCTTTTTCAGTGAGTCGGTTCTTTGCATCAGGAGGCCAAAGTATTGGAGCTTCAGCTTCAGCATCAGTCCTTCAAATGAATATTCAGGACTGATTTCCTTTAGGATGGACTGTTTGCATCTCATAGCTGTCCAAGGGACTCTCAAGAGTCTTCTCCAACTCCATAGTCCAAAATCATCAATTCTTTGGCACTCAGTTTTCTTTATAGTTCAAATCTCACATCCATACACAACTACTGGGAAAACCATAGCTTTGACTAGCTGGACGTTTGTTGGCAAAGTAATGTCTCTGCTTTTCAATAGGCTGTCTAGGTTGGTCATAACTTTTCTTCCAAGGAGTAGGCGTCCTTGAATTTCATAGCTGCAGTCACCATCTGCAATGATTTTGGAGCCTCAAGAGAACAAAATTTGTCACTGTTTTCACTGTTTCCCCATTTATTTGCCATGAAGTGATGGGACCAGATGCCATGATCATAGTTTTCTGAATGTTGAGTTTTAAACCAACTTTTTCACTCTCCTCTTTCATCAAGAGGCTCTTTAGTTCTTCTTCACTTTCTGCCATAAGGGCGGTGTCATCTGCTTATCTGAGTTAATTGATATTTATCCCAGCAGTCTTGATTCCAGCTTATGCTTCATCCAGTCCAGCATTTCTCATGATGTACTCTGCATATAAGTTAAATAAGTAAGGCGACAATATACAGCCTTGACATACTCCTTTCCTGATTTGGAACCATTCTGTCGTTCCATGTCTAGTTCTAACTGTTGTTTCCTGACCTGCATACAGCTTTTTCAAGAGGCAGGTCAGGTGATCTGGTATTCCCATCTCCTTAAGAATTTTCCATAGTTTGTTGTGATCCACACAGTCAAAGGCTTTGGGGTAGTCAATAAAGCAGAAGAACATGTTTTTCTGGAACTTACTTGCTTTTTCAATGATCGAACATATGTTGGTAATTTGAACTCTGGTTCCTCTGCCTTTTCTAAAACCAGCTTGAACATCTGGAAGTTCACAGTTCACGTATTGCTGAAACGTGGCTTGGAGAATTTTGAGCATTACTTTACTAGCATGTGAGATGAGTGCAATTGTGCAGTAATTTGAGCATTCTTTGGTATTGCCTTTTTTAGGGATTGGAATGAAAATTGACCTTTTCCAGTCCTGTGGCCACTGCTGAGTTTTCCAAATTTCCTGGTATATTGAGTACAGCACATTCATAGCATCATCTTTTAAGATTTGAAATAGCTCAACTGGAATTCCATCACCTCCATTAGCTTTCTTCATAGTGATGTTTCCTAAGGCCCACTTGACTTCGCATTCCAGGATGTGTAGCTCTAGATGAATGGTCACACCATTGTGCTTATCTGGTTGTGAAGATCTTTTTTGTATAGTTCTGAGTATTCTTGCCACCTCTTCTTAATATCTTCTGCTTCTGTTAGGTCCATACCATTTCTGTCCTTTATTGTGCCCATCTTGCATGAAAATTTCCCTTGATATCTCTAATTTTCTTGAAGAGATCTCTAGTCTTTCCCATTCTGTTGTTTTCCTCTATTTCTTTGCATTGATCACTGAGGAAGGCTTTCTTATCGCTCCTTGCTATTCTTTGGGACTCTGCATTCAAATGGGCATATCTTTCCTTTTCTCCTTTGCCTTTCACTTCTCTTCTTTTTATAGCTATTTGTAAGGCCTCCTCAGACAACCACTTTGCCTTTTTGCATTTCTTTTTCTTGGTGATGGTCTTGTTCCCTGTCTCCTGTACAATGTCATGAACCTCTGTCCATAGTTCTTCATGAACTCTATCTTATCTAACCCTTGAATCTATTTGTCACTTCCATTGTATAATCATAAGGGGTTTGATTTAGGTTATACTGAATGGTCTACTGGTTTTCCCTACTTTCTTCAATTTAAGTCTGAATTTGGCAATAAGGAGCTCATGATCTGAGCCACGGTCAGCTCCCAGTCTTGTTTTTGCTGACTGTATAAAGCTTTTCCATCTTTGGCTGCAAAGAATATAATCAATCTGATTTCGGTGTTGACCATCTGGTGATGTCCATGTGTAGTCTTCTCTTGTGTTGTTGGAAGAGGGTGTTTGCTATGATTAGTGCATTCTCTTGGCAAAACTCTGTTAGCTTTTGCCCTGCTTCATTTTGTACTCCAAGGCCAAACTTGCCTGTTACTCCCGGTATTTCTTGACTTCCTACTTTTGCATTCCAGTCCCATATGATGAAAAGGACATCTTTTTTGGGTGCTAGTTCTAGAAGGTTTTGTAGGTCTTCATAGAACCATTTAACTTCAGCTTCTTCATCATTACTGGTCGGGGCAAAGACTTGGATTACTGTGATATTGAATGGTTTGCCTTGGGAATGAACAGAGCATTCTGTCGTTTTTGAGATTGCATGCAACTACTGCATTTCAGACTCTTGTTGGCGACAAGTCCACAGTAATTTTTACAGATGAACTGTGATGTTCATTACCACTTCTTGGAGCCAAAAAGAGCTCAGAAACTGTTCTTTAGAATGTTTGGGGGGCCAGTTTCAGCTGATTGGGCTTTGGACCAAGTACAGGTTCCTGGTGTCACATGACTCCCTCCTGCATGACTAGAGGCTGCTGGAACGATGTCTCCTACCTACAGGATAGATGTCAAATGGCAAGACCATCAGCAGTCTTGTTCCTCAGAGACAAGCTGTTGAGTGGGCTATTTCTGGTAGTAGCACAGAACAGGAGGCAGGCAGTCCCAGAAATCATTAGAGAAGGGAAGTGCCAAGAGAAGCCACACATAACAGCTGGAAAATGTGTGGAGGCCTTCAGACACAGTACTCAAAATCGTTTGTAGAGTAAAATAATCAAAACTCCTAGCCAAGCTTGGAACCCTAGGAGGAATGAAGGAATAAAAGGCCCTTGGCAACCATTCAATGTCCCTTTCAGGTAATATGGCAAAGAGACCCATTAAGAAGTAGAGGATATTGGAAGACAAGGTTGATTTCCTACTTTCAAGATCTCCTGCGACTGTAAACTCAGTGTTCTCACACTGTTATGGGGGGAACCCAATTGTCTCCCTCCAGAAAGAGTGAAGTCAGCTGCCTTTAGTGTGAAAGCAGCAGATACCCGAGAACCTCAAGTGAGGAAGCTGGTGATGAAAAGAGTCACAGGGCATGCATGCCTACATGCCTGCACATGTGTGCGTGCACACACAAACACACACACACATGAAATAGGAAATGTAATGGGGTCTCATTGGTGGAGCACCCATAAGGGGCAGTGAAGCCAGAATACAAATATATATCTGTATCTCAGCTTGAAGCTGAGATCCCTGAAGAGACAAGAGGGAGGGGAAGAAAAAACAAAAAAGCTTAAAACACTGTAATATGACTCTAGTTTACATTTTGCATTTTATTTATTATATTTATTGCTAAAAAACATGGTCTCAACATTTCTGAGTGTGAGATCACTTTTTCAGCTTTTTGTTTCTGTGCAACTGTGCCTTCGGTCTTGCTTTAATGGGCTGGCTCACTATACCGTTAGTCAACTCAGAACTCCAACTGTAGCCGAAGGGAAACACCTCAGGAGACCTGATGTTCACAGTGGGGTTGAATGTAATCTGGTTTTCCAAGCCAAGAAGTACAAACATTACAAGTTGCTGAGGAAAATCTCCTTCTAGTTGAATGGCTTTGATATCCTGTTATAGGCTATCTCAAGTGCTGTTTCAACATCTGGATGCTTCTCTCAGTAGAAAGGAGGATGGGAAACTTTATCCAATGTATCATACCTAGTTGGCTGACAGTCAATTTGGAGTACACAGATCTTGTTAGTCGAGGTATGACTAAGGTCCACACAGTTTTGATTTCTGGATTAGGAGACAGATTCTGTTTGGCAGGTGTTTGCTGAGCTGCCTGAGCCAGGAGAGATAGGGAATGCCAATCTTCTCAACTAGAAAAGATTACCTTTTGTGACTGGTCAGGAGAAGGAAAACTAAAGATGGGTCTGCAGCCCAGGTGGTAGCCTCTGAATTATACTGTGCCAGGTTTTTAACAGGGTTTTCCTGGTGGTTCGGATGGTAAAGAATCTACCTGCAATGCAGGAGACCCAGCTTCAATTCCTGGGTCAGGAAGATCCCCTGGAGAAGGAAACAGCAACCCTCTCTAGTATTCTTACCTGGAGAATCCCACAGACAGGAGAACCTGGCAAACTACAGTCCATGGGGTCGCAAAAGAGTCACACACAACTTTTAATATTTTTAATACATATGCCAGTGCTAGTTTTTCTTTTATTTTTATAAGTCAGTTTGCTTTTGATTCAGATACTTGTATCTTACAGTCACATGTTAGAACTCCTCTATAAATTTTGCTTATAAGCAAAATGTTTGGGTCATCTGATGTGAAAATATCATCTACTGTTGACTTTGAATTCCAGAATAGTGTTATTTCAATCTATCCTTTGGTGTGTTTCCATATTTTTCATTAAAAGAGACAGAAAATACCCTGAGCTAATAATTATAGATGACATCTTTTCCTTCATCATTTATGGCAACAAACAGTTTTCAATTCCTGTAAACTAAGTAACACTTAAAGCAGCAAGGAGAAATAAAAGGTGCATTGGGCAACACTGTTTTATATTTCTTTAATTTTAATAATAGAAATGGTCTCATTAATTATCTATTTTATACATATACCCATAAAGCCAAAGAATTGGTACTTCTGAACTGTGGAATTGGAGAAGACTCTTGAGAGTCCCTTGGACAGCAAGGAGATCAAACCAGTTAATCACAAAGGAAATCAACCGTGAATATTCTTTGGAAGGACTGATGCTCAAATACTTTGGCCACTTGATGTGAAAAACCGATTCTTTGGCAAAAACCCTGATGCTGGGAAAGACTGAAGGCAGGAGGAGAAGGGGGTGACAGAGGATGAGATGGTTGGATGTCATCATCAACTCAATGGGCATGAGTTTGAGCAAACTCTGGGAGATAGTGAAGGACAGGGAAGCCTGGTGTGCTGCAGTCCATGGGGTTGCAAAGAGCTAGACACAACAGAACAATAAGCAACAACAGAAACAACAATCAATAGTGTGTATGGGTCAATCCCAATCTCCCAATTCCTCCCACCTCCTACTTTCCCCCCTTGCTATCCATGCATTTGTTCCCTATGTCTGTATCTCTATTTCTGCTTTGCAAATAAGATCATCTATACTATTTTTTTAGATACTACATCATCAGTGTGTGAATC
Source organism: Cephalophus harveyi (assembly GCA_006410635.1). NCBI lineage: Eukaryota > Metazoa > Chordata > Mammalia > Artiodactyla > Bovidae > Cephalophus > Cephalophus harveyi. Next base: position 51,846 of record SJYT01024886.1, read on the forward strand.
TGTATCTTTGTCAATACTTGGTAATGCCCATTTTTATTTTTTAAATTTTTATTAAGCTATAGTTGATTAACAATATTATATTAGTTTTAGGTATAAAACATAGTGATCAAAAATTTTAAAGGATATAATCTATTTAAGTTATGAAATATTATAAAAAATATTCCTTATGCTGTACAATACATACAATAAGTGTAACTTGTTCATTTAAAAAAATAATAATGGAAATGGCAAAGGCATGTGTGAGGGCATAATCTAACTGGTCTCCAGGAGAAACAAAGATGGCATGTGATGATTATCTATGGTAATGAAAAACCTAGCCTCCCCTTAATCTCTAATGTGTAGGTAACTACTTACACACAATAAATATTAATTTATCTTGTGACATAAACTTACGCAGAGATAGCATTTACCACTTCAGCTCACTAAAATTGAGATTTCTAAGTGTGCCAGCTCATCAACACATGATCTACAAACTGTGGCTTCTCTGAGCTGCCTGTGGTTAAACAATTTAATCTTTAAGTATGCGCATCAAATATCTTTGTGTTTTAGGAGCCTTAACCAGAAACAGCCAAATCATCTCCATATTTTAAGACAGCACTTTCTTAATTTAAGGGAGGGAAACAAAAGTATTTTCCATTTGAAGATATAAAGAATCATAAACAAAGTTCTGAGACTCCTACAGTTAAAATGTTGCTTACTTATGCTGATATATACATAATCCATAAAATCAGTCACATGTTATTATGCAAAATGCTATGTTCTTTCTGAGAAGACTCTTCAGTAAGTTTGATCAAGAACATTAAATATGAAAATAAAGAAAAACATTTAATTGTTGAAAAGTAATTAAAAATATATTTCACCATATGTTCATCTGCTGTTAGTTCACTTCAGCAAAACAAATTCCTAAAGCATTTATTATCTCCCATCATTTTTTAAAGAGGCCTAATGTTCACATATGGCACTAATGCCACACAGATAAAAATGAATCAGTTCTGGAACAAACTGGAGAAAATTCATTTGCCCAGATTCAACAGATGATATGTAATGAGCCAATGTACATGTCCTTTCCCCTTTTATAAGGAAATTGCTAGAGATCATCTCCACACATGAATCACTCAGACGATATTGACTGAAGGTCATTTAGAAGACAGAACAATCTGTATCATGCCTTTAATGATGTGACACAGGAAAATATTCTGCTTAATTAGAAATGGCAAATCAAACACATAGCTTTCATTTAAAATCCTATAAAATACCTTTAAAAGAAATGTTCATTTTAGGAGTTTATCCAACATGATTTTTGAATTCCTGGAGAATATTCAAAGGAAGTGTTTTTCTTTAGGTGACAAGCAAGCTTCATGCTAGCAGAATATCATGTTTGCCAAATAAAACAAAAAAAGAGAAAATATGAAATGAGGAATTGTTTTAAAAATGTGAACTCTGGATGAAAATGTCTCCCATATCTTAAGTACTTATAGTCCATAATTAAAGACAGGAAACTGCTCCCTCCTCTGGGAATGGCCTTCACTATGGCGCTGTGGCCTTGACTCTTCTGCCACTGTGTATGGGTGCGTGCACACGCATGTGTGTGTGTGTGTGTGTGTGTGTGTGGTAATCAATCAGTGGTGTTTGAGTCTTTGCGACATCATGGACTGTAGCCTGCCAGGCTACTCCATCCATGGAATTCTCCAGGCAAGAATACTGAAGTGGGTTGCCAGTTCCTTTTCCAGGAGATCTTCCTGAGCCAGGGATCAAGCCCAGGGGTCCTGCATTGCAGGTGGATTCTTTGCCACCTTAGCCGCCAGGGAAGCAGCTTTGTCACTGTAACCAGCTTCTGTTCAACTTGCCTTCTTTTCTTAAGATTCACTCCTGGAACTGAGGTTTCAAGAAGATAAGAGTCCAAATTCTGATCCTGCATACAGTCTGCCCACATAGTAAACAGTCAGGTCAACAGACATGACATAGGAGGGGAAAGCTTCCTGTATAAATATGGATTGAGAGACCACTTAACTCAAGGAGTTGTCTTAGTCACTCAGTTGTGTCCAATTCTTTGTGACTCCATGGACTCTAGCCTGCCAGGCTCCTCTCTCCATGGGGTTCTCCAGGCAAGAATACTGAAGTCAGTTGTCATGCCCTTCTCCAGGGGATCTTCCGGACCCAGGGATCAAACCCAAGTCTCCCGAATTGTAGGCAGATTCTTTACCATCTGAGCGACCAAGGAAGCCCTACAAATAATTATAAACTTTTAAAAAGTCACTAGTAAATTAGAAAAATCCTAATACAAATTAATGCTGTTTTCCACATATAATCCTAAAGTGTAGAATCAGTTTGATATTATTCTTTAAAAAGTCTCAAAATTCTTTTTGTAGGTTGAAAAAGTAAATACATGAAAATCTTACAAAAGAAAAAAAGATTTCTATTTCTTTCTCTTTTAAGAATTTTCCCTCTAGAATTCTATTTTCCTAGACCTTAAGAGGAAAATTTAAACATGTGGTGCCACTGTACAAAGAAAAAAGATCTACTTCCTCCAGGTGGATGAGGGCTGACAGCTTGCCAAGGCATTTGGTCTAGGTTATATACCCTCACCCCTTCGCCATGGAGAATTCTTTTTTTCTTTTTTTTTGCAACACACCACCCTACCAGTGCCAGATGAAAGGATAGATGGACATATGGATACATGAATAGTTGAATAGGTGATAGACAAACAGACAGAAAGATGTACAAATATGTATAAAACCAAAAGGAAGGGCTTTTAAGAAATACATTAAAAAGAGAAAAAAAAAAATGACACTCTTTTGCCTATCTTTTTTTAACATAAAAAAATCAAGAAAATATAATCTCAGATGATGATGTCCAAAATTGCTGCTGTACAACTCGGTGAGCCTGGAGTCAGATTTCCCTCAGAAGAAGGAGTGAGAGGCAAGAACTGGATAAGAGAACTAAAGGCCAAAAACAGTCCTCATTATGAATGTCAGCATTGCATGTTATTGTCAATAAAAGAGCACTGCCTTAATTTCAATGGTCACGTTGATTGATATCCAGCAAAATAGCCAAGAAAAATCAATCTGGTCAGATGTTACATTTTTTCATTTTCTTATTCTGGATTCAGTTTTATCCCCCCAAAATTTATATGTTGAAGTCCAAATCTCAATATGACTATATTTGGACACAGTCTTTAAGGAGGAAATCATAAGACAGTCTTTAAGGGGGAGACCATAAAGTTGAGGTTTTACTTTCACAAAATTGAGGTTCTTGTGAAAAGAGAAGAGGGACTTCCCTAGTGGTCCAGTAGTTAAGAATCTGCCTTGCAATGCATGGGACGTGGGTTCGATCCCTGGGTGGGGAACTAAAATGCCACATGACACAGAGCAACTAAGCCTGTGCGCTGTAACTACTGAGCCCATGTGCCAGAAGAGAAGACCCTGCATGATGCAGCTAGGACCCCAAGCAACCAAACAAGCAAGGACATATTAAAAAAAAAAAAATAAGAAGAGAGTGAGTTGCCATTTCCTCCTCCAGGGGATCTTTCTGACCGAAAAGAGACCGAACTCACATCTCCTTGTGTCTCCTGCATTGCAGGCAGATTCTTTACCCTAGTCTGTAGTATACACAACAGGACAAATATTACACGATTCTACTTATATAAAATAACTACCAAAGCTAAATTCATAGTGACAGAAAGATGAGAGATTATCAGGAGCCTACAGGAAGGTAAATGAGGAGTTACTGCTTAATCATTTTAAGACCTTCTGTTTGGAGTAATGAAGTGACTTTAGAAAGAGTGGTGATGGTTACACAACAATATGAATATAACGAATGCCACTTGATTCTACACTTAAAATGATTAGTATGGTAAATTTTGTTATATACTTTACCATGGTTTAAAAATAAATAAAAACTAATGTTAAAAAAATCAGTTTCATACTTTCACACACCTATTTCCTTAAAACGTTCTTATGATAAGCTTATCATGAGAAACTATATTGTAACCAATAATCCCACTGAAATGTAAGGGTATTCCAAAAATATTTACTTTTTACCTCTTTTTGATGGCAAATGAAAGGTAGCTACATGTGCATCATGACACCATCCACAGCTCAGGAAGCAATGGAACTTCGCATAATAAACAAAATCAGTCATCTAAGAAACGCTTGGACATTTGACTTGCGCATTCCCAACTGTTCACCTTTTAGCAAATAGAAATATACATCAAAGCTAGACTTTTCCAATGCATCTATTACTTTGGCATTAAAATTATATGATGTATTTCTGTGATTATTTTCTTATTGTACATTTTTATGCACAAATTATGGGCTTTCCAGGTGGCGCTAGTGGTAAAGAACCCACCTGCCAATGCAGGAGATGTAAGAGATTCGGATTTGATCCCTGAGTGGAGAAGATCCCCTGACGGATGGCATGGCAACCCACTCCAGTGTTCTTGCCTAGAGAATCCCAGGGACAGAGGAGATTGTTGGGCTACAGTCCATTGGGTTGCAAAGAGTCAGACACACCTGAAGCAATGTAGCACACATGCACGAACATGCACAAATTATGCCAATCTGTATTCTCATTGTAGAAAACTGAAATATGAGACAGAGCAAACACCCTCTCCACTTCAAACACACTCCTCATGGCCACTTCTGGGAAGAAATCACTGTTTTCAGTTTGTTGTTTACTCTTCCAGGTATCAACACATATTCTGAGGTTTTGCTCTTATATTATTATGTCTATTTGATTAATTTTATGGAAAGCTATGAAAAAAGCTCAGAGGAATCTATTATATTTTGAATCCCTGCTACAGATACTAAATATTTTATATGCATTATCTTATTTAATACACCAAACTTCAGGGTACAAATTGTTATTCCGATTGTGAAGATTGAGAAGGAGTTCAAGTATATTTCCTATGGCCACACAAGGTAGTAAATAACAGAACTAGAACTTTCTGATTCTAAACTCTATGCTTGTAACTCAACTATACTTCAATGATTTTTTTAATTACAAAAATAAACTCCGATTGTTGAACCGTCCACTCCAATCTGAAGGGCAGGCTAGAGCGAGCAACCCATTACTAAGAGCTTGTTCTGTCTTATTAGAAACAAAACCGAGAATGAAGGGTGCAGAGGACAAAGAATGTTTTATTCCACTCACACAATAGCTCAACATCTAGAAATGTCTTGTGAGGTTATTTGCAGTGTTTTTTCTGCAGATCTATTTTTGTTGGGCATAGAATTTCTGCAACATGAACAGTGATGACTATACAGAGGACTTTGTCTATAAATCTAACTCCTTTATCAATCTATGGTGGCAAAATAAAATATGATAGAGAGGATATAGATAGATAGGAGAAATCAGTTCTATTTGATAATCTCCAATAGATACAAGAAAATATAGAGGCACTTTCTGCTCAACCAGAGGTGGCTAAAGAATTAATCGTGCTCATTTAACTGAGAAGATGATAACTTAGTTAATAAGAAAACACAGAAGGCTTGAACCTAAATGATTACAATATGATTCTCCAGATATTCACCATTCTTCCTTGCATGATGGGAGACTCTGACCTTCGTTTTGAAACTGGAAATGATGATCCAGGACTGTCAGAATAGTGAGACTTTGGTATGAAATGGAAGCTGATCTTTGATTTTTAAAATGAAGTCATCAACCAGACCTAGTATAGCAGGATCTTTTTAGTCTTGATTTAATCAGGCTTCTGTGGTGGTTCAGGGGTTAGGAATCTGCCTTGCAATGAAGAAGACACAAGTTCAATCCTTGGTCCGGGAAGATCCCACATGCCGAGGAACAACAATGCCTGAGCAGCCACAGCTGTTGATTTGAAACAACAGTGTTTGCTCCATTCAACCAGTTCCCCAAAGTGAGTACATGCTAACTCTGGTCTCCACTAAGCACTTCTCTCTACTTCACTGTATAAGTGTGTGTGCCTTTTTCACCCAGAACAACAATATTTCGATTTTTAAGTAGGTGATATTAGACTGATTGGACTAACTTAATTTACATGGTGACAAGTGCTTAGAAGAGTCCACTGTGCACTTCTAGAAAGTTCATATTAACAAAATTCAGTATTCCATTTACCAGAGTGAATGTATTTGGGTTTCTGATTAAATCTCATCCTTGAGGTTAACAGGAGTTCCCTTATGTCTATAATATTCAATTTATATATATATATATATATATAAAGATGCAATATACTAAGAAGAAAAAATTTCAGTCTACACCCTTTCCTTGTTTGTTTTGCTTGTTTTATTTTGTGGAGCTATGTCATCATTTTCAGTAGCTTGAAAACAGTAGCCCTTAATCTCAATAATCCCTGAACAGAATTCCTAACTCAACTGGGCTCTGTGCCGCTAAAATAGCAGATGTGGCCAAGAAAGAACCAAACTGGCTTTCCAAAAATTTATTTGGTATGGAGAGAGCCTACATTTTCTCTACATTCCTCATCCTAGTCTAGAATTCTAATGAGATGAAAGGACATAAGACCTACCCACAAATCACTTCATTCTTATTATTTAGTTGCAGGGACAGTTCTCTTTAAAACAACCTTTATCATATATCAGAAGAAAATACTAAAACTTCCCTTTTTGTCTCTAATGGCTGTGAATCACATAGCTCAATTTAACACTTAATTGTGGAGCTAATAGCCTACAGCATTACACTGACCTTCTCCAATTTTATATGTCAATAATGTTCTTATGTGAATTGCATTATTGTATTTATATTTTTACTATGTCACTTCAAATATATTTTTGAGACACTTGAATTATAAAGAATACAATAAATGTCTTAGTATATTATCATTTCCAAAAGGAAAAATCATTAAAAATATTTAAGTCTGCATAAAATAGAAACCATAATTTACAAGAAATAGTGGATCATTAAGAATAGATTAAATACTTAAAGCCATTTTGGAATAGTATCCGTCAGAGTCTGTATCTGCCTTAGAATATGACACTTTTCAAAACATTATCACTTTCTAAAGGGTGGTGCCATCTAGACCAACCTTTAATTCTCTAGGTTGAGTGATTTAAACCAAATCACAAGATTAAAGGTGATGAAAGACCAAAGAACAGAACTTTGGGCATAATGGAAAATAATGTCTACTAAAAGGAGAAGTTTGTCTTCATGATGACTATTATCATAAGTAAATGATAATGAAAGATATTTGGATTACTGGAATCTTTGGATGGATAATTTAGTGTGGTAAGGAATCCAGGACCCCAATCTTCTAGTTGTTATTTGAATACTAATTTAAAAGACAAAATAACTGTACCATAAAAAATTATTTCATAAAAATTCATAATGGTATGGCATTCAAATCATTACTCAAGAATAGATGCATAAATGTTTGCCCATATTATTGAGGGCTCTCAATATTTTCCATAAGAGCCCATAGCATCCTCTGTCTTTCTTTCAGTCCTGCAATTGCTTGGAGTAGGGGAGCAAGAAGAGAGGAGAAAACTGACCTCTGGCTTCTGGTCTCAGTTTTCTCTACAGAAGTGTTCTTTTTCACTTTAATGTAAGCTACACACAATGCAAAGAAAGCCCCATTTACTTTAACCCTTCCTCATTGTTCCTTCCTCCAGCATCAGACGCTCACCAGCCATTCACAGTCTCATTACGTGCTAAGTTCAGCCTGCTGCTTCCAGTATAAGGAAGAACACATTTGAAAAAAGCTTTCAGATGACAGGGCTTTACTTCTTCACACCATCATTTAAAAATCTTTTAAAGAGCAGTCTGAGCCTCTGATGGTAATGTCTTGCCTAGCAATTAGCGGTAGAGGTGCTGGGCTTTAAAAGGCTTTTAAATTCTGTTATGAAAGGTCCTCCTACAATGGGCTTTCACTACACAGGGTGAAGTCCCCGACTCCACCCATTTCTGGGGCACCACTACTAAGCGCTTCCCAGGGAGTCAGTCACAAAGATTGACGGCTTGAAATTCGCTAGACACAAGATTTTCAGGATAAGGTGGCTGCAAAATGACACCCAATTTCATATGGAAATTGCCTTTTTTCTTTGAGTGGACTAACGAGCAAACTTCAAAAGTTTCTCAGATTTGATTCTTGCTTATCTGAAGTCTATCCAAGGGCATCTGTAAGACTTTGAACTGAAAAAAAAAAAAAAAACAAGATTTTTCTTTTTTCTTTTTCCAGTAATAGGCCCAAAGGGCTGGAAAGCTCAGAACTTGTCCAACTGTACCCTTGGCAGTTGGTGAATCGACTAGAATAGACTTGCCTGAACTCTGAGCTGCCCCAGCGCGGGAATGACAAGAGGAGGGCACCTCATACACCCCGCCAAAGAGCAGAAACAGCTAAAAATGGCTAAGTTCTTCTCAAGCAAAACCAGCGCTTTGAATGGATTTGTCAGTGATTTCCAGTTACACTGAAGGAGCTCTTAGCATCTCCAATTTCCTCTAGTGGCGTTTTCACTTTGCTACTTAGAAGAAGTAGCAAATGCTACTTACAAGAATTAAACAGTGTTCTGAGTAATTGGAAATGTTCAAGGCAGATCTGGAAACTGACTTTGCAATCTACATGTAATGCCTTTCATTCTCTTATGTTTCTTAATGACTGTGATCTTGGTTGTAAAGAAAAATATATCAACTAGGCTGAAGCTGACCCCTCATCTGAGCAGCTGGAAGAAGAAATATTTAAAAATAAATAAATAAAAGCAGCTCCAGGATATTGGGACCAAGGCTTCCCCCCCCCCACACACAGGAATCAATCACAGAACCCAATGTCCTCATCAGATGACAGTCTCTTAAAATCAAACCCAAATGGTCATCATTCCATTCAGGCGGAGAGACCTCCCTAGCACTCCAGGTAATAAAACACCATTTCCCTCTCTGCTATCAGCCTCCTAAACTGAGACATCATTTCCCCCTTTTGATGGTTTATTTTTTGTAGAGAAAGAGTAAATTAGCAACGATGGTGTGGCCAGGTTCTCTGCCCCACCACCTCTCCCTCTTGCCCCACATTTTGTAACTAATGATTATGGAACAGCTGAGATCACTTATACCACTGCATGCGCATCATGAGGTCCTGGCTTGGTCACAGGCTGCTTTGTGTGGTAGCCTGTATGAAAGCCCTGGTTGCTCCTGCATCAGGACTACATAGGAGCAGCATCAAGCTTATGTTCTATGAGGTTATGCTATGGCTGCTGCTACAGTTGCTGTATCAGCCAGGAGAGAGGCCGCGGTATGGCTGCCGTGCCAGCCAGGGGAGAATAAATGTGTCTACAGTTCCTACAGCTCCGGCTCCTTGAGTCTCCTTCCAGCCTCCTAGTCAGCGCCTTGCAACCCTGGGTTCAGGGAACAGTGCGGACGGTGTGAACAGAAAGACAACTGGCATCACGAACAGGATCAGCGACACAATTTTTGGCAGAACTTCTCTAAGCAGAATTGATTTTTTTATATCTGTCTGCTAATTGGTCACTTTTATTTGCTTTGTAAGGTTGCTATTCAGGACTCCAGTGAGTATTCCTGTTAACATTTCAGGAAGTACATTTTGTCTTCTCAGTAAGAGTGAATTAGTAGTCAGAAATCCTGAGGTTTTTCTCTGCATTTGTTACTAACAGCTTTGCTCCTGCAGCTAAGTCGCTTCAGTCATGTCTGACTCTGTGCGACTCCATAGACAGCAACCCACCAGGCTTCCCCATCCCTGGGATTCTCCAGGCAAGAACACCGGAGTGGGTTGCCATTTCCATCTCCAATGCATGTAAGTGAAGTCACTCAGTCGTATCCAACACTTAGTGACCCCATGGACTGCAGCCTACCAGGCTCCTCCATCCTTAGGATTTTCCAGGCAAGAGTAGTGGAGTGGGGTGCCATTGCCTTCTCCACTAACAGCTTTGGTGAACCTCAAATTTGGGGGAATTTTCTAAGTCTCAGTTTTCATTTATGATTAGATCAAAATCATTATTATGTTTTCTTTTTCTACTATTATAATTTTTAAAGAGTTTTTAATGTGGGCCAGTTTTTAGTCTTTATTGAATTTGTTACAATATTGCTTTTACGTTTTCGGTTTTTGGCCCTGAAGCATATGTTTTTGGTTTTTGGCATCTTAGCTTCCGAAACAGGGATCAAACCCACACCCCTTGCTTTGGAAGGCAAACTCTTAACCACTGGACCACCAGAGAAGTCTCTACTATTATAATTTTGATAATGGGCTTTATTGCCCAGCTGGGAAAACATCTTATAGAAAAAAAATACATCTTTTTTTTTTTTTCCAAAAAAAGGGGTAACAAATCCTACAATGTGAACTCTATTTGTTTTTCTTTTCCTTATATCCTTTAATGTATTCACATGCAATAACTACTCTTTTCTCCTTGAATGATTATATGAGTAAAATAATTATCAAAAAAACCTTTATAATTTGAATAGAAATATTGGATAGTCAATCATCTTCAATTATTCCCAGGGGAATTTGGCTTAATTTCTGATCTTCTTAGTGGCTTTGATTTCAGAGCATTAAGTTGATCTGCCTCTTGTTCTGGAAATAGTACAAATCAAAGACAAGAAGGACTTAATCCCCAGTGGACTCAGAAACTTAAGACAAAACCCACCAGAGTAACCATATGTCTGCTAAGGAAGGATAACAACAAGCAATAAGAGAGACTTGTAGATTTCCATGAAAAAAAAAAAAATAATAAAGCACAACTATTTTCCATTCCTTTTTTCTTTTGGTGGAAATGAAACTTTACTACAAGATTATATCCATTACTAAAAAACTGTTTCAACAACTCTAAATCTTATTCCTGACTAAAATAAAGTAGATAACAGACCTCTAAGCCAGAAGTCATTAGCATGCATTTCTGGTTCTTAGACACAAATAACATTCATGGAATTCCATGAGTTGCTTGAATTTTTTGAGCTTCAATTTTCCTATGTGTGGATTTGATTTAAGGCATTGTTCTCCTCCATTCTAAAAGTTTTTAGGAAAGATATTTTAAAATTATTTAGAAATATATATGTCTAAGCTCTCCATTGGGCTTCCCTGGGGCTCAGTAGTAAAGGATCCACCTGCAGTGCAGGAGACCCACGTTCAGTCCTTGGGTCAGGAAGATCCGTTGGAGGAGGGCATGGCAACCCACTCTAGTATTCTTGCCTGGAGAATCCCCATGGACAGAGGAGCCTGGTGGGCTACAGTTCATAGGGTTGTAAAGAGTCGGACACAATAGAAGCAACAAAGCACGCACACCTGCAAGCAAATCTTTACTATATGATTATGCAAGTGAATGCATACTCTACCAAAAACTAAAAAAAAAAAAAAAATGTTTACAGAGTGAAGAATCAACAAACTATTAAATGTATCCTGTCAACACTTATGTCAAGATTAATCAGTTGTTAATTTAAGCAAGTATTATACCTTGATCATACACAGGTGAGAACATAAAATACTGAACAAAGCTGTGCTACTATTTTTATTTTTCTACATTTTTAAAAACTGAAAAATAGTTGATTTACAATATTAGTTTCAGATGTACAGCATTGTGATCCAGTATTTTTACATATTGTATTCCATTTAAGGTTATTACAAAAAAAAAAAACAACTTGATTTTCATGTGCCATACAGAGTATCTGTTGCTTATCTGTTTTAGACACAATAGTTTGTATATCTTAATCCGATAACCCTAATTTACAAAATGCTTCAAAAATGTTTGTGAACATTCAAGAATATTCCTTTTGATTATTTAAGGACAGCATTTTCAATTTAAAAAAATTGCATGCTCTAATTATAGCACTGGATTAGAACTACTGATATAAAAAATGCCCATTATGATCAATATACTTCCTCAGAGCAAGTAACAGCCAATGTTGTTCTTTTCAAAGATATTTATTCTGCTGCACTGGGCCTTAGTTGCAGCTCTCAGGCTCAGCTGCCCTGCAGCATGTGGAATCTTAATTCCCCAACCACGGATCAAACCCATGGTCCCTGCACTGGGAGACAGATTCTTAACCGCTAGACCACAGGCAAAGTCCTGCCAGTGCTCTTACCTGTTTTCCCCACAACAACTAGCCTAACTGTAGTATTCAGAATCCTCCTTTTCCAAATTCTTTTTATTTCTTCAAGGAGATGAATGTTTACTGGAAAATAAGTCGTATTTTTAAGATAATTCCAGCATAATTTTTTATAAAGTATTCCCAATAATTGAAGATACCTCAGGAATATTATAGATGCTGTGTGTGTTAGTTGCTCAGTCATGTCTGACTCTCTGCAACCCCATGGAGTGTAGCCTGCCAGGCTACTCTGTCCATAGAATTCTCAAGGCAAGGATACTGGAGTGGGTTGCCATTCCCTTCTCCAAGGGATCTTCCTGACCCAGGGATCATACCTGGGTCTCCTGCATTGCAGGCAGATTCTTACCATCTGAGCCACCGGTAATTTAACAGGTTTAGGTAGAAGCCTCCAAAGTGTGACAGTATAATAAAAGAAATACGGTTTAAGAAAGAGAAGAGTTTCTAATTCACACACCTTTGCTTATGTCTCTCACAAAATTTTATGGCCTACCTTGAATGTGTCCTACCAGATAAAATGACAGTCTTTCTTCAGCTCATCTGTTTCCTGGGATGTCACATTGAGATCTCCAAAAGCAGTCGTTTCCTGGCAGGTGTTGCTTCATAAGGGCTCGCTCACCATGGCGGGAGCAGAATCGTGAAGAAAGATGACAGGAAAGGTGACGCGCAAGGAGAGTGTTTCTTAAAAATTATTTCATCCTCAGAGGCAAGTGAGGGCCATGAAAACTGGACAGAGATAATAAGGAGGAGTGCAGAAAGCCTAGGTCCAGAGAAATAAAAGTTGAACCAATTCTCTACTATTTATTTATCTGCACACAAATGCATTAAACCAGATGCTACTAAAATCGTTCATGACATACCGTATCTTGATTGAATCTGATTATGAGAAGCACAAACAAACAGCTTTGCTTCTTCTGCATCTCAGATTTGGTACTTAACGCTCTTCTTTAACAATATACCTTTCTTACCAGTTATCAAGTGGAGTAACATTATTCTCAAAATAACTGTTTGGATCAAATCATTACAGGACAGAGAGCATGCTATAAGCAAGGCTTCACAAAAGGCAGGGATGACTGCATTTCATTAAACAAAAAAAATGCATGTTTTATGGTGCTTCCCTGGTGGCTAAGTGGTAAAGAATCTGCCTTCAATGCAGGAGACCCAGGTTGATCCCTGGGTCAGGAAGATCCTCTGGAGGAGGAAATGGCAACCCACTCCAGGATTCTTCCCTGGGAAAACCCATGGACAGAGGAGCCTGGTAGGCTGCAGTCTCAGTTCAGTTCAGTTCAGTCCCTCAGTTGTGTCCGACTCTTTGCGATCCCATGAATTGCAGCACGCCAGGCCTCCCTGTCCATCACCATCTCCCGGAGTTCACTCAAACTCATGTCCATCGAGTCGGTGATGCCATCCAGCCATCTCATCCTCTGTCGTCCCCTTCTCCTCCTGCCCCCAATCCCTCCCAGCATCAGAGTCTTTTCCAGTGAGTCAACTCTTTGCAGTCTATGGGGTTGCAAAAGAGTAGGACATGACTTAGCGACTATATTACAACATGAATAGTTCATGCCTCTGAAATGCTTAAGATGTGGCAATCTTGGAGGGGATCCTGTCTACATATTTTTCCAGAAATCATGCAAATTTTCTGTAAACTGATTCTTAAACCCTAAGATCAGTAGAACGAGAAGAGTGCCATCACAAGAGTTTGGAACAGATAAGCAAAACTGCTGCTGCTGACTGCGCAGTCCTGACTTTGGAGGTGTCTAATGATGCTTTACTTCTCCAATCAGGGATTCCGAAGTACTGCTGGGGAATCTAGGCTATATTGAATCCCAGGACTCTTGCCATGAGCTTTTCCAAGTGTGGCTTCTGAGAGGAAGGGCTTCTGGAGACAATGGAACAGTTGAGGACTTGTTCCAGAGGTGACAATATGACACAGATTTCAGGGCCCCAACTCTGGTTTGTGACCACCATGCAAACTTTACTTGGATGACTGGTCACCTGAACCTTAATGAGCTTAACCATGGTAAGACGTCCTAGGAAATTTGTTAGTATATAGGTGGTGGCAGGGGGAAGGCAATGGCACCTCACCCCAGTACTCTTGCCTGGAAAATCCAATGGACGGAGGAGCCTGGTGGGCTGCAGTCCATGGGGTCGCTAAGAGTCGGACACGACTGAGCGGCTTCACTTTCACTTTTCACTTTCATGCATTGGAGAAGGAAATGGCAACCCACTCCAGTATTCTTGCCTGAAGAATCCCAGGGATGGGGGAGGCTGGTGGGCTGCCGTCTATGGGGTCGTACAGAGTCGGACACGACTGAAGCGACTTAGCAGCAGCAGCAGCAGGTGGTAGCAACGATCTATTACAAAAAGGCTGAAATATCAAAGCTCAGAACTCTTTCTGGCACAACTATTACCCTTGGAAGAGGTGTTAAAACCTAAACCCACCATAATCAGGGATAGGGGTTTGGATGTGTTAACCTAAACCCTCAGTCTAGACCAGGAATCAGTAAACCTGGTCAGCAAACCTACAGTAAGCCTGTAGCCCAAATCTGGCCTACTGACTATTTTTGAAAAGTATTATTGGAACAGATTCACATGTTCATTTCCACATTGTCTGTGCCTGCTTCCTGTCCACCACGGCAGAGTTGAGTTGCTGGGGTAGCCTGCAAAGCCTACTATGTACTGTTTGGTACTTTACAGAAAAAAGTGTGTTCACCCTCTAGGCTAAACTTTCAGGGAAATTCAAGATCAAGGCATAAGGAGGAGAAATTTAACACGTTAATAGAATAGACAACCATCCCCCAAGAAGAGTTTGCTTACAGCGAGTCTTCCCTATGTCATAGTCTCAAATGCTACGGAACAGTTACTCTGGGAAGGACCTTCCTAAATAATTCTGCATTTCAGCTCAATTTCATTTTTGTTATCTCATTCCTCAGCCATTTATTTGGAACCTACTGTATATTGGCTCTGAAACTAACAAGGTGACAAGACATAGATCTTCAATGACTTCAGGAAATGGTGAGACAGACATTTTAGTAAACAACTGCAGTGCTGTGCTCTGGGTACTGTCAGAGATTAAAGGGAAAGTGCTGTGTTCACATGGCAGAGAGAGCTACGGGTGAGAGAGAGAGAACTGCACACAGGGAATAGACGAGGTGGCCCGGGTTGTGAAGAGTGAACAGGAATTAGGCAGTGGTGAGTCATACTTGGCAGAAGGACGGGCAGATGGAAAGCGCATACGGTGGATGGGAAAACAGATCTCTGGGGATCATAGGGAGTAAGAGAGAATGTCAAAAGCTGATATAGGAGAAGTACACCTGTATCAAATCAAAAAAGTCTTACCTGACATGCTAAGAGGTTTGGACTAAATTCCAGACTAATATTTCTGAACATCCCATTGCATCATCAAAGTTGTTGTTGATCTTTGTCTTAAAGAAAGGGACTGTGATAATCTTATCTGTATTGCATAAAGATAATTCCATTTGGTTTTTTTTTTTTTCAGTTCAAATGATAACCTTTATTTTTAAAAATATTTTTATTTTATATTGGAGTATAGCCAATTAACAATGTTGTGATTGTTTCAGGTGGACAGCAAAAGGGCTCAGCCATACATATACATGTATCCACTCTTCCCCAAACTTCCTTCCCATCAGGGCTGCCACATAACATTGAACAGAGTTCTCTGTGCTCTACAGTAGGTCTTTGTTGGTTATCCATTTTCAATATAGCAGCGTGTACATGTTGATCCCAAGCTCTCTTGGGGCTATTTGGATAATGGATATAAGAGGAAAACATTTCAAGCTGCAGAGACCAGCCATCAGGCTTTAAAAGAGTGAAAGGAAATGATAATAGGATCCTGGATGCAGTGCTTAGAGAAAAGTCCAGAGAAGTGAGAGGTCATTCTGAAGCAAAATCAACATGGCATATTAGCCCACGTGGAGATGGTGAGGTAGACGAAGACTCCATTAAAATTGACTTAAAAGAAGTAACAGGTTATCAAGGATTTATTTGTCTAAATTACTTTGACTCCAGTTGTACAAAATGCTGAAGGAATGAGGAATGAGCCACAAATTAAATCATTTTTCCCTAGAGGCAAATAGGAGCAAAGTCATTGTCATGGAGAGTTAGAAATGCCACTGGACATCACAGGAGAAGAATCAGAATACCCAGCAAGGAGGCTCAAGGCACTTGCTGGGATTTTGAAATGAAGGAGACAGATTTTGAAAAGAAGATGAAGAATAGCTCCAAAGAAATCTTTCTCCTAGTTTGCTTAAAAGTCGGATTTCAATGGGGGAAAAATTACAATTTGGGAGAAGTATATGTTCCATAAACTTTGCCCAATACTATTTTGATTAGGCAAAAACATTTCTCCAAATGCAAACAACAACAAAAAAATAGTGAAGGCAAATACCAACGATTGGTATTGTGAGAGCTGGACTGTGAAGAAAGCTGAGCGCCAAAGAATTAATGCTTTTGAACTGTGGTGTTGGAGAAGACTCTTGAGCGTCCCTTGGACTGCAAGGAGATCCAACCAGTCCATCCTAAAGGAGATCAGTCCTGGGTGTTCTTTGGAAGGAATGATACTGAAGCTGAAACTCCAGTACTTTGGCCACCTCATGCGAAGAGTTGACTCACTGGAAAAGACTCTGATGCTGGGAGGGATTGGGGGCAGGAGGAGAAGCGGATGACAGAGGATGAGATGGCTGGATGGCATCACTGACTCGATGGACGTGAGTTTGAGTGAACTCCAGAAGCTGGTGATGGACAGGGAGACCTGGCATGCTGCGATTCATGGGGTCGCAAAGAGTCGGACATGACTGAGCGACTGAAGTGAACTGAACTGATATGATCTTTTAGATGTCAAACCATCAGTGACAGTATTTTTTTTTTTTATTTTTTTTTTTTTCAGTTCAAATGATAACCTTTATTTTTAAAAATATTTTTATTTTATATTGGAGTATAGCCAATTAACAATGTTGTGATTGTTTCAGGTGGACAGCAAAAGGGCTCAGCCATACATATACATGTATCCACTCTTCCCCAAACTTCCTTCCCATCAGGGCTGCCACATAACATTGAACAGAGTTCTCTGTGCTCTACAGTAGGTCTTTGTTGGTTATCCATTTTCAATATAGCAGCGTGTACATGTTGATCCCAAGCTCTCTTGGGGCTATTTGGATAATGGATATAAGAGGAAAACATTTCAAGCTGCAGAGACCAGCCATCAGGCTTTAAAAGAGTGAAAGGAAATGATAATAGGATCCTGGATGCAGTGCTTAGAGAAAAGTCCAGAGAAGTGAGAGGTCATTCTGAAGCAAAATCAACATGGCATATTAGCCCACGTGGAGATGGTGAGGTAGACGAAGACTCCATTAAAATTGACTTAAAAGAAGTAACAGGTTATCAAGGATTTATTTGTCTAAATTACTTTGACTCCAGTTGTACAAAATGCTGAAGGAATGAGGAATGAGCCACAAATTAAATCATTTTTCCCTAGAGGCAAATAGGAGCAAAGTCATTGTCATGGAGAGTTAGAAATGCCACTGGACATCACAGGAGAAGAATCAGAATACCCAGCAAGGAGGCTCAAGGCACTTGCTGGGATTTTGAAATGAAGGAGACAGATTTTGAAAAGAAGATGAAGAATAGCTCCAAAGAAATCTTTCTCCTAGTTTGCTTAAAAGTCGGATTTCAATGGGGGAAAAATTACAATTTGGGAGAAGTATATGTTCCATAAACTTTGCCCAATACTATTTTGATTAGGCAAAAACATTTCTCCAAATGCAAACAACAACAAAAAAATAGTGAAGGCAAATACCAACGATTGGTATTGTGAGAGCTGGACTGTGAAGAAAGCTGAGCGCCAAAGAATTAATGCTTTTGAACTGTGGTGTTGGAGAAGACTCTTGAGCGTCCCTTGGACTGCAAGGAGATCCAACCAGTCCATCCTAAAGGAGATCAGTCCTGGGTGTTCTTTGGAAGGAATGATACTGAAGCTGAAACTCCAGTACTTTGGCCACCTCATGCGAAGAGTTGACTCACTGGAAAAGACTCTGATGCTGGGAGGGATTGGGGGCAGGAGGAGAAGCGGATGACAGAGGATGAGATGGCTGGATGGCATCACTGACTCGATGGACGTGAGTTTGAGTGAACTCCAGAAGCTGGTGATGGACAGGGAGACCTGGCATGCTGCGATTCATGGGGTCGCAAAGAGTCGGACATGACTGAGCGACTGAAGTGAACTGAACTGATATGATCTTTTAGATGTCAAACCATCAGTGACAGTATTTTTTTTTTTTCATCTGTGCTCATTCTTCATTGCTACACAGGCTTTTCTCTAATTGCAGCAAGCTGCGGCTACTCCAGTTGCAGCGCACAGACCTCTCATTGAGGTGGCTTCTTTTGTTGCAGAGCACGAGCTGCAGAGCACAGCTCAACAGTTGTGGTGCATGGGCTTAGCTGCTCCATGGCATGTGGGATCTTCACAGATGAGGGATCGAACCCACATCTCCTGCAGTGGCAGGCAGATTCTTTACCACTGAGCCACCAGGGAAGCCTGACAGTATAATCTATACTCAAAAAATTTCCCTCATAAGAAAAACAGCGTTTAGTCATTTTATTAAATCAGCTATATAAAAGCACTGAATAGTAAATAAAATACAGCAACCAGAGACGCTGCTGTTGCTGTTGTTCAGTTGCTAAGTCATGTCTGACTCTTTGTGACCCCGTGGACTGCAGCATACCAGGCTCCTCTGTTCTCCACTATCTCCCAGAGTTTGCTCAAATTCATTTCCATTGAGTTGGTGATGTTAGCCAGAGGTATATCTTGTTAATACTTTGTTATACTCCTTCTTCATGCACAGATATAGACTATTTTTAGGACATCCTACCTATGCTGTTCTGTTATTTTCCATTTAATGTCTTCCTTTCCAATATTATTAAATATAGTTTGTCTAAGTCTCCCAGTTGGCCATCCTTTTCCTTGTCTCTTAAGCTAAAATTGGCTCAGACGTCAAATTACTTACAAGTAACAAATCTAACAAATATTCTCTATATTTATGGAAATTCTTAGAATTTTTCTCCAGGACAACCAGTTACTGCTTCCAGTGAATTCTTGCTATCATCTTTCCTCTTTTGGACACATCCTTCTTTCTATATAATATTGCTCTGAACATCCTCTAATAAATTTATTTCACAAAGTTTACCAGCTCAAGATTGTGTGATTAGTATGCTTTACTGAAAATCTAAAACAGCAGAAGCAATTCTATCTTTCGACAGTACAATAAAAGCTGTAAAACTGAATATGAGACATTTCTGTTCTTCAAACCCTTTCAACCATCAGGGTATCGTATTAATCTAAAATCGCTCTCTTCCTCAGAGGAATTCTACCATCTGTCCTTAAAAAAATGTTTTTACTACCTACTAAAAGAAGTAAATTATAGTTCCCTTGCTCAAGATCATTTACACTAGAGCATCAGATATATGTAAACAAAAAGTTTAAACTTAATATAAGGGACTTCTCCAGTGGTCCAATGGTTAGGACTTTGCCTTTCAATTCAGGGGGTGCAGGTTCTAGTCCTGATTGGACAGCTAAGATCCCATGTGTCTTGTGCCAAAAAAAACAGAACATAAACAACAGAAGCAATGCTGTAACAAATTCAATAAAGACTTTTAAAAAATAAACCTAATATGATCAATCCAGTAATTGAGATTTTCATGGGTGTTTTGAGAATACCATGAAAGAATACTTAGCTCACCCTGAGTGGGAAGAAGGACCAATAACTAATGACCCAAAATTGAGTCTCAGTTGAGATTGAGAGGAGAAAAGAGGGCAAGCCAGGCTGAGAGTGCAGGGTGAGCAGAGACAGCCTGGTGTTTCCAGGGAGCTGAGAGGACATGAGCTGTGTTAGCATGGAGAGGGATGGAGGCAAGAAGGAAATGATGGCTCAGAAAGTTTGTCCTTCATTTGAGGGTGTCTGTGCCATATGCTGAGAATAAGCAGCCATTAAAAAAGTTCTGAGAAGATAGCAACACATTTGCATTCAAGCTGCCTCTCAGTGGCAACATTCTGGAGTATGTTTGAGGGAAACTGGACTGGAAGATAGGTTTGGAAGCTAAAACAGGAGCTATTTGAGACAAAGGATAATGGGAGTGATGGTGACACATTTAAGAGCAGCCCACTTTGAAAACATGCAATGTTGTAAAATTGATAATGCTGGGTAAATGGATAGATATGAGTACAGAATTCATATAAGACGACTGATGGATGAAAGAGATAAGCTGAGAAAATAGTGGATTAGTATCCTTACTTGGTCAGTAGACTACAGAACAGGCTGGAAAGATACTTAGCTTCCTTGTAGAATGCTGAGATCTACGTTAGTTATTCATAAGCCCCAAAGAACATCTTGAAGCTCTTTTCACTCATTATAAAAGGTATTTATTAATGAGAAACTCCAAAAACACTTTTTAAAGTTGATAGGAGTTGGGTAACCATGGAAAGAGTGCATTTTCTCCCTTGGACTTTCATACTTACTCCTGTCTGTGTGATAGCACAAGTCATTCACGCTGCTAGGCATCCTAGAGGTGATCCAATATCGTTAAAATACTTTTACTCTCCCCTAGCTTTGCCACCTCTAATGGGACCCTAACTTACCTATTCCCTTTCATTCTTCGTTATTTTTTCCAGGAGAAAATATGCCTGAAGCACTTTCTGTACTCCTGCAATCTCTTCTTTCAACTTTATATCTCTCTGAGAAAGAACTTTTACAAACTGGGTTATATAAGAATATCTCAGATGTAAATGTCAACAGGAGAGAGAGGTAATGCACTTGAGAAAACAGCCTTTAAAAATGCCCACTGCACCTTCAGAAAGTAAGAAGCTGCTATCAGATTCCAATGTAATTACTCAGCAGAGGGACATCAACATGCACTTTTCTGAACCAAAACTCCTCGAAACTAACCATCGCACAAAGGGAGTAAATATATATACTTTGTTGCTGTTTTAGTTGTTAAGTCATTTCAGACTCTTTTGCAGCCCCATGGACTGTAGCCTGCCAGGCTTCTCTGTTCATGGGACTCTCCAGGCAAGAATACTGGAGTGGGTTGCCATGCTCTCCTCCAGGGGATCTTTCTGATCCAGTGGTCGAACCTGCATTTTCTGCGTGGTCAGGCAGATTCTTTACCACTGAACCAGCTGGGAAGCCACAATGAATACTTAGGAAAATGCCAATTAAGATAAGATATCACTGGCAAATATTTGAAAAGTGAAAAATAAGTGTGGATGGGAATTTGCAGTTATAGGAGGCATCTGCCCTGCTGGATATGTAGGCTAAGGCAACAAATGACAGCAAGCTGGCATGTTCAGTTGCTCAGTTGTGTCTAATTCTGTGACCCCATGGACTGCAGCACACCAGGCCTCCCTGTCCATCACCAACTCCTGGAGTTTACTCAAACTCATGTCCTTTGAGTCGATGATGCCATCCAACCATCTCAACCTCTGTCATCCCCTTCTCCTCCCGCCTTCAATCTTTCCCAGCATCAGGGTCTTTTCCAAAGAGTCAGCTCTTCACATCAGGTGGCCAAAGTATTGGAGTTTCAGCTTCACCATCAGTCCTTCCAATGAACACTCAGGACTGATCTCCTTTAGGATGGACTGGTTTGATCTCCTTGCAGTCCAAGGGACTCTCAAGAGTCTTCTCCAACACCACAGTTCAAAAGCTGGCATGTAGTTTAAATCAATACACACCAATGTTTATTTATGACCCAACATTCATAAGGTGTGTGTGCATCCCAAGTTTACCCCACAGGCCACTCAGAGGTATACACACCACTGTTTTTGCTGGGAAAGAATCTGGAGTAACCTGGATGTATAAGCTTGGAAGTGGATGAATAAAACATGGATGCTGTTACATCGCAATTAATAAAAAAATAGATGCACACGTTGCAGGCAGACGAATCTTAAGGACATATTATTTTAGTCAAAAATGTAAGACAGAAGAAAATGTCTATCACAACATTATCGACACAAACTGAGACACCTAGCACATAAAACAATGCACATTTTGCAAGAACATATGTAAGACAAACACATGTGGAGGAAGTCATGAATTGTGAATTGGACTAGAGAATAAAGGATAATAAATACATTTTATGACCAAACTGTCATTTTTCTGACTCTCTGCATTTTTCTGTCTTTGATTCCTGAATTCCTTTTACTTTTCTCTCTTTATCCTCTGTAATTCTACCAACAGTTTCTCTCAAATTGAGAAATAGAACTTTGAAAAAAATAAGAGTCCAAACTGAGTGACCATGGAAATCAGACAGGAGAAAAGCATATATATTTGTTTAATATAAGTTTTATGTGACATGGAGCCTTCATAAGGAAATGAAGGGCAGAAATAACAGACCTGAGGATTCTGACGCTGTATTTGATGACGAGTGGGCAGTCATTGAGGAATAGGACAGGTTAAGGATTATGAGGTAAATGCCGTAAAATGGCAGAAACTCAGCAAGTCCTGTTTGTTAGGATTCCTCTTGGTATCCCTTATCTCTTTGGAGATACGGATGTTTCTTTTCTCGGGGTCTAGGGAGGAAACCTCTCACAGGAGGCTTCTATGTCCTGTCTCAGGGGAGAAGGGCAGGAGGAAGGTCCAAGTGACCTTCCTGCTTCTGCCATTGTCTCAAACTTCTTCAGCGGAAAATGTTGAATATCTAAGATGGTGGTGGGTTTCTTCTGCCCTTCATTTCTTTATGAAGGCTCCTGTATCACATAAAACTTACATTAAACAAACATATATACCTTGCTCCTGTGGATGTCAGTTTAATTTTCAGACTCATCCTGGGACCCCATGAGGGTGGAAGAAAACTTTTCTCTCCCCTATACCTCCTTATCTTCAATTTTCTGAGTAAAGAGTTAGAGTAACCCCCAAAATATGCAATAAGTGTCATTTTGAGTGTCTCTCTTATTTTCTATTGTGATTTTATATATACGTATGAAAATGAAAGTGAAGTCACTCAGTCGTGTCCAACTCTTTGAGATCCTATGGACTGTAGCCCGTCAGGCTCCTCCTCAATCCCTGGGATTTTTCTAGGCAAGAATACTGGAGTTGGTTGCCATTTTTCTTCTCCAGGGGATCTTTCCAACCCAGCGATAGAACTCAGATCTCCTGCATTGCAGGCAGACTCTTTACCCTCTGAGCCACCAGGGAATTCCATATACATATATATATATATATATATATATATATACACACACACACATATATACATACATACACAAAGTGCTTTAATCAGCTGAAGGCATTTTGACTGTGATCCCACCTAGATCAGCGGGAGCTCCTTTGAGCAGGCTGCAGGGTCTTTTTGGCACAAGTTAGGCAATGTTGAATTGCTTCTTTGCTTTCCAGCACAACAATCTGTCCTGGGTTCACTTTGTATATTTCCTACATCAGATCTGCTATCATGTGGATCCAGATTTTGAGAGGCAGATCGCACAATTTAGGAAAAAATACAAAATTGTTAATACAAAATGAAGTATTAAAATGTTTATTTAGAATGACGAAACAAGTCACAATGTTCTGAAAGAAGACACCTTAAAAATGTTGCAAAATCCATTAAAAAGACATAATATGTTTACTAACGAACTATTCCAACACCTCTGTAATACATTTCACTGCACTTTGCCTGAATTCTCTTGAACAATTTTCTGATATGAGTATGAAAAAGTAACCCCATCTCTCCTCTATAGTAATTGAATAAAATGTGATGATGATGTGATGGTAATTAAGGATGGCTATTAAATTGGGGGAAACTACTATCAAATTTCATCCAAAATTACACTATAGGGGCTTTCTTGGTGGCTCAGCCAGTAAAGAACCCACCTGCCAGTGCAGGAGAAAGTGAAAGGGAAGTCGCTCAGTCATGTCCGACTCTGCGACCCCATGGACTGTAGCCTACCAGGCTCCTCTGTCCATGGAATTTTCCAGGCACGAGTACTGGAGTGGGTTTCCATTTCCTTCTCCAGGAGATCTTCCCAACTCAGGGATCGAACCTGGGTCTCCCACACTGCAGGCAGATGCTTTACCATCTGAGCCACCAGGGAAGCCAATGCAGGAGACAGAGGTTCAATCTCTGGTCCGGAAAGAGCCCACATGCCACTCAGCAATTAAGCCCGTGTGCCGCAACTCTTCAGCCTGTGCTCCAGAGCCCAGGCGCGGCAACTCCTGAAGCCCAGGCCCCCTCGAGCCTATGCTCTGCAAGAAGAGAACCCACCACAGTGAGAAGCCCATGTACCACAACTAGAGAGAAGCTCACACAGCAACCCAGACCCAGCACAGCCAAATATATATATGTATATATATTAAAAAACACTTAAAAATTACACTGTAATATACGCGATTTCCACAGTTAGCTTCTGACTCAGTACATCTCCAATTTTGATTCTCCATGCTATTCACATGGTGTCATGGGCACTAGAACATGCTTCATATTCTCATGACTTCAGTCTAGCACCTTATCCTTGTGACACTGAGTGTTGGGGATGGGGACAAGTATATCCTACCGCAGGACAGTTAGCAATAATGTCACTATACTTAGAAGGGACTATAAATATACATGAGTATATTGCACTGAATATACCTCTACTCAAATTTCTGTAAGCATGATCTCCAAAATGCCCACAGCCAATCCAAAGCCACCCAACACAAGAATTACAACAAAGGGAAAATCAGAGTAGAACTAATTGCAGTTTAAAACATCTTATTTTTGAGCATTTTCCAATGAAACAAAAAGTATCGCCAGGAGTGCTCATTACAAGGGTGCCTTCCAAGGATTTGAAAAGGATTCATGCAAGAGAAGAGTCCTACAGCTTAAGCTGTTTAGAATCGCAGTAATTCCAGCTTAGCTGGAATCAGGCATTTTATACAAGGATCTTAGTTTTCTTTTATTTATGAATACTCTTGGCTACTGAGTAGTCATTGCGCCCAGATGTTTTCACTAGATAAAATTAGAAAATATGTGGTTTTAAAAGCAGAAAAATGTATCATCAATTTGCAATAATCTTTCCAACTCTAAAATTGCAGAGTTTTTCCTTAAATCTTTGATTTTTTTTTTTTATACTTGTATGTCTTTGAGCTAATACTGAAAATCTTGGTCTCTCATGATAACATTCAAGATAACTTACTTGTTCTATTCTACAACAGATATAGTACAGATTCTAAGTAATAATGATATATATATTGTTACCAACATAAGCTGAACTGAGTTTAAGGAATAGAATTAACTAGGGTAAAATCTAGAAGGAAAGTGAGAATGAGTGGCATGCTTGAAGTTTAAAGTTTCAATGTAACTGGAATAAAGAAAATATTTGGCTAAGACTCCATAATCCCAGTGCAGGGGGCCTGGGTTTGATCCCTGGTCAGGAAACTAGATCCCATATGCTGCAACTAGAGTTCAAATGTCACAGCTAAAGCTCTTTCATGTTATGACGATTGATGGTTTTGCATGTCACAATGAAGACATGGCACAGCCAAACAGACAAACAAATATTATAAAAATAAAAAGAAGACATATATGATAATAGATATGAAATCTGTTAAGTACCAAGTTAAACAGTTTTCACAAATGTCACAGCTAAAGATCTTTCATGTTATGACGATTGATGGTTTTGCATGTCACAATGAAGACATGGCACAGCCAAACAGACAAACAAATATTATAAAAATAAAAAGAAGACATATATGATAATAGATATGAAATCTGTTAAGTACCAAGTTAAACAGTTTTCACGTTATTGTGAATAATCTCAAAAGCAAATAATTTTCTCATGAGGAGAATAAAATGATCTGATTTGAATTTTCAAGAAGGACCTGGAGTGGAAGAGACAGCAGACTGGCAAGAGAGTAGCATGGTGTGAGGACTACAATAGGGGAGGAGCCCTGAGTGACCACGGAAATCAGACAGCAGCCAAGTCAGTGGGAACACTTTCTTGGATTCACTGGAACAATCATCCAGGAGACAGGAAACAACAACAGCTGTCAGAAAGTAACTGGATTTGCTCACAAGGTTAGGTTACTGTGAAAAAATTATCAGAAATGAGAAAGGAGGGAAAGTAGCACTTCTCACTTCATCTCACTCCTATTAGTAAATAGGTATCTATTGAGATTTTCTATATGTCAAAAATTAGTGGAAATATTACATTGAACAAGACATTGTCCTTGCATTCATGAAGTTTGCAATCTTGCACAAAGAAAGGGTAAATGAACAAAATTGATGAGGTTCTCAAAGAAACCTTTTAAACTCTAATTGTGTTGGATAATTTCAATGTTGTTGTGGTTGTGGTCGTTATGAATCTATATTCCAGATGTTGCACAGGCAAAATAGCAAAGCCATGACAATTTGGGACCACCTGTCTCTTCTTCCATATGTCTGCTTATCTCTCAAAATTATACGTATTTCCCCTGAAAGTGATCTACACTTTCTCTTATTCTTAGAGCCAGCCTGAAAAGGGATTAGATCAGCAAGCAAATCCAATAAACTAATGCTTTTGATGCTTATTCAATGTAATTATCTTTTAGAGATGACTCTGTTAAAAATTATCCCCAACACTGTGATCTAATCCCCTTTAGGATGATAGGAGTTTCCAACCATGGTGTGCAGAAGAGAAGAGGAGTTATTCTGAGTAAAGTGGTATATTTTATAGCCTCTAAAAACACAGTAGCATAGAAGACAATTTTTCACTTCTCCTGTGGGGCAAGCCTGACTATATTGAATGCCAAAGGTAAAAATCTGTCTTTGCATCTTTTGTTGTTAAAGACTCACCTTGAAAAGATATCTTTCCTCCAGCTTGTCTCTTACTTCCTGATTGAGTCCAAACAAAATATCACTGATGCTCTTGCTTTATGAAAACAAGTATGTATATAAAAATTGAGTTACAAGATGTTGAAAGATCATTTTTAAGATCTCACACTTGACATACGTTAAATTGAAAACCAGAATAAGTAAGGAAATTCACACTAACTAACCTTGATTTTCTATAAAACGGGGAGAAAATTAAATGCCTGAGTAAATAGAATTTGAAGGCTTGAGGAAGAGGTTATTTGAATCACCTGTTAAAGAAATTGTGATATGGGCTTCCCTCGTGGCTCAGATGGTAAAGAATCCATCTGCAATGCATGAGACCTGGGTTTGATCCCTGGGTCAGGAAGATGCCCTGGAGAAAGGAATGGCAACCCGTTCCAGTATTCTTGCCTGGAGAATCCCAAGGACAGAGGAGCCTGAGGGGTCCATGGGGCCAAAAATAGTCAGATAGGACTGAGTGACTGACACTAGGATAAACAGCAATACTGTATTAGGCAGAGTGACCAGAAGAGGCTAATGCTCTTGATGGGGAATATAAAGTGATAGGAAGACAAATAGATTCTATTATGGGTTTAGAGATTCTGGTTCAGTTCAGTTCAGTTCAGTCGCTCAGTCATGTCCGACTCTTTGCGACCCCATGAATCGCAGCTCGCCATCACCATCTCCCGGAGTTCACTCAGACTCATGTCCATCGAGTCCGTGATGCCATCCAGCCATCTCATCCTCGGTTGTCCCCTTCTCCTCCTGCCCCCAATCCCTCCCAGCATCAGACTCTTTTACAATGAGTCAACTCTTCGCATGAGGTGGCCAAAGTACTGGAGTTTCAGCTTTAGCATCAGTCCTTCCAAAGAAATCCCAGGGTTGATCTCCTTCAGAATGGACTGGTTGGATCTCCTTGCAGTCCAAGGGACTCTCAAGAGTCTTCTCCAAAACCACAGTTCAAAAGCATCAATTCTTCAGTGCTCAGCCTTCTTCACAGTCCAACTCTCACATCCATACATGACCACAGGAAAAACCATAGCCTTGACTAGACGGACCTTAGTCGGCAAAGTAATGTCTCTGCTTTTGAATATACTCTCTAGGTTGGTCATAACTTTCCTTCCCAGGAGTAAGCGTCTTTTAATTTCATGGCTGCAGTCACCATCTGCCGTGATTTTGGAGCCCCAAAAAATAAAGTCTGACACTGTTTCCACTGTTTCCCCCATCTATTTCCCATGAAGTGGTGGGACCGGATGCCATGATCTTCATTTTCTGAATGTTGAGCTTTAAGCCAACTTTTTCGCTCTCCTCTTTCACTTTCAGGTAACAGCAATCTCTGACATTCATTGAATGTTATGTGTGAAGTACTGCTTAACATAACAATGTGGTGGGCATTAACTTTAGATCTTATCTATAATAGAGAATTTTTGTATCTTAGCCAAGCCACACCATTTGTAAGTAGCATAACTTGCATTCACACTCAACTCTGTCATCAATTTTCATCAGTATAATGATTACACTCACCTGTCTTGCTTCCTCTTGTGCTACTTTCTTGGCTTCCCTGGTGGCTCAGCTGGTAAAAAATCTGACTGCAATGCAGGAGACCCTGGTTCGATTCCTGGGTCAGGAAGATCTGCTGGCGAAGGGATAGAATACCCACTCCAGTACTCTTGGGCTTCCCAGTGGCTCAGCTGGTAAAGAATCTGGAGACCTGGGTTCAGTCCCTGGGTTGGGAAGATCTCCTGGAGAAGGGAAAGGCTACCCACTCCATATTCTGGCCTGGAGAATTCCATGGAAAGTATAATCTATGAGGTTGCAAAGAGCTGGACATGACTGAGAGACTTTCACTTTCATGAGATACTTATTATATTAAATCAAACAAAAAGAGTCTTGGTTAATATAAGGTATGATAAATGGAAGATCCTATAAATGAAGGCACAATTGGGAAAAAATCTGAGTGGCAAGTGAGGAGCTGTAAAATTACTTAAGAACATGTCATCAATATGAATCAATCAACAAATGTTTGGGGGACAATGAGCATTCATGACCCAAGTTAAAGTCTTGAAGGATTTCAGAATCAAAAAGACATCCTTGAAAACCTATGTGTAGGAGGGATGAATAGGTGGAACTCAGGGGATTTTCAGAGCAGTGAAAATACTCTGCATGGTACTATAAAGATGGACGCATATCATTATACATTTGTCCAAATTCATACTATGCACAACACTGACAATGAACCTTGAAATAAGCTATAGATTTGGGAGATGGGTGATTGCAATGTGTCAACACAGACTCATCAATTGTAACAAATGTCCCACTCTGGTAGGGGATTTTGATAATGGGAGGCTGCACACATATGGTGCAGGAGTATACAGGAAATTTCTGTACCTTCCTTTTAACTTTGTTGTGAATTTAAAACTGTTCTAAAAAATAAAATAGTTTTAAGAACAAAATATATATGTAGGAGTTATGTCATAATAGAGAACAACTAAACAGTGCCTCGTAAGGAAAGCTATGACAAATCTAGACAATGTATTAAGAAGCAGAGGCATCACTTTGGCAACAATGGTCCATATGGCCAAAGCTATGGTTTATCAAGTAGTCAAGTATGGTTGTGAGAGTTGGTTCATAAAGAAGGCCAAGTGCTTAAGAATGGATGCTTTTGAATTGTGGTGCTGGAGAAGACTCTTGAGAGTCCCTTGGACAGCAAGGAGATCAAACAAGTAAATCCTGAAGGAGATCAACCCTAAATATTCATTGGAAGGACTGATGCCGAAGCTTAAGTTCCAATACTTTGGTCACCTGATGCAAAGAGCTGACTCATTAGAAAAGACCCTAAGGCAGGAGGAAAAAGGGTAGAGAGCATCACTAACTCAATGGTCATGAATTTCAGCAAACTCTGGGATATGGTGAAAGACAGGGAAGGCTGGTGTGCTGTAGTGCATGGGGTCACAAAGAGTCTGAAAATCAATAAATAGTGCCACAGCCTATATGAAACCCAAATGCTAAGAAACTGTTGTATTATTACTATTATTATTATTATTATTTTGGCTAGATCTGTTGTCATTTCAATACTTTTATGTATTTGTTTTTTTCCCATTTTCTTTCTCATGATTTTCATCTACTTTAATTTTATGTTACAAATTTTATACTACTAATTTCTTTTGGCTTATTTTATTTTGCTCTCTACTTGAATTTTACACTTAGTTATTTTTTTCATTTCTTGCAGCTGGGAGTGTGAATCAATACAATCACTTAAACGGTAATTTGGCAAGTTATATTTGAAGCCTTAAGAATATTCAGAAACAATTAAGCATGCAATTTTACTTCTAGAATTCTCCTTCTATATAGAAATGAGAATAGATGTGCATAAAGATTTAGCTTCAAAGATATTCGTCATGACATTTATAATACTGAAGCATAGAAATGCCTGATTGCCCAACAGGACAATGAATAAGCAACTAATTCCAAGTCTTAGCAAACATAGATCTCTCTCCCTAAAATGTCTGTCCTGCAGATGTAAGACCAGAATGTTCTCTGGGCCTCACTTGAGTCTCTCTTCCTAGAAACCTCCCCAATTACTCCCACTTGACTTGGCTGACATATCTTTAATAGTCATCTAATTCTGTCCTAATGTTGGCACTCAATGTGTAGTATGATCATTTTTCTCTTTGCATGACTAATCTCCCTTTTTCTAGATTATGAGGTCTTTGATATTAGGAAAATGTCTTACTCATCTTTTGCAAATCTTACCTAGCAGCATATTAAGCATATAGTTGACATTTAAAAGAATCTTTATTGGATGACTAAGTGAAGGAATGGATGCTGGTTGAGCAAATATTTCTTATGACATTGAACAGTGTTAGAATATCAAATACTGTTAATAAAAACATACTTCTTAGTTTAGTCTGGTAAATATTAATTGTCCTTTCATAATTAGACAACTAGAATAGGCTTATTCTAGGAAAGATAGAAAACAGGCAAAATTTTAAAGAAGAGAAAATGAATTTCCCATAATTTCAGATGTATACTTCTTGGATGATTTTCTTCTAGTTTTTTTCTAAGTCAAGGTAATTAACTACATAGAAATAGATGATGGATGGATGGATAAACAGATATATAGATAGGCAGATGGATAGAAATAAAAATATATTGTACATGTCTATCTATGCATAAATAAACACAGATAGACTCTTTTCTTTTAAGGATTTTTAAAATATCTATGAAATATTCTGAGATTTTTTTGGTCATCATGTTAACATGTGGAAATGCATATTTCATTTGAAAATATTTACAAATAGCTTCTTTTATATTTTACACTTCAAATAACTTGCAATGCAGAAATATTTTCACAGTCTAGAAATTTTCTCACTGTTTATCTGAGGGAAATGTTGAAAAATGTAGTTTGACAACTAAATCACACTGTAGGTAATTTTCCAACTTCATTTACAATGAGCTATTTAGTTCCACAGGCCTCTTTGCTTGTAAAATATGAAGAGGCACCTCGATTTCATTAGTAATCTACATAGTAATGGAGGACTTAGGTATCAAGATTACGCTCATTAGTATGCACCCATTCATGGATTACATGTTATGCTAAAATTTAACCAGAATCAATAGAGGCCCTACCTATGCTTTGGTTTCTAAGTTACTGATATCAATGGCCTAAAGAATTCAAAATCCTCACTAAGATTTCCACAACCACCTGGTGATTTAGATCATGTTTCCTAGTACCTCTGACTGTGGTATTCACAAGGGCTATTTGTCGTTTAAGCTACCTAAGCCAAACACAAACTCCTATGTTTTTACTTATTATACAAAGCATTTTTGACAACTATATATTTTATTTAAAAATTAGCAAGGGAGGGACTTCCCTGGTTGTCCTGTGGCTAAGACTCTGAGCTCCCAGTGCAGGGGGCTTAGGTTTGATCCCTTTTGGGGAACTAGATCCCACATGCTGCAGCTAAGAGTTATCGTACCATAACTAAAGATTCCACCTGCTGCCATGAAGAAAGAAGATCGTGTGCACCACAACTAAGACCCAGTGCAACCAAATAAATAACAGCAAGGGAAGGATTATGGTCTTGGCTGAGAAGTGGCCGAAGATGGGCTGAAAATTTAGAAAGAAGCCAAATCATAGAGGTGAAGGGGACAACAGAGGATGAGATGCCTGGATGGCATCACAGACTCAATGGACATGAAAGTGAAAGTCGCTCAGTCAAGTCCAACACTTTGCAACCCCATAGACTGTACAGTCATAAGTTTGGGCAAACTCCAGGAGATGGTAAAGGACAGGGAAGCCTGGAGTGCTGCAATCCATGGGGTCGCAGAGAGTCGGACACGACTTAGCAACTGAACGACAATCTTGTTGACATACTTGCTCTGTACTTTATGAATACAGAACAAGATATGATTCAGAAAGCATTAAGCAAAGACAGAATCCAAATTCAAAGGCAAGAACCTGTGTTGTAGAAGACTTCTGAGTGGTGTTGCTAGATTTTGCAAATAAAAACACAGGAAGCACAGTTAAATTCAAATATCAGATAAACTACTTTTCTTTTTAGTCTGAGTATGCCCCAAATATTGTTTACAGTATACTCAAAAAAAGAAAAAGAAAATAGTGTGATTTATCTGAAATTCAAATTTAACTGGATATCCTGTAATTTATCTGGCAGTTTTATTCCTGAATCCTAGTCATCTTGAGACCCTCAACTTGGACACACACAAACTGTGGCTTAAATGACTGGTCCTAGATTTAAGTAAACCCAAACTTCAAAATAATTTGGCAGCAAGTTCATTTGGTAAATTTATTTTGGGCTAATTGATGCATGGCATTAGAATATCTATAACATGCAGAAAAGAAGTTTTAAAAATTCTTCCTGGCCAAGACTTGAAAGCAAAATTGAAACTGTATACTCATATTAGTATTATAATTATAAAGTGACCCTCCATCTAGTGTGGTTTAAACTATTAACAGCAAAATCTCAGAGGAATGGCAAGAAAAGTACCTACTTTTCCTGAAAAGTTATTGGAAATAACTATTGTGAGGTTCTGGGCAGTGGAGTGAGCCCTTTGGGGGAATTCAGCAGAGAATAATCAGATTGAAAGTTGTTATATGTGTCCAAGAATTCTCTTCAGCTTTCATCAAGAAGCAATTCCTAGGCTGACCCAGGAAAGATCCAAAGGCATTTTCAGAAAAGATGGGCTTATCTACCAAAACTAAGATGGATCTCTTCCCTTTCACATAGGAGAACATGGAGTTCATGATTATGCTTCCCACTGAATCTCTACCTTCAAGTCTGACTGTTCGGGAACTATCAACAGAGGTTGATGTTGGTCTAGAATTAGTATTCAAGCCTAATATTAACAAGTTTATGTTGGTCAGTGTGTCTCCTAGCTGCTGGGACTGCTGGTGGAAGGCACATCTCAGCTGTCAGCCCTCTTTGGGGACTGACTCAGATGAAAACATATGCTTTGATCAAGGTCTGTTCTTCTTCTGGAGGCAGCCCCATCCCATCACCAGTCCTCTAACATCAACTCAAGACAACTCTTGGGCAATCTAAATTCCAAAGCTCTCCATTGGCTCAGCTAGGGTTCTACTTCTCTCTCTATCAGACTCTGTGATCCCAAGAGCTCTTCCTAATAAATTCCCTGCATGCTAATCTCTGTCTCAGTCTGTGAAAAATTAAGAAAAATTAAGCTGTGACAATGTGACCTGGAGAATAAGACAACCAGTACATAATTTGGAAGCACATGAAGACTGGACCAAAGGACTAAGTGTATAATGAAGAACAAGGTATTTCACTTGTTGGTGGATGTTTTCACCAATCCTCTAGAGAGGACCTATTGGCAGTTTGTAGCATATCACGCTAATGCTACTTTATATCAGAATGTTAGACAATAGTCAGTTCAGTCCCTCAGTCGTGTCCAACTCTTTGAGACCCCATGAGCAGCAGCATGCCAGGCTTCCCTGTCCATCACCAACTCCCGGAGCCTACCCAAACTCATGTCCATTGAGTTGGTGACACCATCCAACCACCTCATCCCCTGTCATCCCTTCTCCTCCTGCCCTCAATCTTTCCCAGCATCAGGGTCTTTTCAAATGAGTCAGCTCTTCGCACACCAATACTCTAGAGAGGACCTATTGGCAGTTTGTAGCATATCACGCTAATGCTACTTTATATCAGAGTGTTAGACAATAGTCAGTTCAGTCCCTCAGTCGTGTCCAACTCTTTGAGACCCCATGAGCAGCAGCATGCCAAGCTTCCCTGTCCATCACCAACTCCCGGAGCCTACCCAAACTCATGTCCATTGAGTTGGTGACACCATCCAACCATCTCATCCCCTGTCATCCCTTCTCCTCCTGCCCTCAATCTTTCCCAGCATCAGGGTCTTTTCAAATGAGTCAGCTCTTCGCATCAGGTGACCAAAGTATTGGAGTTTCAGCTTTAACATCAGTTCTTCCAATGAACACCCAGGACTGATCTCCTTTAGGATGGACTGGTTGGATCTCCTTGTAGTCCAAGGGACTCTCAAGAGTCTTCTCCAATACCACAGTTCAAAAGCATCAATTCTTCGGCTCACAGCTTTCTTTATAGTCCAATTCTCACATCCATACATGACCACTGGAAAAACCATAGCCTTGACTAGACAGACCTTTGTTGGCAAAGTAATGTTTCTGCTTTTTAATATGCTCTCTAGGTTGGTCATAACTTTCCTTCCAAGGAGTAAGCGTCTTTTAATATCATGGCTGCAATCACTATCTGCAGTGATTTCGGAGCCCAAAATAATCAACCAATTAATGCTATTTAATTAAGAACTCACTATAAAGCAGATATACAGTGAACATGTAGATTACTTCTTACAGTTTCTCATAATAGCTGTCTAGTCTCATCATCTGTAACTTACCTTAAAATACTTCTGTGTAGACAGGGTAATATAAATATGTTAATTTAATCTACCCCCCAGGGGCTTTAGTTAACATATGAAGTACCCTAAGCAAGCATCCACACCTAAGGGACAATGAATAAGGATTTGCAGGACGATAATCATGAATCTACACTACACAGGCTAGAGGCAATTTAGAACAATATTTCACATTTTCTGAACTGCATATGTAGACAGGTTCCAACTCTTTGTGACTCCTGAACTATATAGAGCCCGCCAGGCTCCTCTGTCCATGGAATTTTTCAGGCAAGAATACTGGAGTGGGTTGCCATTTCTTATTCCAAGGGATCTTCATGACCCAGGGATTAAATATGTACCTCTTATGTCTCCTGTATTAGCAGCCGGATTCTTACCAGTGAGCCACCTGGGAAGCCCCGTATATGTAGACAACTCTTGCCAATTAAAACTAAGGATGTTCAAATATTCTTCACTGAACTGTGCTTTTCAGGATATACATTTTCTCATAAACATTATACTGGCACTTGCGCCTTTGATACAACTTGGAATAAGAATCTGACAAGTCCAGCAGTCTAATACCCAAATAACACATAAAAAGCTCCACTTCCTCTGCATTGCACCAGTTAATGGAGAATTCCTTTGCCTGCTCTAGAAGGTTAGCAGGAAGCTTGCACAAGTGCCTACAAGCCTAGTTTTACTGTTGTCAGGCATTCTCACTATTTCTGTAAAAAAAAAATTATTGACTTATTTTTCTTCCAGTGATTTTACAATCATTTTATCCAATATGCACCCTCCAAAGATTCTATACATTACATTTACACATAAATTTTTAGAATTTATTTGTTATCTTATCAAGTCACCCCATTCAAGAAACACTGTATTTACATGTGAATTTAAAAACAGCTATTATCATATCATATAATAACACTGACTTCCCATTGAAGATGATATGCCACTCAGGCTAGACAGGGTCAGTGTCGTTTAATGCTTAAGGGCTTGAAACTGGGACCAGATTCCCCTGGATGCAACTCCTGACTCTGACACTCAGCTATGTAATCTTGAGGAAGCTATGCTGCCTCTATTATTTTTATCTTCTCTTCTTTAAAATAGGAATAATAATAGCACCTGTTTCGGAGGAGCCGGAGTATTGAAAAATAAGTGTAAATCCTGGTCCATAAGAAGCACTATGTGTTTGCTATTATGATTTTACTTTATGTACTTCAATAGGATTTCATAGCTTTTCTTCATATTTATATGGTACTATTTTTTTCAAATTTATTCATAAATACCTTATAGGATTCATTGTTATCATGGGTGACAGTTTTCCCCTTTTCTGCTCTTGTGAAGTGAAAGTCACTCAGTCGTGTCTGACTCTTTGCAACCCCATGGACTATACAGTCTATGGAATTCTCCAGGTCAGAATACTGGAGTGGGTAGCCTTTCCCTTCTCCAGGGGATCATCCCAACCCAGGGATCGAACCCAAGTCTCCCACATTGCAGGCGATTCTTGATTCTTACATTGATTGTATGTCCATCATTTCCTCCAAGTTCCTTTGATAAAATTCAAGATAATTTTGGCTAGAATCCATTGGATTTGGGAAGTATAGAGTTATATCATCAATTAAAAAAAAAGAAGAAAGTAATACTATTTGAACACTTCCTCCCTGATTATATCAATTGTTTCAAACATCCCAAACAATGCTGAATAGTATTAGTGATAGTATCCATATCCTATTTCAGGTTTTAATGGAATAGTTTTAGCAGTTTATAATGATGTTTGATAATACAGAATGCAATAGATGCTATAGAAATCTTCTTAAAATATAATAATATATGTCTATTTTACAAGTTTCAATTCAGTTGCTCAGTTGTGTCTGACTCTTTGTGACTCCATGGACTGCCTGGTTTTCCTGTCCATCACCAACTCCCAGAGCTTGCTCAAACTCATGTCCATTGAGTGGGTGCTGCCATCCAACCATCTTATCCTCTGTCGCCCCCTTCTCCTCCCACTTTCAATCTTTCCCAGGATAAGGGTCTTTTCAAGTGAGTCAGTTCTTTGCATCAGATTACCAAAATATTGGAGCTTCTGCTTGAGCATCAGTCCTTCCAAATCCTTTACAAGTTTATTTCTCCTCTTTTTCTTGGAGATTTCATTAATTAAGAATGATTGCTGATTACTATTAAATGCTTTTATTGCCACTTGTGTCATGATTATATAATTTTCTCTACTTGTATTTTATTGAAATGAGTTATATTGATGTTTTTCTTAATAACTGAATTTCTAAAATAAATCCTACCTGGTCATGGTCTTTTGATACAATGCTATATTCTACCCACAATGTTTAGTTTAGAATTTTTGCAGCTACTTTTAAGGGTAAGATCAAGCTATGATTTTGTTTCTCTTGCTACTTTATCAGGTTTCATATAGAAGTTTTTTTAAGAAACTACTTGTAGCTCTTCCTAGTATATGTCTTTGTTCTAAATGAACTATGTCTTTTGTTAATATCTAAAAAGTGATTTGATTTGGAAGAAATGCTTATGAGATTTGATTAGGAGAAAATAATTATGAAGAGCATCTCTCTAGTATTTCAAATCTCTCCTCATTATATTCAAATAATTTTCAGGTTTTATTTATCATAACACGGATGTGTTCTTCAACAAAAACAAAACAAATATAACCAAGACTACCGTAGCATGAACAGGTATACAGATTCTTCCTCCAAGTTTTGGTCATCAAGAAGGATATTCACATGAACTGTGCTGAAATTTTTTACAGAAAGTTGAAGTAGAGAATTGAGCACTTTCCAGAGCCCTAGCTAACCTCTAGGACTATGTCATTCAGCTCATCATTCCTTGTTGTTGTTGTTCAGTTGCTGAGTCTGACTCTTTGTGGCCCCATGGACTGTAGCACACTAGGCTTCTCTTGCCTCCGCTGTCTCCTTCAGTTCAGTTCAGTTCAGTCCTCAGTTGTGTCTGACTCTCCGTGACCCCATGAATTGCAGCACGCCAGACCTCCCTGTCCATCACCAACTTCTGGAGTTCACCCAAATTCTTGTCCATCAAGTCAGTGATGCCAACCAGCTATCTCATCCTCTGTCATCCCCTTCTCCTCCTGCCCCCAATCCCTCCCAGCATCAGAGTCTTTTCCAATGAGTCAACTCTTCGCATGAGGTGGCCAAAGTATTGGAGTTTCAGCTTTAGCATCAGTTCTTCCAAAGAACACCCAGGACTGATCTCCATTAGAATGGATTGGTTGGATCTCCTTGCAATCCAAGGGACTCTCAAGAGCCTTCTCCAACACCACAGTTCAAAAGCATCAATTCTTCGGTGCTCAGCTTTCTTCACAGTCCAACTTTCACATCCATACATGATCATTGGAAAAACCATAGGCTTGACTAGACAGACCTTTGTTGGCAAAGTAATCCCTCTGCTTTTGAATATGCTATCTAGGTTGGTCATAACTTTCCTTCCAAGGAATAAGTGTCTTTTAATTTCATGGCTGCAATCACCATCTGCAGTGATTTTGGAGCCCAAAAAATAAAGTCTGACACTGTTTCCACTGTTTCCCGATCTATTGGGTTTGCTCAAATTCATGTCCATTGAATCGGTGATGCTATCTAACTAACCATTGCATCCTCTGCAGCCCTTTTCTCCTTTTGCCTTCAGTCTTTCCCAGAATTTGGGTCTTTTCCAGTGAGTCAGCTCTTTGCATCAGATGGTCAAAGTAATGAACCTTTTAGCTTCAGCATCAGTCCTCTCAACGAGTATTCAGGGTTGATTTTCTTTAGGATTGACTGGTTTAATCTTGCTGTCCATGGACTCTCAAGAGTTTTTTCCAACTCCACAATTAGAAACCATAGAGTATTCAGTGCTTAGCCTTCTTTATGGTCCAACTCTCACATCTGTACATGACTACCGGAAAAACCATAGCTTTGACTATATGGATCTTTGTTGGCACAGTGATGTCTCTGCTTTTTAATACCCTGTCTAAGTTTGTCATAGTTTTCCTTCCAAGGAGCAAGCATCTTTTAATTTCTTGGCTGCAGTCACCATCCGCAATGATTGTGGAGCCCAAGAAGATAAGATCTGTCACTGCTTCCACTTTTTCATTGTTCTTTAGCTTTTGCTTATTTTAGGCTGGGGGCACCACGATCTAGGAAGAAGGAAAAGAGAGAATGAGGATTTATTCCTCACTTCCTCTTTTGCCACTCTGATTTTGACAGACTTGCATCCTTTGATAGCAAAACCCTTGTGGAATGGCCCTGTTTGTCACAGGGTCCAGCAGGAAGGGTAGATAAACATCATGGGACTGGAGAAGTACAAAACATAGCCTATATTCATTTCACAAATCACTCAGTTTACTGCACACAATCAGCACACAACACAGGTTAGTGAAAGTAGGGAAAGGAGAAGTCTGGGAAGGAGTCATCTCATCAGGGCAGGGGTCTCCAGTTTGGCAATGGGTGTCCTAATGAGCATGAGTGGGCAGTCGCTGCCTTCTCCTACAGGGCTCTAGCAGCAACAATCTGTACCAGTCTCAGCAGCTGGAGTTGGTTCCTCCAGCAAAGAACTTTTAAGTCACACTGCTTAGTGGCTTCCTTTCAGGAAGTAATGGTTCCCCAAGAGAGGGTGTCTTAGCTCCATCAGTTGCCTCTTCTGTTCCAGTGATGTAAGCTGCCCATCAAATACCTAATCTAAGGTAACACTCTCAGCTTATCTCTCTAAGGCCCTTGCAGTCATACAGTGGGGCATCTCGAAACAACTGATATGGAATTCACACTGGCCACTGTCACTCTATTTTGAACTACTTAACATAGCTTACATACCATAAGTTTTACGTAAGTTGACTAGGAATCCTAATCTAAATGAAATCACATCATCACAGCCTCTTCCACATCAGTAGCTCTCAAGCAGGCTCCAGACTCCAGGGATCAGATCCTTGCCCACTGCATTGCAAGCACAAAGTCATAACCATGTCCCTGGTGGCTCAGACAGTAAAGAATCCGCCTGCAATGCGGGAGGCCTGGGTTTGATCTTTGGGTTGGGAAGAACCCCTGGGGAAGGAAATGGCAACCCACTCGAGTATTCTTGCCTGAAGAACCCCCATGTACAGAGGAACCTGGTGGGCTACAGTCCGTGGAGTCACAAAGAGTTGGACATGACTGAGCGACTAAGCACAGCACAGCTAAGGAAGTCCCAAAGAGAATGCCTTGATGCTAAGAGATGCAAGAATCTCCAAGGTCAGGCAGAAGAAAATTTTGAAAAGATAACCTAGGCTTGAAGGAACCTGATATGGGGCCATGGGATAAGCCTCAAAGAAAGAAAGAAAGTGAAGTCGCTCAGTCATGTCCGACTCTTTGTGACACCATGGACTGTAGCTTAGCAGGCTCCTCCTTATGACCAAATAGTTGAGCAGAAAATATCTACTCTGACAACAATTTAAAAGGCTGTTAAGGATGAATTGCTGCACCTTCTCACTCTGGCTCAGGCTGAGTGTAGGTCAAAGTTAAGAGGCTTGAGGAGAGGTGAGAAGCTTAACTAGTTTAGTCAACTCAAGTTAGGAGCTATTTTGTCCAGGTGGTTAGTTAGTACCAATGATTCTTTCAGTTCAGTTTAGTTGCTTAGTCCTGTCTGACTCTTTCCGACCCCATGGACTGCAGCACACCAGGCTTCCCTGTCGATCACCAACTCCTGGAGCTTGTTCAAAGTCATGTCCACTGAATCAGTGATGCCATTATTTCATTTATGGGGGAAATATCCTTTTAGGATGGGAAAAAGGCTTTGGGTTCGAAGATTTGAGTAGAATTGGTTGTCTTCTTTGTGAGGGGCAATTTATGCTTTTTTCAATGAAATCCATTTAGTTCAAAATTAGATTCACTTTTTCCCTCGGATATACTAACTGCTATCTAAAAAGTGTATTAAATAAGGTTACATGACTCCTCTGGTTCTGATTTTTTTAAATAGAACTTCCTGGATGTTTTAAATGCCCTTGGTTGGGAAGAACTGACTCACCGTATCTCATGAACTAAGACTGGAGAAAATTTATAGATAGAGGAGATCTTATCGTGCTTAAAGAAGGGAGAATGCTACCATATTAAAAGTGGCACCTCTCAGGAAGGAATAGATTCACACTCCTTCCAATCAAAAAAAATTACTATTATGTGTGAGGAGATAACAACCAAAGGCAGTTGACATTTTGTCACAGCCTCGTGCCCAAGGAACTTCTTCAAAGACAAAATTCCAGTTCTCATTCTTGTTAACCGCATCTAAGTGGACAAGTTCATTTAAACACTCTGACTTCCCATTTTATTTCTT
Organism: Cephalophus harveyi; assembly: GCA_006410635.1. NCBI lineage: Eukaryota > Metazoa > Chordata > Mammalia > Artiodactyla > Bovidae > Cephalophus > Cephalophus harveyi. The sequence continues at coordinate 92,925 of SJYT01024886.1, forward strand.
GGGAAAAAAATAGAGGGTAAGAAAATATGTGTACCAAATCTGTAATTCTTGTGAAGATAAAAAATGATGGAACTGACTCTTATAACCTGTAGAATTGGAATATCAATGCAATGCATTGCTAGAGATACTTAACAGTGTTCCTTAAAATGTAAAATAAGTTATCTGAGGACACATAACCCTACATGGTTCTGACTTGACTGAAAAATACCTGCTTCACCTGTGTTTGAAATCTTAAATAGTAAGGATTAGATGCTTGTATTCATTAGAATTTGAATACAGACATGAATCTTGATTTCCTAGATTTTTTTTTAATATTAACTTCCCCCATTCTCAAAATTTGTTACACAAAACTTGCAGGAAACAAAGAGTCCCTATGTTAATAAACAAAGACGTTGCAAGTTTTCTTGTCTTTCTTTGGTCAGTGCTGGGTCTTCACTGCAGCTTGCAGGCTTTCTTTAGTTGTGCTGGCACACAAGGTTTCTCTCTGTAGTTCCAGTGCTCAGGCTCTGTAGTTACGGCAGGCAGGCAGGCTTAGTTTCCTTGTGGTATGTGGGATCTTAGTTTCCCCAACCAGGGATCAAACCCATGCCTCCTGCATTGGAAAGAGGTTTCTTAACCACTGGACTACCAGGGAAGTCCCCCAGGTTTTCTTTGTTTATCTTTTTTTTTTTTTCTGTTTAGGAGACATTCATTCTTTCAAAAACAGGTCTGCTAACAACAAATTCTCTTGGCCTTCTTTAATCTGAGAGTCTTATTTTCCCCTTTACTGCTGAACAATATTTTTATTGGATATAGAAATTTCGATGGATAGCTCTTTTCTTCCACCATTTGATAAATGTCATTTATCACGCCTTCTGGGTTCTATAATTTCAGATGAGAAATTAGTTGATAGTCTAATTGCTTTTCACCCACAGGGAAGGTGTCATTTCTAACTGCTTTTAAGCTTTTTTGTCTTTAGTTTTCAGAAGTATCACTATAATGTGTGTTGGTGTGAATTTTTTTTGGTTCATTTCATTTGTGTTTCTTTTAGCATCTTAAGTCTGTGTGTTCATATATTTTGTCAAATTTAGGAAGCCTCAGCCATTATTTCACTGAATACTTTTTCAGCTCTACCCTCTCATTTCTCTCCTTAAAATGTCATGAAATGAACATTCTTTTGTGATACTTAGTAGGTCCCTGGGGTGCTGTTAATTTTTTCCAATTTATTTTCTCTGTTGTTCATGTTGGCTAATTTCTACTGTTTTATCTTCTAGTTAGCTGTTTTTTGTTTTTTTTTCCCCTCTGTTCTCTCCTTTTTGTGTTGAGCCGACTCAAGGAGTTCTTTTGATTGCTACATTTTCGGTTCTAAAATTTCCGGTTGCTTCTTCTTTACCACTTCTTTTAATCCTCTTTTTTGTTTGTTTTAAGAATGTTCATAATCACTCATCGAAGCATTTGTATGATGGCTGTTTTAAAATCTTAGATTTAACGGTGCTGCATCTCAGTGTTGGCATCTATTGATTATCTTTTTTCACTCAATTTGTGATCTTCTTGGGCTTTGGTAAGAGAGACAACTAAAACCTATGCATTATATGTATTATGCTATAATATTTTGGATCTTATTTAAACCTTTTTTTTTTTTTAACCCATCTTCTTCTAACACTACTCTGGCAGGATAAAGCAAACAGGGGTGTGGGGTGCTGCCTTGTTACAGCCAAGTGGGTGCAGAAGCCAGGTCCCCTATTTGCCCTCATTGACCCCCAAGGGACTAGCCCCTACGTATTGCTGGTGGAAGTCCAGACTTCTCATGTGACCTCCCTGACACTGTTGGGAGACTGGAGGGTCATCACTTCCTGGGGGGATGAACGTTCAGAGTCCTCACTAAGTGTCTTTTGATACCACCCACAGGAGAGTTGAGGTGTCTCATTATAGTCTGCTTGCTGCTGTTGCTAAGTCACCTCAGTCGTGTCTGACTCTGTGTGACCCCATAGACAACAGCCCACTAGGCTCCGCCATCCCTGGGATTCTTCAGGCAAGAACACTGGAGTGGGTTGCCGTTTCCTTCTCCAATGCATGAAAGTGAAAAGTGAAAGGGAAGTCGCTCAAGTCCTGCCCGACTCTTAGCGACCCCATGGACTGCAGCCTACCAGGCTCCTCCATCCATGGGATTTTCCAGGCAAGAGTACTGGAGTGGGATGCCATCACCTTCTCCCCATTATAGTCTAGCTAGGGTAAAACCTTAAGTTTCCACTTAACCTTTGCTGACTAGGGGAAAAGGGCATAAATTTTCTCCTGTGGTGTTTGGCTAGAGTAGGGAGGTTGCCCTTTAAATGTTTTTCATCTTGTTAGGTTGCCTCCACCCTGGTCCTTTGGCTACAGAGAGAGAGGAGACTGCTTCCAGTCTTCAAGTCCAAGTCTTAGATACAGATACAAAAAGAAACCCAGAGAATGCCTCACAGCTTCATTTCTTGGAGTCTGAGGTCTCCAGCCAGTTTTCCTTCTTTTCTCCATATTTCAGAATCTTTTTACCCTTGTTTTATGTATACAGTTGATTGTTGGGCAACTTGGGTTTGAACAGCACAGGTCCACTTATCCATGGGTTTTTTTTTTTTTTTCAATAAATTCAGTACCCACACTTTCATTTTATAATAACAACCTTTAAATTGATTAAGTGTGGGGAAAAGTTTGTGTTTGATTAGAGATCACAGCATATGAAATCAAAAGAACTAAGATATGAGTCCTGATTCTAACCAGACTGTTTCAGCTTCCTGCCCTTGGGTGAGTGGTTTATTGATTCTTTTGTTTTTGAGGCAAAAATAGCAGTTTTCACATTTGTAATTGTTTGAGGGTTGGCACCCCTAACAACTACATGGGTCAAAAGTCAACTATAATGTTCAGGGACTTTAGTTGAACTGAATGGGAAGAATAGAAAAAAATATGTCTGGTACAAATCATATTAATAATCTGCATATTGATGCATAATCATTATATAAACACAGGAAACAATGTCTTTCAAAATATGTTTTTTGATTAACATATGCAGTTTTAGCCAGCCAGTTCACAGAATGAAGAACCATCTCTGGGACTGCTCAGTCCAAGAATCAAAGTTGTAGTGATATTGAGGTTTCAGGATCTGCATCTAAAAAAATGCCAGATCTTCTTATCAGGGGATGGCAGGCCCAACCACAATGCTCTCATCTGCTGTCTGCCCCTTAGGACCCATCAAACCCTTCTCACTTAGTCCTCTTGAAAGACAATGATCAGCCACTTCTCAAACTAGCTTGTAAGGAATTTATGTAAGTTTTGAAGCAGAAAAAAAAAAATCACCTTACAATTAAATTTCTCAAATTTAAAATATGAGGGTGTAATATGAAGAAGGTTGAGCACCAAAGAATTGATGCTTTTGAATTGCAGTGCTAGAGAAGATTCTTGAGAGTTCCTTGAACATCAAGGAGATCAAACCAGTCAGTCCTAAAAGGAAATCAACCCTGAATATTCATTAGAAGGACTGATGCTGAAACTGAAGCTCCAATACTTTGGCCACCTGATGCAGAGTCAACTCATTGGAAGAGATCCTGATGATGGGAAAGATTGAAGGCAAAAGCAGAGGGGTGGCAGAGTAGCAGGTTTAGACAGCATCATTGACTCAATGGACATGAATCTGAGCAAATTCCAGGACATAGTGGAGGACAGAGGAGCCTGGCAGGCTGCAGTCTATGGGGTTGTAAAGAATTGGACATGACTTAGTGACTGAACAACAATATGATAGCTTCTTGTTTTGCTTTTGTTTTCTTGGGCACCTGTATGTGATTTAACTCTTTCTTATGCTTCATATTAGAAGATGTACTGCACACAGTAGCTGACTGACAGTATCCCCATTTACCATCACGATGGAGAATCACACATGGAGCTGAAAGAATCATGGGGCAGGTTTCCTTGAGCAATCTTTCCCCTTGCTCCTCTGCAGCAAGGTCACCTGCCTCTGGCTTAAATATATGAACTAATCTAAACACACAACACACATACACACTTTACAAAAGCACCTGAAGTAATTTATACTTTTTAATTATTCCAAAAGTTCAACAAGGAATTACAAACTATTTTGAGAGACAAATTACTAGGGAGAAAGGAGAGATAAAATAAATAATCAGGAGCACATAAAATTATAAATCCTATAATTAAACAGTTTCAATTAGACCGATTAGTCACCTGAAAGGAAAAATCAATTATTCTGGTAAGGAAGGAAAGAAGAGAAAGGATCATTTGCTCAGTGCCTCCCCGAGCTCAAAGAGTAAGCAATACTCTTTCACCCTCTCCTTTTAATTTTCACAAGACCACAAGGTAGGCATGATTATCCCAAATTTACAGCTGGAGAACACTAAGGTTTAAATTCACTGAGTAAAAAGCGACTGCTGGACACAGCTCAGCTGTTTTACCTGGTAACATGACTTAAGTTCTTTCTGCTTCCTCTCCAGAAGATGTGACTCCAAACTTAAATTTAAATAATGAAGGGGAATATTGTGTGATTTTCCCCTTAATGATCTCTCTTCATGTTACAAATATCTTTTATCATTTAGCCCAATCTAAAAGTGTAATCCCACACTTAACGCTCGGGAAAAGAAAAAATCCTCTGGAATTAAAACTTATCTCCCAGATAAATGAATGATTTAACTGTGAGAGGTTAAAAAGAGTGGGGCATTCATGGCAATAAAAATTTGTTATAAATTAAATCAAGTGTAGATATTTGATTAGTTTCTCTGCATAGTTCTTCCTTACCCTGCTTAAGTTCTTCCTTACCCTGCTTTTCTGCATTTAAAAAAACTTTTATTTTGTATTAAAAATACAGATTTGTATAGCTGATTAACAATGTTGTGATACTTTCAGGTGAACAGTGAAGGGACTCAGTCATACATATATCCATTCTCCCCCAAACTCCTCTCCCACCCAGGCCACCACATAACATTGAGAAGTTTCCTGTGCTATACAATAGGTCCTTGTTGGTTATCCATTTAAACTATAGAAGTGTGTACACGTCCATCTCAAATTGCCTAACTATCCCTTCCCCCCAAAAACCATAAGATTGTTCTCTAGGTCTGAGTCTCTTTCTGTTTTGTAAGTAAATTCATTTGTATCATTTCTTTTTAGATCCCACCTGTAAAGGAAGTCACACCACATTTCTTCTCCTCTGTCTGTCTTACTTCACTCAGTATGACAATCTCTAAGTCCATCCATGTTGCTGCAAATGACAGTCTTCCTTATCCTGCTTTTCTGTATTTTAGATAACTCTAAAAATTGCATGACATAAAATAAATAGTTCAGTTATGAAGAAAACTAGTCAAAATGAGAGGGGGATAAAAACTCCAAACCCCAGTTCTTTTTACCTGACAAGGGGGTGGAGAAAACATTAAGAACTTTCCTTGTGCATGCTCAGTTGCTTCAGTCATGTCCAACTCTTTGCAACCCTATAGAATGTAGCTCACCAGGTTCCTGTGTCCAGGGAATTCTCCAGGCAAGAATACTGGAGTGGGTTGCCATGCCCTCCTCCAGAGAATCTTCCTGATCCAAGAATCAAATGCATGTCTCCTGCATCTCCTGCATTGCAGGTGGATTACCCACCAATCCACCTGGGTAGCCCAGTCTTTCCTTACAAGGCTCAAAGTTTTTACCTGGAGGCAATAATTTCCCATGTCTTAAGTGTAGAAAGTAAGCAATAGAATTGAGGAGTGTTGCCAGAGATATACACAATGTCATTGGAAGATAAAATAACCTCTGTTTCTGGATTCCAGCTTCTTTTGCTTTGAAAGCTCTCTTCAATCTGGAACACAACATGTTGACAGATATTGTCTCGATCTGGCCTGATGTATCAAAACAGCAGTCCAACATGGTTCTCAAATATTCAGCATGAGGAAGACAGTACTAAAGTTTAAAAAGTAGAATGATTACTGCACACTCTTCACCTATTAGCCAGTATAAGACTCCATCTGTCTCTATGTATCATCCATTTTGGAGGAGGAAATGGCAACCCACCCTAGTGTTCTTGCCTGGAGAGTCCCATGGACAGAGGAGCTGGTGGGTTGCAATCTATAGGGTCGCAAAGAGTCAGACACGACTAAACCACCCTAACACACACACACATCATCCATTTACACACTGAAAAGATGTATTTAATGATATGATTTGGCATATTGAGGACAATGCATTAAATCCTACTTTAAGGGAGTCTGGGAGAGAATGAATATGTGTATATGTATGGTTGAATCTCTTCACACTTCACCTGAAACCATCATAACTTTGCTAATCGTCCCCACCTCAATACAAAATAACTTTTTTTAAAGTCTACTTTATTTGATTAGAAGAAAACTGTAAATTAGACTAAGATTGAGTTATAAAAACTGCTTTTCCTCCTGCTGCTAAGTCGCATCAGTCATGTCCGACTCTGTGTGACCCCATAGACGGCAGCCCAGCAGGCTCCCCCGTCCCTGGGATTCTCCAGGCAAGAACACTGGAGTGGGTTGCCATTTCCTTCTCCAATGCATGAAAGTGAAAAGTGAAAGTGAAGTCGCTCAGTCGTGTCTGACTCTTAGCGACCCCATGGACTGCAGCCTACCAGGCTCCTCCGTCCATGGGATTTCCCAGGCAAGAGTACTGGAGTGGGGTGCCATTGTCTTCTCCAACTGCTTTCCCTAGGAGTCTGAAATTACTGAAGAACTGAAATTACTACTTTCATATGGGGAAGCTCCCTAATGCTGTAGGGAATATGGAGATTCTCTTAGGAAGGCAGCAGAGGTCAAAAGACCTGACACTGACAGCTAGCTGACATGATCAAGTGAAAACTATTCAACAATTCTCCCCTCTTTTCACATCATCCTTCATCTCTTCTCTCCACATACAAGTATATAAGACATGATGGCTCACGAACACAGTAAAGAAGGCCCACAAAAGTCACAATACAGTTAGAGCCGTTTGCGTCCATTCCATACATCCTTTCCCTCCCTCCCACTCTCTAGTTTTTCATTTTTGCTTTTGTTATTGTCTTTCTTTCTTTAATTATTTATTTTTTGACCATAGCCCTGTTGAAGTCATTTTCTTCTAACTCTGGATGAAAACCAAACCATTCCCACTACATTTCTGATCACTTTTAGGACACAAAATACTGCTTCGATTTCATAATTATAAAAGCTAGATCTATTTAATAAAGACTGGTTCTATTTAACAGTCAAAATGAGATGAATTTAGTGTAACAATTCTGTATAACTCATAGGAGTCTGGGATAAGCAGGAGTCTGCAGCGGGACACAGAGGGCACAGTCCTGCATCTTGTGGCAACTTGTGCTTGACCTTGACTCCTCCTTCGCTCGGACCTCTCAATTAAGGCACATTTTGATGTAATCTACTGTCACTGCTCTCAGAAATTGATAAGATGTCTGAAATGTACTCTTTCTCCTGTGTTTAGTGGGTTCTTTGGATTTAACCCTATTTCTGCTTACCTTTTTCATGCAATTCCTAGGAGTTGATACGAATTTTCAGCCCTTTTGTGTAAAATAATAAGACAAGTAAAAGTTATTTAATTATTTCTTCATACAGTTCTTGGTCCCAGGAAGATAAACCAATTAATACAGATCATACACCAAGACAATTCCAGTACAGTTTGCACATCATGATTTTCTTTATGATGACGCTTTTGCTCTGCACTCCAATCTAAAGCTGTGAAATCCACTCAACCTCAGCCAGTGGCTGCCTTAAAATCATCCAGCCTGGCTCCTATATATATTCCCTTTTCCAACTTTCCCTTTTTAAGACAATGTTAAGATTCTGTCAAGATAATATCTTCTCTTGCTGGAATAAGTTTAATAATCTCCTCTTTGCCTGATCAGGGTTTTCTCGAGGTCTTTGAAGTCGCAGTACAGAACTTCGATGTCCCCGTGATCTAGGTTGAGGCAGTTGTGTCCTGAGTGGTTACATGTTCCTTCCTCAGCCCCTCTTAACCTGGGAAACCTTCAGCTTCTCTCAGCTCAAGTTTCTCCATCTTTCCAGGCAACCCTGTTGCTCAGAATCTTGAACAATCTTTTCTTCAGGTGTGAATCACCTTTACTCTATAAACAACACTTCTATTTTTTTTTTCTGAACAAACCCACAGTATGCACAGTGATCTCTAGGCTTTGCACACTTCAGGTGGAAGGCCACTATATTCCCTGAAACAATATAGGACAAATGTGATGCTCTCTAGCCTCCTTGGAGACCATCTCCAGAGAACTGGGATCAGGAGTTGGCAGCAATATACAATTGTCTTCTTAGTGTGTCACAACGCAGGGGCCTTAAATGATATAGTCATCACAAATTCTTCTTTAATTTCTAAGACATAAATCCTTATGTCCTTAATATGAGTGAAACCTCCAGGAGGCCTCTAAATAGCTCTGGCTATCTGTATTACATATATTTTACAGGGAAACTTGTTTCACAACTCATGGATCATAAACAAAAAGACATATAGAATTTTAGAGCCTTAGCTAGCGCATCCATTTTCATACATGTTATGGGATAGCTTATTTTACCAATGGAATGCTCCCCTTCTTCCATGATAACATATTTTCATTACACATCCTGAAGACCCAACTAAAGACTGAACTTCCTATCCTCCCATGAAGCTGATTGTGACTATGTGTCTAGGTTCTAACTACTGGAATTTTAAAGCCATGCTGTGGAAAACTTCCTCGTTACCTATAGAGAAGAAACTGCTTATCCTCCTCTACTTCTTTCTGTCACATCAACTAGAACATGGATATGGTATGACCCAGTTTCACCCAGTCCTCAAGGGAATGCAAGAAGAGTAGGATGAGAGAAAACTGGATCGCCAAAGAGCCAGGTCAAGCAGAACTTCTCAACTATAGATCACTAACCTGTGTGAGGAAAAATAAAATCTATATACATTTTTTGTTCAGGTATTACAACAGCCCAACCTGCATACTAACCAATAAATCTTCAATTTTGTATATAATAACAAAGTTAAGATCTAAGCACTATGTTATCCAAAAGGAGGTTAATTAATGTATGTAGAAATAATACAATACACTCAGATAATACACTCAGAAATAATCAATATAAATAAGCACTTAATGGGACCTTTCTCATGATCCAGTGGGTAAGACTCCACGTTCTCAATGCAGTGGGCCTGGGTTCAATCCCTGCTCAGAGAACTAGATCCTATATTCCATACAAAGATTGAAGAGCCTGTGTGTCCCAACTAAGACCCAGAGACCCAGAACAGTCAAAAAAATATATTTTTTAAAAAAAGCACTTAATAAATATTTATATACAATGAGATTGTTACCCAGCTTGTAGAGGAGAGGAAAACATGATTCTGAGATAGAGAATACAATAGCGTCTCTGACCCTTATTTTCATCATCTATTATATAAGATTATACTACATGGTAAAGTGGTTCTAGTCCAAAATTCGAGAGTTTAATTTCCAATATTATAGAGGTGTTGGGAATGGCAGTCTTTTTGCATCATTCTTACGCCCTTCCACATACACTTTCTGGGCCTCTGATTTTGTGACTCATCTTTTCCCTTGCTTACTTTACCCAGCATTATTTATTTAACAAGATCAAGAATGGAAGACTCACAGCGTGACTTGTCCTATTTCTAACTCACCTCTATGGTATTGTCAAATACAAGCTGTGGGGACAATTTCCAACTGACCACATGTCAGGAGGAGGAGGAGAGGCTGTGCTAATAGAAGAGGGAGAGGAAACCTAACTCTGATGCTGCTTCGCAATCCTGTGAATCTTAAATGCTTCACTTGAACGTAAACTCAGAATCAGACATACTTCAGAATATCTGATGCAACAGAAAATACATGTACCCGTCATCGGTTTGCTTGGGAATTTTTTGCTAAAAGAAAAGAAATGAAATTGCTTGGAGAATCTCTGGTAAGGAGCGGAAGGGAAGGATACAGAGGGTGGAGAGGGTGGTTCAATGTCCATTCAAAACACTGACTGACCTGGCTCAAGTCGAGATCTGGAGTATGATCTTTACACAGAGTTACAAAGGTGCAGGAGCCGCTTTCATTGAGAAGCCTCACTGAAACACAGGCCATGGGGCTTTAGCAACCAGATGACAAGACACAGCAGGGGGTGCGGGGGGGACAAAACTGCATCACATCAAGGATGGTTGGGGTGCTCTTCTGTCACCTCAAAGGCTTTTAGTCTAAAGATCTGTGATTATTGAAGACTTAAACTTTATGAAGCATTTTTTAAAAAATCTTAATGCCTACCATATCTTATAATTCAGGTTGCTCCAGATAGAAAGTGTATCTAACTCTGAATATGGAAGCAAGGATGTGAATTGAGACTAGGTGAACACTAAACTTCCCCAAGTGGTAGGCTCATTCATTATGATCAAGGAATTCAGAAATTACTATAATCTTGGTTACCCTATGAGAAGTACATAATGGGGACATTGTGTCAGTCAATGTCAGAGCAGCAGATCAAAGTTGGATTATAAATAATATAAATCTCTGAAGCATCCAGTTGAGCTGCTTAGAACCACAATCACTATTTGTGTAGTTTCCAAATAAGCGCTCATAGGCCAGGACGTCTTGTTGTTTAGCTGCTGGTTTTCCCATCGGTTTTTGCCATAGCAAATGAATTCTGCAGAGCACACCTTAGCAAACAAGTGCTAAATAGCACAACAAATTTGAATGGAGCTGAGGACAACACAGAAAAATGCATTTCTGAGGCAATAAATGTCAGTTTGCTCCTAAAAAGTTAACAGACAAGCTGGCCTTGAATAATAAGAGGCTGCAAGGTACCTCTTCACCTAAGCCTCACAGTGTCAACAGAAGAAGTTCAAGTAGTCTCCTGCTTTCTTTCATTTTCTCCATGAGACAGAAACACAAAAATAGGTCCTCTCACTCTTAGATTCTAAGGTTATGTAGCAAAAATCACACTTCTTTAGAATTATAATTTCTGTAACTTTCCATTTCAGTGAATTCACAGCATCGATATTAACAAACTAGATGTCTGCAATCTGCCTTCAAACCTATGATCCCAAATTGTTCAGGTAGCTAGATTTCATCAATATAAATTACATTTGAATATCACTTTATGTACTTTAGACTTTCTTTTATCATTTATTGTCTCATAATTATTTGTTTTTAAGATTGGGCCTAGAAATGCATTTAGCTGGCATTGTTGAGTCACCCTTCCTTTCTCCTAAGAATCTCTTGCTCAGACAAAGGAATCTTATTTCTGAATGATCTCAACAGTACACAATGTTCATCTATGCACTGCTTTGTAGCTCTGAAGCAGTATTTCAGAACGACAAAGAGAAAATACAGTTTCTCATAATTTCTGTAGAAAAAAGTCTAAAGGCTTGGCTAACACAACAGCTGTGCTGAAGTACTTGATTTAGTCAATTATGAAATATTTAGGAGGCCTTTAGAAAATGCCTCTGCTACTTTGATACATTAGGACTTTGCTTCCCAGTAATTCCAGAATGAGTAACGGTAGCATATCAGGTGGTCACTGATTTTAAAAACGTCATCATGGACATTCCATGGCTGGCTCAAACAAATTCTGTCTAAGAACCCCCCTACTATATCACAAGACATCTGTCAGTCAGATCTATAGCAGCTCATTTCAGGGGCATCTAAAAGGCAGCACAGGGACTTCCCTGGTGGTCCAGTAGTTAAGAATCTGCCTCATAATACAGGGGATATGGGTTTGATCCCTAGTGGAGGAATACCCCACATGCCACACCCCACATGCCACAGGTCAACTATGCCCACATGCCACAGCTACTGGAATCCACGTGCCACAACTAGCCAGTCCATGCACCACAGCAAAGGATCTCACCTCATGCAGTGATGATCCCTCGTGATGAAATTAAGATCTGACGCAGCCAAATAAATACATAAAATGATAAATAAATCAAAGCAGCACAGAGTTCCTTCCTTGTAGTTACCTTTTGTTGCAAAACCAATTGCTCCAGAACTTAGTGAGCCAATAACAGTAATCACTCATTATCTCTCACAGGTTCCATGGGGCAGGAACTCAACAGGCAGGGGGCAAGGGTGGTTTGGTGGCAGTTCTGGTTCAGCATCTCTCATGAGATGGAAATCAGAGATCGGTGAGGACGAGGGTCATCTGAAGCTTGAGTGAAACTACAGGGTTTGCTTCTCAGGGGGTCCCTCACATGGCCAGTTGGTGGATGACAGTTGTTGGACAGAGACCTCAGTTTCTATCCATCTGGGCTTTTATATGGGCTTCCCGGGTAGCTCAGTGGTAAAGAATCTGCTTGCCAATGCTTGAGTGTCACAGTCTGGTCACTGGCTTCCCCTAAAACACATGCTCCAAGAGACCAAGGCAGAAGCTCTCAAGCCTTTTATGATCTTGCCTCAGAAGTTATACTGGCGTCACATTCACTGTGCTTTACTGGTCACACCAGCCACTCCTGATACAGTATGGGAGGGGATTAGACAAAGGTGTAATATCAGCAGGAGAGAGTCACTGGGGAGCATAATAGAATAGTAAACAGCCAAGAAAGATTATTCAAAGCATGTTATACATGTTAAGTCTCTTCAGTCATGTCCCACGCTTTGTGAACCTATGGTCTATAGCCCGCCAAGCTCTTCTGTCCATGGGATTCTTCAGATAAGAATCCTGGAGTGGGCTGTCATGTCCTCCTCCAAGGGATCTTCCCCACCCAGGGACTGAACACATGTCTCTTAGGTCTCCTGCACTGGCAAACATTACCACTATTGCTACCTGGGAAGCCCAAAACTTGCTGTACTTCATGGTTTTATTATTAAAATGTAGAATTGTTTGAAAAGCTAAAAATTTCTATCACATGCATTCTACTCCATAAATTTAAAAGAATATATTTTCTAATGTATACCCTTCTCACCCCTTGAATGACTACAGAGAGTGAGAGAGAGAGAGAGAGAAAAATATAGATTGCCCTGAAAATAAGGATCTTGTGATATATAGTGTTCTGAAACAAACACTTGAATTTTATTAAGGAAGGGAATATAACAGCATTATAGACAGTTCAGTTAATCTTAAAAAAGTCAGCAACTGAAATACTCTGCAACACAACTCTTCATTTTATGTATTCTCATTTTTTTGTTCCTATGCATAAATATATTATTTGCATGGTCATAGTAATAGTGTAGATGCAACTTATATCCTGCTTATTTTTTCTTAACATTTATGTAATATTTTCATGTTCCACAATTATCATATTATTGAATAAATTTAAGATAGTGCTGGGAAGGTTTGGTATAGGCATGTAAGGGGTTACTTGAATTGACTCAATCATTAATCAATGAGAATTGATATGAACACCAAATCATCTGCCTAGTTTCTCTAATAACCTAGAATCTTGAATATAGGACAGAAATACTTTTATTGCATTTAAATAGGTAGTTTAATAGATAGTATGCATCTGGTTCCATCACTTCATGGGAAATAGATGGGGAAACAGTGGAAACAGTGCCAGACTTTATTTTTTTTGGCTCCAAAATCACTGCAGATGGTGATTGCAGCCATGAAATTAAAAGACGCTTACTCCTTGGAAGAAAAGTTATGTCCAACCTAGATAGCATTTTCAAAAGCAGAGACATTGCCAACAAAGGTCCATCAAGTCAAGGCTATGGTTTTTCCTGTGGTCATGTATGGATGTGAGAGTTGGACTATGAAGAAAGCTGAGCACCGAAGAATTGATGCTTTTGAACTGTGGTGTTGGATAAGACTCTCAAGAGTCCCTTGGACTGCAAGGAGATCCAACCAGTCCATTCTGAAGGAGATCAACCCTGGGATTTCTTTGGAAGGACTGATGCTAAAGCTGAAACTCCAGTACTTTGGCCACCTCATGTGAAGAGTTGACTCATTGGAAAAGACTCTGATGCTGGGAGGGATTAGGGGTAAGAGGAAAAGGGGACAACAGAGGATAAGATGGCTGGATGGCATCACTGACTCGATGGACTTGAGTTTGAGTGAACTCCGGGAGATGGTGATGGACAGGGAGGCCTGGCGTCTGCGATTCATGGGGTCGCAAAGAGTTGGACAAATAGTAAACAGCCAAGAAAGATTATTCAAAGCATGTTATACATGTTAAGTCTCTTCAGTCATGTCCCACGCTTTGTGAACCTATGGTCTATAGCCCGCCAAGCTCTTCTGTCCATGGGATTCTTCAGATAAGAATCCTGGAGTGGGCTGTCATGTCCTCCTCCAAGGGATCTTCCCCACCCAGGGACTGAACACATGTCTCTTAGGTCTCCTGCACTGGCAAACATTACCACTATTGCTACCTGGGAAGCCCAAAACTTGCTGTACTTCATGGTTTTATTATTAAAATGTAGAATTGTTTGAAAAGCTAAAAATTTCTATCACATGCATTCTACTCCATAAATTTAAAAGAATATATTTTCTAATGTATACCCTTCTCACCCCTTGAATGACTACAGAGAGTGAGAGAGAGAGAGAGAGAAAAATATAGATTGCCCTGAAAATAAGGATCTTGTGATATATAGTGTTCTGAAACAAACACTTGAATTTTATTAAGGAAGGGAATATAACAGCATTATAGACAGTTCAGTTAATCTTAAAAAAGTCAGCAACTGAAATACTCTGCAACACAACTCTTCATTTTATGTATTCTCATTTTTTTGTTCCTATGCATAAATATATTATTTGCATGGTCATAGTAATAGTGTAGATGCAACTTATATCCTGCTTATTTTTTCTTAACATTTATGTAATATTTTCATGTTCCACAATTATCATATTATTGAATAAATTTAAGATAGTGCTGGGAAGGTTTGGTATAGGCATGTAAGGGGTTACTTGAATTGACTCAATCATTAATCAATGAGAATTGATATGAACACCAAATCATCTGCCTAGTTTCTCTAATAACCTAGAATCTTGAATATAGGACAGAAATACTTTTATTGCATTTAAATAGGTAGTTTAATAGATAGTATGCATCTGGTTCCATCACTTCATGGGAAATAGATGGGGAAACAGTGGAAACAGTGCCAGACTTTATTTTTTTTGGCTCCAAAATCACTGCAGATGGTGATTGCAGCCATGAAATTAAAAGACGCTTACTCCTTGGAAGAAAAGTTATGTCCAACCTAGATAGCATTTTCAAAAGCAGAGACATTGCCAACAAAGGTCCATCAAGTCAAGGCTATGGTTTTTCCTGTGGTCATGTATGGATGTGAGAGTTGGACTATGAAGAAAGCTGAGCACCGAAGAATTGATGCTTTTGAACTGTGGTGTTGGATAAGACTCTCAAGAGTCCCTTGGACTGCAAGGAGATCCAACCAGTCCATTCTGAAGGAGATCAACCCTGGGATTTCTTTGGAAGGACTGATGCTAAAGCTGAAACTCCAGTACTTTGGCCACCTCATGTGAAGAGTTGACTCATTGGAAAAGACTCTGATGCTGGGAGGGATTAGGGGTAAGAGGAAAAGGGGACAACAGAGGATAAGATGGCTGGATGGCATCACTGACTCGATGGACTTGAGTTTGAGTGAACTCCGGGAGATGGTGATGGACAGGGAGGCCTGGCGTCTGCGATTCATGGGGTCGCAAAGAGTCGGACACAACTGAGTGACTGAACTGAACTGAACTGAACCCTGATCATGTTGTAGTATAATTTCCTAAAACTGTCACTTCTTAATAAACTTATTTTTTTTAATTGTTGAAATATCCATTAAATATGGCAATATTTGCTTGACAGTATTCATACACATTTTTATAAAAATGAGAAATTTTAAATCCAAGATATTTTCTTAATTTGTTGAATGGTAAACATAAGGGATGATCAATTTAATTGGCAAGACAAATGCCACACGCTGTAGACAAGTGACAGGGACAAGCCAGTTTGTGCCAGCAGGGAAGAAGTAGTGTAATAAGAAAGAAAACTCCCAACTTGATCTAATTTAGAGCCCAGAAGAGCTTGAGGAATGTCTGAGAAGTAATGTTTTCATTTATCCAGAATGAAAGGAGACAATTATGGTTAAGAAAAATAAAATGGAAATCAGCAGATTTTTTCCAAACAAATATTGTACCCAATTTCCTAATAACTGAAGGTTTATGAAGCCAAATTTAGCATTAGAACATTTTATACTTATTTTTTATGGAAAGAAGAAAAAGGGATTTGAGGCTGCATACATTTATATCAAAAAACAAAATGGATAATCATCAAAAACTGTCAAACGTGAAAATCAGATATGAAATTAACATGATGTTTTATAATTACTGGTTTATGTACCTTTTTTTCCCCTATTCACCTGGGAGTTCCATCAGAGGAAGATTCATCTAGTCACCAAGAACACTGTTTAGCACAGAGACAAGCAAGAAACACTGGCCAATTTAATTTTTAAATTGCCTTCTAATTTTAATGGAAATAGAGAGTCTTAACTACATGAATATATAACTTGTCTCTCCCTAAACTACTACTTCATTCTGTTAATTTCGATATCTTAAATGTTCTGACTTTGGCCATTGACACGTTTTGTTGTCTCTCGTAATTGATTGGAGATGGTTTCTAATATTATTTCCTACAATTACTTAAAAATATATCATCTAATATTTAAGAAAATATATATACACACACAAACACATGACTATGTTCAGTATCAGTTCAGTCACTCAGTCACATCCAACTCTTTGCGACCCCATGGATTGCAGCATGCCAGGCCTCCTTGTCCATCACCAACTCCCAGAGTTTGCTCAAACTCATGTCCATTCAGTTGGTGATGCCATCCAATCATCTCATCCTCTGTTGTCCCCTTCTTCTCCTGTCTTCAATGTTTTCCAGCATCAGGGTCTCTTCCAACGAGTCAGCTCTTTGCATCAGGTGGCCAAAGTATTAGAACTTCAGCTTCAACATCAGTCCTTTCAAGGAATATTCAAGACTGATTTCCTTTCGGACTGACTGGTTTGATCTCCTTGCTGTCCAAGAGTCTTCTCCAACACCACAGTTCAAAAACATCAATTCTTTAGCACTCATCTTTCTTTATGGTCCAACTGTCACAACCATCTATACATGACTAGTGGAAAAACCATAGCTTTGACTATAACCATGTTAAGAACTAATAAAACAGGACAGAAGGCACCCTTTGCATCCACATCTTAAATCTCACTCTGAAATTGATCTTTTAAAAATATTTATGTTTTACCTCTTTTTGATGGCTTCTTCCACTTCTCTAAATAGTAAGTTTTTATTACTTTTTCCAAACTTGTTAACTTCAGACCATTTATTAATTTGCAACCATGAAACAATTTGATTTCTTCCTTTTCCCACTCTTTAGAGTTACATTTCATTTCCAGTTACTCTATTGTTTACATTAGGAACTTTGATAGGTTTCTACTTCTATTTTGTTTTTTCTTTTTTAAAATTAATTTTATTGGAGCACAGTTGCTATGCAGTGCTGTTTTTCTACTGTGCAGCAAAGTGAATCAGCTATATGTATACATATGTCCCCTCTTTTACAGACTTTGTTTCTAAAGTCACCGCAGAGCTTTGAGTAGAGTTCCCTGTGCTATATAATAGGCTCTCATTAGTTATCTGTCTTATACATAGTATCAATAGTGTATATATGTCAATTCATATTTTCTGTTTCTTTAATACCAGTATTAAATACCAGTCAAGTTAGTATCTTGACTCCTTTTGGGGAGAGAAAGCGCTCCATGAGTTTCTCACGCCACACTCTTCTGTCGGTTAAGCTAAGAAAGCTAGACCCTGACTATTTTCTGCCAAGGCTGCATTGCAATGAGCAAGCTTGAGGGATGAGGTAGTGTCTCCTCTGGGGCAAAGAGCAGTCTTGCTTAATGACTGCTATAAAAGACGTGGATCCACCAGGTACGGTGTCCCTCACCTGTTACGCAAACCCACTGTTTGCACAGCCATCCTGCTAGATCCATGTATATGGCACTGAGGAAGAGAGAAAATCTGACTCAGGCAAGATCTCACCCTGCTTGCTGCGCTGTAAGCAATAAGTCCTTTGGCTCTGATCCAGTAGATGTGAGTCTTCTGCCTGGATATATAAAACAGCAATAGGCTAGCTTAGCTTGTAAGTTAGGGTAATACTAAATCACAAACTTGACACTCCTATCTATGGAGAACCATGTAAAATGTAATTGGTCTCCTTGTCTTTCTTTCAGCTTCTTTCAGCTCATGTTTAAAGCCCAGACACACACAACACCTCAGTCAGCCACGTTCTAACTTTATTAAGATGTTTTAGCATTCACCTGGCTTCCCTGTTGGCTCAGTGGTAAAGAATCCTCCTGCAGAGCAGGAGCCACAGAGACGCAGGTTCAGTCTCTGCATCTGAAAGATCCCCTGGAGAAGGGCATGGTAACCCACTCCAGTATTCTTGCCTGGAAAACCCCAAGGACAGAGGAGCCTGGCAGGCTACAGTCCACGCGGTTGCAAAGAATCGGACATGGCTGAGCGACTCCATTTTCTTTTCTTTTCTGACTCTAAAACATTAATCAAACTTTCTGTGCTTAGTTCTAAATTAGCTATATAATCTAAAATTTGATAAACAGGATCAGATTTTATGTTTTTCTAAGTCCAATGTCATACTCCATGAACCAACCTGAAGACTTTTCAGAGCATCAGGAACCCTTTAGTGTGAAGACTGACTCATTCTTTGGAAGGAAATCAATTCTTTTCCTGATATTTTCTTCCCTTTTCTCTGTTCTCTCGCCCTCTACTCTTTCTAGTTGATTGTAACAATGACTATTCACCTATTCATCTGCTTTTGACCTCTTGATTTTTGCCCTACATTCTTAGAGATTTGCTTAACTTAGGTTCCACAACTTTATTTATTTATTTATTTATTTGGTTCCACAACTTTAAATTTAATTTTTATATTTTCATATTATTTTTTAATCTATAGGAATTTTCTTGTTCTAACACAATTTTACAATTATCTAATTCTAGCTTTATTGATATAACAGTCTGTTGCATCTATTGAATTGATAAGAGTTTTCCCCCAGTCCTATTTAATGAATTGATTTTTTTCTTGCAGGATAGTAGTTTTCCATTTCTTAAATTTTCTTCTTCCTATTTCACACTGGCTGATTCCTCCTGTATATGTGGTGGAGCATGCTGTGGTATGTCAATCGTATTTCCCCTGCAGAATTAAAGGATTTATTTCCCCCAGCTACTGAGATAGTTGTCAGCTGACTCCTCACAGCTATCAGTCCACAGCTTGAATTGCCTCAACTAGATGTTCCATTTAGCCAAAGGTCATGAGCTTTTCTTAGGGCAGCTCACATGCAATGTCTAATCAACAGTGGAACATAAAGTCTCAGAGCACTTGCTCCAGAACCTTTCAAGGACTATCCCGGCTTTAAAGTCCCCTGTAGGGTCAGCTGTATTCTTGGGGTAGATAGATCACAGCACCTTTTCTCCCTTTACCTTTTCTCCTTCCACCTTTCCTTACGCTACAGGTGTTGATCCCAAGATCTCTCCCTTTGAGTAGAGTTCCCAAGATAAACTCCCTGCATGATACTCTATCTTAGTGCTGGCTTCATAGGAAACCCAAACTTCAACATATGATTGTTGGTTCCCCAATGTGCTTAGTCGCTCAGTCGTATCTGACTCTTTGCCACCCCATGGACTGCAGCCTGCCAGGCTCCTCTGTTCATAGGGATTCTCCAGGCAAGAATACTGGTGTGGGTTCCCATGTCCTCCCTCCAGGGGATGTTCCCAACCTAGAGACTGAATCCAGGTTTCCCACATTGCAGGCAGAGTCTTTACCAACTGAGCCACCAGGGAAGCCCAAGAATACTGGAGTGGGTAGCCTGTCCCTTCACCAGGGGATCTTTCCAACCCAGGAAGCAAACTGGGGTCTTCCGCATTGCAGGTGGATTCTTACCAGCTGGGCTACCAGGGAAGCCTTTGTTCCCCAATATGTAAGAACTAAAATTGAGTGTTAAGAATCCTCTGCTACTAGGTAAAGTGACAGATGTCCTTATAAGTCCTCCCTCTGAATGACAAACATTTCTGGACGGACTGCATAGCATCTCATCAGCTGGATTCACCCTAGGATAAGGGCTTCTCTAGAGGTGCTAGTGGCAAAAAATCTGCCTGCCAATGCAGAAGATATAAGAAATGTGGGTTTGATCCCTGGGTGGGGAAGATCCTCTGAAGGAGGGCATGGCAATACACTTCAGTATTCTTGCCTGGAGAATCGCATGGACAGAGGAGCCTGGTGGTCTACAGTCCAAAGAGTTGCACAAAGTCAGACATGACTAAAGCAACTTAGCATGCACACAACATAAAGTAAGAAGAGATGGTATCAGATATGTCAACCTTCAGATTCCAGAATGAGGAGGGCTCCATTTTGTGAAGTACAACAACCACTCTAGAGGTCTATAGTTAAGACAATTCCCCAAATTATTTTTGGATAAAGTTCCCAAACACTGTTTGTGGGATGCCAGGTAAATTCATGGGATAGAGGAATCAATATTTCTATATAAAGAACTTCAGTGAAATTCCTGATCCACTTCACTGTACCACAGAAACTAACATGTCATTGTAAAGCAATTATACTCCAGTAAAAAAGACAAAAAACAAAATTTGGAGAATATTCTTAAATATTTGTGATGATTCCAAATTTAGCTACACATCTATACAGTAAAGAATGAACAACAAATCCAAACTTTATATTTTTATAACAACTGAAGGCTAATATTCAACTTTAATGATTTGGAGGATAAAAGATTTAAATACCATTTAGATCCTGACTATAAGTAGTATTTAATAACTTCACTATGTAAACTAGAATTAGCCTAATTTCTGAAGTGGTCACTCGTATCTCCTGGTTCTTTAAATTATCCCTTTAGTTATCTGTCTCTCATGTGTCCATAAGTCAGTTATTGATATGTTCCTGGGAAGTCCGCTTTCTCTAATTGTAGCTCTGTTTTTCAATCATAAGTGAATTTGTGCATTCATGTATGATTTGGTACAAACGAGGGGCATTTCACAAGCTTCATTTGCTCTTAATTTGGGCATCTCAAAAATATTCTGGCCTCATCCCCTATTACATGCCAATTAAGCTTCAGTTCAGTTCAGTCGCTCAGTCGTGTCCGACTCTTTGCGACCCCATGAATCGCAGCACGCCAGGCGTCCCTGTTCATCACCATCTCTCGGAGTTCACTCAGACTCACATCCATTGAGTCAGTGATGCCATCCAGCCATCTCATCCTCGGTCGTCCCCTTCTTCTCCTGCCCCCAATCCCTCCCAGCATCAGAGTCTTTTCCAATGAGTCAACTCTTCGCATGAGGTGGCCAAAGTACTGGAGTTTCAGCTTGAGCATCATTCCTTCCAAAGAAATCCCAGGGTTGATCTCCTTCAGAATGGACTGGTTGGATCTCCTTGCAGTCCAAGGGACTCTCAAGAGTCTTCTCCAACACCACACTTCAAAAGCATCAATTCTTCGGCGATCAGCCTTCTTCACAGTCCAACTCTCACATCCATACATGACCACAGGAAAAACCATAGCCTTGACTAGACGGACCTTAGTCAGCAAAGTAATGTCTCTGCTTTTGAAAATGCTATCTAGGTTGGACATAACTTTTCTTCCAAGGAGTAAGCGTCTTCTAATTTCATGGCTGCAGTCACCATCAGCAGTGATTTTGGAGCCTAAAAAAATAAAGTCTGGCACTGTTTCCACTGTTTCCCCATCTATTTCCCATGAAGTGATGGGACCAGATGCCATGATCTTCGTTTTCTGAATGTTGAGCTTTAAGCCAACTTTTTCGCTCTCCTCTTATTTTGATGAATATGAGTCATCTGCAATTTACTGAGCATAATATGGAAACAAATTATTTTTTAAAATGAGCAAAATTGTGTCACAGGTCAAAGATGAATAAAGTCTTTATCATCTTTCTTGGAACATTTCTGTCAATTAATAATTGAAATGTCTAATACAATTCCAACTTTATTTTTTTTTTTTGACTGTGCCAGGTCTTAGTTATGGAACATGGGATCTTAAATTGCAGCATGGGGGATCTAGTTCCCTGATCAGGATCTGAACCTGGGCCCCTACATTGGGAGTGTGGAGTCCTAGCCATTGGACCACCAGGAAAATCCCAATTCCAGCCTTTTAAATGTTGATCATGCATGTGGGATCTAGAGAAAAAATACTGTAGAATTTCTGCTCCAGTTTATTTGCTGCAGATTATTATAATAAAGCTTTAGATTCTTACTGTGAATAGGCAGGATTTCCACATAACTAGAAATAGTGTTATAACATTCCATCAATGAGATCTCATTTATGAGCTGATAGGGACCAATAATGACCTCTAACTATGTGACAATATTGAGCACTTTGGGCTTTCAAATTCATTTCATAGGAAAATCTTTGCATATTTATTGAAATTGAATGTCATAATTATTTTTCTAAAATAGTCAAGGAGGAAATGTGTAGAAACATTAAATATCTTAAATTTAAGGAAGCTATAACACATACATAATCTTTAAAATGTAGCTCCCAGTAAAAATTTCCCAGGTCATCTACTTCAGATGCCCTAAAAAGAGTCCACAATATTGCCTTGTAATCATTTCCAGATCCAGGTATCTTTGACTTTTGAAAGTAGATTTATAGTATCCAAATAGAATTATTTTCACTATTTATTTAATGTCTTCAATTATGTTATTGACTGTGGAGCCAAAACTAGATTTGGAAACCAAAGATGTTATAAATTACATTAAAAACTACCAAACCAGTAAAATTCATACCAAGAACATGAGTGCAATGTAATGAATGATATATTTGCAAAAAAAATTCAAGTGCATTCAAGTGAAAACACTCAAGCGCAGGTCCCTCTGAATTTGTCATGTCTGTATATTACAATATGCCTTGTGAAAACTCAGTTCTCGCACTCTTCTATGCTCAAACCAACAGGATGTCCTTGTTTACAGAGCACACAAAGACATTGATTAGCTACTGTTGATTTATATATGCTACAAATATTATCATGTAGAAATTATATTTATATAAATTATGATATTAAATATAATATATATTATATATTTATATATATTTGTTTGAATATATAATTATATTTCATAAATATTTAATATATAATTATTTTATAAATAATTAATATATAATTAATTTTATAATTCTATGTATTTACATAACAATTTCTCTTCTAGTTTCCTTTCAACATTTAAGGTAGTCCTTCTTGCTGCCAATATCATAAGCAAAAATACAAATAAAAAATGAAAATAACACAACAGATGATCCTACATACAGTTAGGTACACACGCACACCTATTTGGAGAGAGAGCAGAAAGAGGAGCCCAGACTGTTGTCAGCCAGGCCATGGCTTTCCCTACTGAACATAATTTCGTAGAACACCAGCATGGAAAAAGACTTCTCTGTGACCATGATGGAGTAGACACAAGACCACTTCATAGTCATGTTGGAGCACAAAAAAAAAAAAAAAAAAGACAAATACAAAGTGCTACTACAATGAAAAACCAAACAATAAAAATGATCAAACATTGCATTCCCCTAGCTGACATCAGTGACTGTTTCCTTACCAAATAGGGTTTTAGCCTCACCCTGTTCCCCCTGCATCCCACATAAAATGTATTAAAATAATAATTGATAGAATTATCCCCTTTCTGAGAGCACCCAACTAAAGCTTCACTAGACCATTAAAACCCTGACACTAAGTCTGATCCTATAGGAAGCCCTTCCTAACGCCTCTTTTCTGGTTCCCTATATTGTGTAGTCTCTCTTATTGCAAGAAGCACCAATAAACAAAACTTTCAGTACAAACGTGCTACTGCAGGTCTTGGACCAGTGTGTATTAAACATATAGGTGGATAGACAGAACATGGATGGATAGATAGATAAATCAGTTCATTTCAGTTGCTCGGTCATGTCTGACTCTTTGTGACCCCACAGACTGCAGCACGCCAGGCTTCCTCGTCCATCACCAACTCCCGGAGCTTACTCAAACTCATGTCCATTGAGTCGGTGATGCCATCCAACCATCTCATTCTCTGTTGTCCCCTTCTCTTTCCACCTTCAATCTTTCCCAGCATCAGGGTCTTTTCAAATGAGTCAGTTTTTCACATCAGGTGACCAAAGTATTGGAGTTTCAGCTTCAGCATCATCAGTCCTTCCAATGAATACTCAGGGTTGATCTCCTTTAGGATGGACTTGTTGGACCTCCTTGCAGTTCAACGGACTCTCAAGAGTCTTCTCCAACATCACAGTTCAAAAGCATCAATTCTTCAGCGCTCAGCTTGCAGATCATACATACATGCATAACTGCACACTTACGTATATTGCTGTTTAGTCACCGAGTTGTGTCCAACTATTTTGCAACCTCATGGAGTGCAGCCTGCCAGGCTCCTCTGTCCATGGGATTTTCCCAGGCAAGAATATCGGAGTGAATTGCCATTTTCTTCTCCAGGGGATCTTTCCCACCCGTGGATCGAAATTGCATCTCTTATGTCTCTTGCATTGATAGGCATATTCTTTACCACTGAGCCCCCCAGGAAGACCTACATATATACATATTTGTGTGTGTGTGTGTGTGTGTGTGTGTGTGTATTTGTTTTAACCTAAAGATTTTAGTTCTCTCGAAATGCCAAGTGAGAAAAGGGAAGAAGTGGGTTACACCATGTTACTGATGGACTTAAAGGTCAGGCTGAAAACTTTATTCTAGAGACAATCCTTGAAAGAGAAGATGCAGGATTAAATACTAGAAAAGTTAATGGTTTATGTACACTCTCCATGCAAACTTTATTCTCCTCAATATTTTCCTAGGTGTATTTCCATTTCTGCTTCAAGTGTTGTTTATATTATCATAAACCATTGGAACATTCAGGCTGTAGAATGCTTCCCATACAGACTATCTTTTTTTATTTTGGTCCGAAGATATATGTTAATATATTAGAGTAAATATGACCTATATGATATACATATTTATATGACAGGAACCATATCATTAACAGGTATGGAAGGGGAAAATGGACATAATCCTCTTTGATTTAATAACACCAAAATAAACACAGAACTTTGAAAGATGCTTGACTCATGCACATCATATTAGCTATTTTGCCTCTCTTGCCAACCACCTACTAGCCACAGGCACTGAATGACTGCTGTGCTATACTTGATGATTTAGCGAGAATTTAGAACATAAGAACCCTGACTCCTTTCTTCAACTCTTTTTGTTTACTAGCCATCATTCATATTGTGTTTTAATAGGGTTAACTGTTACATGTATATTTACACCTGTGATACTAAATTTGAGATTTAAAATCTGCTCCTATATGCAACATCTAAGCAAAATTCTAAGCCGGGGGAGAATGATGTTTAAGGTCTGGAGTTACATTAAGATAAGCTTAATGATTTGGAAGGTATATGCATGCAAGTGTGCTAAGTCATTTCAGTAGTGTTTGACTGAGACCCTATGGACTATAGCCCACCAGGCTGTCCATGGGATTCTTCAGGCAAGAATACTGGAGTGGGTTGCTGTGCCCACAGCAGGGGATACTCCAGGGGATCTTCCCAACCCAGGGATCAAGCTTGCATCTCTTACCTTTCTGGCATCGATGGGGGTTCTTTACCACTAGTCCCACCTGGGAAGCCCTGGAAGGTATATAGTGCTTAATAAAACGGGTAGCATTTCCAAAAGATTTTCTGTGTTGGTTAGTTCTGAAAGCAAGAAAATATTATGCAGAAGATGGGTAGATATTCAGAAAGAGGAACCTGAAGATACATCATCAAATCCCAAATATCCATTTATTAGGAAAAAAGAAGACAAGAAAAATAAAAGAACAAAAAATATTCTATTTGCCAAAAGTCAATGCTAAAACCAAGATTCAATATTCTTACTTCAAATAAGGAAATGGATGTTGGTTACAAAAGGTAACAAAGATTCAAGTGTCACAGCAAATTCAAGTAAACTCATGGCATTTCAAATGACTAGTATCAGAAAATGGAGACAAAATTAGCGGTTCAAGGAGAAAAGACATATTATTAATATCTGCCAAGACCATCACTACAGTAACAATGCCAATGCAGAAATTTCCTTACTAAAATCTTTCACAGTCACCTCGGCCTTTGACTCGGTAGTATGTGCATGTTCAGTTATGTCCGACTCTTTGGAACCCCATGGACTATAGACTGCCAGGCTCCTCTGTCCATGAAATTTTCCAGGCAAGAATACTGGAGTAGGTTGCCATTTCCTTCTCCAGGGGATCTTCCTGATCCAGAAATTGAATTTGGGTCTCCTGCATTGCAGGCAGATTCTTTACCACTGAGCCATGAGTTGGTTCCAAATTCTGAGTTGGGATTAAAGCTGTAAGTACAGTGCTTCCCTGATGGACATATGGTAAAGAATCTGCCTGTAGTGCAGGACACCCAGGTTTGATCCCTGGGTCAGGAAGATCCCCTGAAGAAGGAAATGGCAACCCACTCCAGTATTCTTGCCTGGAGAATCACATGGACAGAGGAGCCTGGTGGGCTACAGTCCATGGGGTCCCAGAGAGCTGGACATGACAGAGCAGCTTAATACTTTCACTTTCTATAAGTACAAGTAAAGGTGATCTTGACCATGAAGAACAGAAAATGTAGACGCAGAGCCAGGCACTCCAATACAATATAATTAGGAATTTTTATGAAAATAACTATTACAATTATNCCAGAGAACTGGACATGACTGAGCAGCTTAATACTTTCACTTTCTATAAGTACAAGTAAAGGTGATCTTGACCATGAAGAACAGAAAATGTAGACGCAGAGCCAGGCACTCCAATACAATATAATTAGGAATTTTTATGAAAATAACTATTACAATTATAGCCAAATTAAATCTTGGCTATAAAAGTATTCCACTCAAGTGAAAACAACAGTGATTAATCTGTGTAATTCAGCATTATAAGAGTTTACTCATCTCTCCCCTAATTAAGATTACCAGTTGGTCTACCTGGCTTCATTTCAAAGTAAGCTGGTATATTATTAACTAAATAACACAGATTTTCTCTGTCTCATGTCTTCTAATAACAGTGACATAAATTTAGAGAAGACTAATTAGCTGAGGCATCAACTTATATCTCAGAAGAATAAACTTACCGCTTCATTTTCTCAGCCATATGGCTCACAGATCACACTAGACATGACCTTTCCAGCAGCGAGGTCAGAATTTCATTTATAAATAGATAATTGGAAATTCATCCATCTGAGATTCCATGGTGCTGAAGAACTAAGTTTTTCAGAGATAGCCATTAAAAGACCAAAAGGACCTTTTCAACACCATATGAGCTGGCTTGGCAGAGGGGGTGGAGATTTCGAAATCCTTCAGCAAAAATTATATGAGGTTATATGTTTGTGTAAATGTATGTGTTTTTTATAATTATATCTGTGAATATGAAAACTGTTTATAGTAAAACTAATTAAACTATGTTTGCATGCTTGTGTGCTATGTCGCTTCAGTCATGTCTGACTCTTTGCAACCCTATGGACTGTAGCTTGCCAGGTTCCTCTGTCCATGGGATTTTCTAGGCAAGAACACTGGAATGGGTTGCCATGCCCTCCTACAGGAGATCTTCTCCAACCCAGGGATAGAAGCTGTGTCTCCTGCATCTCCTGCATCGGCAGGCAAATTCTTTACAACTGGGCCACCTGGTAAGCCCTTCTCAAGCTCACTGTCAGCAATGATTCTCAACCTTGGTTGCACATTAGAGTCACCTTAGAGATTTTATTAAAAACTAATATCACAATCTACTACAGAGATTTGGATTTAATTAGAGTATCACACTGGTATTTTTCAACCATTTCCCTCGTGATTCTAATATATGGTCAAAGTTGAAAGCTGGTCTAAATGATACGTGTGGTGGACACAATGATGTGCCCTCACCCCAAATCTCCCTCCAAGAGAGGACTCTGTCTAGCTGTAAGAATTGAGATCAGTGTACAGCTCAGCAATCGGCTCTTTGAGAGTTTGATTCAGCTGCTAAAAGCCTTGCCTGGGGCCATGCCCTTCCCAGATGTGAGGATAATAAAGCCAAGCTATAACTGAGACAAGTTAAGTGGCTTTAGTTATGTCCGATCTTTGGATCTTATGGACTCTAGTCTGCCAGGCTCCTCTGTCCATGGGACTTTCCAGGCATCTCCCGAGTCTCCGGCATTGCTGGTAGACTCTTCGCCACTGAGCCACAATGAAGTTTAGATGGTAAAGAATCTGCCCGCAATGATAGAGGCCCAGGTTCAATTCTGGGGTCAGGAAGATCCCCTGGAAAAGGGAACAGCTACCCACTCCTGTACTCTTGCCTGAAAAATTCCGTGGACAGAAGAGCCTAGTGGGCTACAGTCCCTGGGGTCACAAAGAGTCAGAAACAACTCGGTGACTAATGCTCACTCACTCATAGTTGAGACAAGACAATTCTTCCTGATGGGCAGAATTTACTCTAGATTCTAACTAAGCTGACCAAGGCTTTATCAAATGTGTATCAGAATTTGACTTCTTCTGCCTAAATCCCCTCCCTACTCCTAACTTTCACAGATGTGGATCCCAAATAAACTTTTTTTTTTTTTCCGCTTCAAACTTCATCAGAGCATCTGCTTCTAGAGAATTCACTCTGTGATAAGAAATGGTAGGTATCATGATACCATCACAGATGATGGTAAGATCTGCAAATTTTGCCTGCCCCTCATTTTTAACCTAGTGTTACTTCAAGGTTAAGCATTCAGACTCTAGAATTAAAATTCTTGAATTCATATCCCACTTCTCTGTGACTTTATTACCAATTATTAACTTATCTGTGCCTCAGTTTTCTCACCTATAAGATATAATTGTTGTTCCTTAATTGCAAGATAATCATAAGGATTAAATGATATAGTCTAAGAATCATTCTTAGCACAGTGAAGGGCACATATCAAATGCTTCATAAATTGTAGCCAGTTCCTGGGTGAAATTAATTCTATGCTAGTTGAATATGAATGTCCTCAACCCATGCCTAGATTCACTGATGGACCTGTGACTCAGGCTTTCAAAATTCTTTCTGGGGAGAGAATTCCCTGGTGTTCCAGAGGTTAAGAATCTGCCATCTACTGCAGAGGATGCAGGCTTGGCCGACACAGCCAAAGATAAATAAATGAATTAAAAAAAAAAAGCAAAGTTCTTCCTGAGGTGGTTTTTTTTTTTTTTTAAGAGTTTATTTTTTCATTTTCCACTGGAGTAGATCTATTTCTGTGGGAAGCTGAATAACAACAACCCCCAAGATACCCAAGTTCTAGTCGCTAGAACCTGTGAATGACAGTTTAATTGGCAAAAGGGACTTGGCAAGTAGGATTCAATTGAAGATTCTGAGATGGGACTGTTACCCTGTATTATCCAGGTTGAGTCTTAAACACCATCACAAGGTGTCTGTGTAAGAGGGAGACCCAAAAAAGGTCATATGACAAGGGAAATAAAATTTAGAGTGGGATGAACTTTGAAGATGGAGGAAAGGGCCACCAACCAAAGAATACCAACAGCCACTAGAACCTGGAAAAGGCAAAGAAACTGATTTTCCCCTCAATGTCTTCAAAAGGGTGGCTCAGCAATAAAGAACTCGTCTACAGTACAGGAGAGGTGGGAGACGTGGGTTTAATCGCTGAATCGGGAAGATTGCTGGAGAAGGAAATGGCAACCCACTCCAGTGTTCTTACCAGGAAGATCCCATAGACAGAGGAGGCTGGTGGGCTAGTCCATGGGGTTGCAAAGAGTTGGGCATAACTTAGTCACTGAGCATACACACACACATCTTCAGAAGGAATCAGACTGACTGACATCTCAACTTTAGCTCAGTGAAACTGATTCTGGACTTCTGACCTCCAAAACCATAAAAGAGCAAATCTGTGTTTTTTGTGTTGGGGACTGCACTGGGTCTTCCTTGTGGCGCATGGGCTCTTTGTTGCGACACGTGGGTTTAATTGCCCCTCACCGTGAAGGATGTTAGTTCCCTGTCCAGGGACCAAACTTGCATTGGAAGGTGGGCTCCCAACCACTGGACCATCAAGGAAATCTCTCCTGTTGTTTTAAAACATCGAGTTTATGGTAATTTGTCACAGCAGCCATAGGAAACCAATAGAGTGCCCTACCTATTTTAGAACCACCCCCATGGCCTGGTAGGGCTTCCCTAATAGCTCAGTTGGTAAACAATATGTCTGCAATGCAGGAGACCCTGGTTCAATTCCTGGGTTTGGAAGATCCACTGGAGAGGGGATAGGCTACCCATTCCAGTATTCTTGGGCTTCCCTTGTGGCTCAGCTGGTAAAGAATTTGCCTGCATTACGGGAGACTTGGGTTTGATCCCTGGGCTAGGAAGATTCCCTGGAGAAGGGAAAGGCTACCCACTCCAGTATTCTGGCCTAGAGAATTCCATGGAGAGTATAGTCCACGGGATCACAAAGAGTCAGACACAACTGAGCAACTTTCACTTTCCCATTGCATGGAAACTGCTGGAAAGCAAGGCCTTGTCTCCCTTTGAGGAGAGGAAGAGAGGTATTCTTTTAAGCCATTCTAGGAAACAAGTGTCTGAGATACTGAGGATTCTTGATAGTAAACCAGACATATCAGCTAGCTTAAGCAGATATGAAGTCAATTGAAAAACTGCCAAGAAGCTCATAAAAATATGTTGACAAGACTTGGCGCAACAACA
This sequence comes from Cephalophus harveyi, assembly GCA_006410635.1. Lineage (NCBI taxonomy): Eukaryota > Metazoa > Chordata > Mammalia > Artiodactyla > Bovidae > Cephalophus > Cephalophus harveyi. The sequence continues at coordinate 123,607 of SJYT01024886.1, forward strand.
TATAAATCTTGTCACATTAGCTGATTTGTCTACCACCCCAGTGAGAGCCTAATATACACCAGCAGTGACCAAACTTGAACCCCCTACCTAAGAACCACCAGACAGCTGGGGATGAGCATTAAAGCCTTTAATGCTTTCCACCTTAGAGAGAAGCAATTTGCCATCACTAGAATAGAAATTGAATTCTAATTTGGATTTTATCTTTCTGTAAACCATACCAGTTATAGTCTTATTTAAGTTTTAGTCTTATAGAAGTCATTTGCCTTCTATGCCAGCATTTTACGCTAACCTCATTACTTATGATGAAGAAGTCATTGCACAGCAAAATAAGTAACTAATTAGACTGGTAGTCCAAAGATTCATTGATCTCACATGAAAGTCAGACAAAAACAGATGGTTTTACAGAAAAATGGAATGACATATAGAAGACTTAAAAGAATGTTCTCATTTGAAGAGAACACTGCTCACTAATGGTTGCATGAAGTTCAAAGTTGAGACCATTGGAACTTTTAGTCAAATGGGAGATAAGATAACAAGATCATATAACTTCCAGGGTTATGGTATTGACTATCAGTTAGAAAACAAACACTGCAACTTTACAATGGAAGAAAGAAGATGTATGAATGAAATAAAGAGATTGCCAGAGACAACTCACTGTACAACCATGTTCGGTAGTAACTGTGAATCAAAAACTGCGGCAACCCTAAACGAGTAAAAGGCTACCATACCCCAGGCTTCCCTGATAGCTCAGTTGGTAAAGAATCCGCCTGCAATGCAGGAGACTCCAGTTCAATTTCTGGGTTGGGAAGATCCCCTGGAGAACGGATAAGCTACCCACTCCAGTATTCTTGGGCTTCCCGTATGACTCAGCTGGTAAAAAATCTACCTGCAGTGTGGGAGACCTGGATTCGATCCCTGTGTTGGGACGATCCCTTGAAGAAGGAAAAGATGGTAGGATTCTGGCCTATAGAACTCCATGGACTGTTTAGTCCATGTGGTCAGAGTGGGACACGACTGAGTGACTTTCACTTTCACCATACCCCAGAAACTACATCTATTTCACTCCACTGAATAAAGAACTTAGCTAAGTTGAAGGAAAATGAGACACCAAGTAAACTATAGACATTGACATTGTGAAGTCGCTCAGTCGAGTCCGACTCTGTGACCCTATGGACTGAAGCCACCAGGCTCCTCTGTCCATGGGATTTTCCAGGCAAGAGTACTGGAGTGGAGTGCCATTTCCTTCTCCAGGGGATCTTCCTGACCCAGAGATGGAACCCAGGTCTCCCGCATTGTAGGCAGATGCTTTACCATCAATAGCAGCTCCAATCTCAAAATTAGTTAAGAGACAAAGACTATGACACCTTATTATACTTCTTTCCTTATTTGATCTGTCATCTACATGTAAAACACTCAAATTGATTTTATCTTCCTCTTTACTAAAATGGTAGACTTTAATAGATATTCGGCAGCTTCTGCTACGTGGTGTTTGAAAATACTTCCTATTGGATGGACTCCTTATTGGCAGAAACCACTTGTGAAATCTAAAGGGGTACAGCACCTCTTTATCTGCTCTCTGGCAGTTAAGACACAGGCATGACATCCAGAATACTCTAATCAGCTGCTGCTGTCAAGAAATACTTTGAGACTTTTGTGGGTTTAGTTTGGAGAACAGGAATTACTGAGCCAATTCTCTATTGTCCAGTGCTAGAAGAATCAGCAGCAGTAGGGAATGACTGGTGGTGGCTTAGCCTCTGTATCTTATGTCCATTTATCCAGGTCAGTCCTCTAGACTCAATCTCCCCTTCCATTAATTTGGCAGAATACTGAATAGTCTTCCAATAAATTTAGTTTTTCTTCTTTACTTAAGTTTTGCAGTTAGCTTCTGTTTTGTAACAACAGAAACAACATGCATGTTTGGTGCATGTGATTTTGTAAACTCATAAGATGCAAACCTTGAATTGATAATGGTGATTTTTTGCTATATGAAAATATTGTGTCTGTGAAAGGAAAACAGAGAGAGAGGTCTGAAAATACAATGAAACTGTTGCAGCTACTACTGCTTGAAGCCATGGACCTGCCAATGGATTTTTAATTCAGTTACATGGCCAATAAACCCCTCCCATGTCAGAAGCAGCATGTCCAATAAAATGCTTCATCACATCAGTCCAAGATAAGTATCAAAAATCAATGTCTGTGTATTGTCAGATACACAGGGTAAATGAGACTAAAAAGCTATGGGGTCAAATGAAAGAAAGAGAGGCCTTTGGTACCATTTCTGGTACCATTTTGTACTTGCTCCCATGAACTTTTTGCAGGTATGCTGAGTGTCTCTCTAAAGGGGCTGAGAGAACTGAACTAGCAAGTGAGTCTATCATAGCAATGTTGATTGTCAGTGACTCTTTACTGATTTTTTTTTTGCCTGACTAGTAAATAATTGACATTTCAGTTCAGTTCAGTTCAGTCATTCAGCCATGTCCGACTATTTGCGACCCCATGAACCGCAGCACGCCAGGCCTCCCTGTCCAACACCATCTCCTGGAGTTCACTCAAACTCACGTCCATTGAGTCGGTGATGCCTTCCAGCCATCTCATCCTCTGTCGTCCCCTTCTCCTCCTGCCCCCAATCCCTCCCACCATCAGTCTTTTCCAATGAGTCACCTCTTCGCATGAGGTGGCCAAAGTATTGGAGTTTCAGCTTCATCATCAGTCCTTCCAAAGAACACCCAGGACCGATCTCCTTTAGAATGGGCTGGTTGGATCTCCTTGCAGTTCAACGGTCTCTCAAGAGTCTTCTACAACACCATAGTTCAAAAGCATCAATTCTTTGGTGTTCAGTTTTCTTCACAGTCCACTCTCACATCCAAACATGACCACTGGAAAAACCATAGCCTTGACTAGATGGACCTTTGTTGGCAGTGTAATGTCTCTGCTTTTGAATGTGCTATCTAGGTTGGTCATAACTTTCCTTCCAAAGAGTAAGCGTCTTTTAATTTCATGGCTGCAATCACCACCTACAGTGATTTTGGAGCCCAAAAGAATAAAATCTGGCACTGTTTCCCCATCTCTTTCTCATGAAGTGATGGGACCAAACACCATGATCTTAGTTTTCTGAATGTTGAGCTTTAAGCGAACCTTTTCACTCTCCTCTTTCACTTTCATCAAGAGGCTTTTAGGTCATGAAGATCTTTTTTGTACAGTTCTTCTGTGTATTCTTGCCACCTCTTCTTAATATCTTCTGCTTCTGTTAGGTCCATACCATTTCTGTCCTTTATCGAGCCCATCTTTGCATGAAATGTTCCCTTGGTATCTCTAATTTTCTTGAACAGATCTCTAGTCTTTCTCATTCTGTTGTTTTCCTCTATTTCTTTGCTTTGATCACTGAGGAAGGCTTTCTTATCTCTTCTTGCTATTTTCTGGAACTCTGCATTCAGATGCTTATTTCTTTCCTTTTCTCCTTTGCTTTTTGCTTCTTTTCTTTTCACAGCTATTTGTAAGGCCTCCCGAGACATCCATTTTGCTTTTTTGCATTTCTTTTCCATGGGGATGGTCTTGATCCCTGTCTTCTGTACAATGTCACGAACCTCCATCCACAGTTCATCAGGCACTCTATCAGATTAACAGAAATAGAGTCACAAACATAGAAAACAAACAATGTCAGAGGGAAACAGAGGGGAAAGGAAGATAAATTAGGAGTGTCAAACAAACAGATACACATTACTATATAAGAAATAGATAAACACCAAGAACGTACTGAATAGCATATTCAATATCTTGTAATAACCTGTAATGAAAATGAACCTGAAAAAGAGTATATATAGTGGCTGAATCACTTTCTGTATACCTTAAACTTACATATTATAAATCAACTATACTTCAATTAAAAGGATTGACATTATTAACAACTGTGTTGAAATGTCCTATTAAGACAGGTCGATTTCTTAAGAGTTCAAAATTTCACAATTCTCAGCAGCAGTCCCTCACTCCAGATATCTCCAAAGCCTTTGTTTCACACCCACCTGGCTCTCTGTGTCTTATCAATCCTCTCCCACACAGACCTTCTCACTGTAAATTTCCTCCTATGTACCATTATATCCTTTCCCTCAATTTCCTCATTCATAATCCTATCTTGGTTTGGTGTAAACAAAAGGATTTTCTTTACAACTCACCTTAGCAAAAAGAGGGGAGGAGATTACAATATTTATTCTGTTCACTTTTATTTGGGGGTAAACTTGTTTATGTTGTCACTTAAAGATATACCAACATATACATCATACAGATACATGTATACGTCTTTATACAGTAGGACTGGGATCTAAGGGTTTCCCAGGTGGCTCAGTGGGAAAGTTCTGCCTGCCAATATGGAAGCCATAGGAGACGTGGTTTCATTCCCTGGATAGGAAAGATCCCCTCGAGGAGGAAATGGCAACCCACTCCAGTATTCTTGCTGAGTTAATTCCATGGACAGAGGAGCCTGACGGGCTATAGTCCATGGTGTCACAACTGAGCAACTGAGGACACACACATGCACACTAGGATGTAAATACCTACAAGGAATGGGCAGGTTAACTCTGTGAAGCAGGCAGAGTTGACTGCTCCAGGGCACAGATCGTGGTCTGAGATGGGCTGGAGAGGCCATGGCTGTGGATATTCACCAGGAATGGGTGATGTGTCAATTCTTCCATCTTGTTTCACATATATCACACTGCTTTGTGGTGGTAAGAATAGTTTTAGTAAATGACATAGCAGGAACACAGTACCTATCTATTGGCAACTATTTAAAAATTCAGATAAAGGTTTTCAGTAAATAGTATGTCTATGTATCAAAATTAGCTATATTTGTACTCAATGAGCATCCAGTAATAAGCCCTTTTTACTAGCCATCATCTCCGTGTGTGGCATTTATTAGCTGCTAACAGTCAAGGCTATGGTTTTTCCAGTGGTCATGTATGGATGTGAGAGTTGGACTGTAAAGAAAGCTGAGCACCAAAGAATTGATGCTTTTGAACTGTGGTGTTCGAGAAGACTCTTGAGAGTCCCTTGGACTGTAAGGAGATCCAACCAGTCCTCTCTAAAAGAGATCAGCCCTGGTGTTCTTTGGAAGGAATGATGCTAAAGCTGAAACTCCAGTACTTTGGCCACCTCATGCGAAGAGTTGACTCATTGGAAAAGACTCTGATGCTGGGAGGAATTGGGGGCAGGAAGAGAAGGGGATGACAGAAGATGAGATGGCTGGATGGCATCACCAACTCGATGAACGTGAGTTTGAGTGAACTCCAGGAGTTGGTGATGGACAGGGAGGCCTGGCGTGCTGCGATTCATGGGGTCGCAAAGAGTCGGACATGACTGAGAGACTGAACTGAACTGAACTGAACATGTAAAAAAAAAAAAAAGTGTCTTCCAATCTTGATGACACCATATTGAGATCTCTTTGAGTCTATTGCTGGTTGCCAAGTACGGTCTTGTGTAGCATTTTGAGTCCTTTTACTAGCTGTCACAGTCAACTCCAATTGATTTTGAAACATAAGGAATATAAATTTGTGCTTTTTAAAAATCCTGGCTGCCTATTGTTAAATCAAGGTTTTAGAAGGGTTACAGCAGTTGTTCTCTAATTGGGGCAATTTGGGCCCCCAGGAGACATCGGACAATGCATGAAACTAGGTATGGGTGTCACTAGCATCTGAGACCAGGGAAGATGCTAAATATCCCACAATGCACAGGACAGCCGCCAGAAACAAGAATTATCTGGTCCAACTTATCAAGTGCCAAGGTTTTAGTGCTGAGGTTCAGAAATCTTGGGTTTTTTAAGGAAAGACATATAAATGTGCTGTTAGGAAGAAAAATATTTCTCTGAGTGTCATGATAAAAGTGATTCAGCTTTTCTACCCTTTTCTGCACATGTCCCTTTGACTTGCTATCCTGATTTCTATTTCATTCTAAAATGAATTTTGCATACTAATTCAGATTCACCATGTCTGACTGCACATCATTTAAAAATTAGAAAGACAAAGGCGGTCTCTCAATAAAAAGAAGGAAAATCTTCCTTCAAATGCAAAAGATTAGATTTAACGCTTCAACTGTTGCAGAGGAGGAAGGTGGAAAGAGGGTACCAGAAGAACAGTTGTTAGAGACGAGCATGCCCTCTTTTTCTCATTAGGAAAGAAAACATGTCTGCCTAATAAAGGGAAACAACCAAAAAATAAAGCCCGTTAAAAAGATCAAGAATTGCTACACCGCGGTACAACTCAATTCATCACCAAAATCAGGTAGATACATTAAATATTTATAAGGTAATATTAGTCTCTCAGTGGTGTCCATCTCTTGGGTGTAGCCCACCAGGCTCCTCTGTCCATGGAATTCTCCAGACAAGAATACTGGAGTGGGTAGCCATTCCCTTCTCCAAGGGATCTTCCCAACCCAGGAATTGAACCCTGGTCTCCTGAATTGTAGGCAGATTCTTTGCCATCTGAGCCACCAGGTAAGCTCTAAATATTTATAACAAGCAGTGTTGTTATACCAGGATAGCAAATCAACTGACATTTCCCAAATGTGTCCCTGTATCTAAATGCATACAGAAGGCATTAAAGGAAATCTGCTATGTTACGATGAAAATGGATGAGAATTTGAACTAAGCTCTTAAATTCTAGTTTTCTAAGAAGTAGACCAGGCTGACTAACAATATAATACAGAAATAAGCAACTTATGATTATAACATTGTCAGCAAAATTACAAACTTATCAAATTGGTATGTAGTCCCATAATAGAAATCAAAATGTCCAGGTGCATCAAGAAGCAGCAAATTAGTTTTACTAAACATTTATTATTTCTATGCCTAAAAATGTCTGAATAATTTAAGAGTGGCTGTAGGAATTTAAGAGATATTTTACATGTCAAAATTATACCTTGGATTGCCCTCTCCATTTAAGCAAAAGTACAAAAGCTTCTTGGAAGCAATTATCATGAATATGGAGTCCCAGTTACACCAACTAATTCTAAAAACTATACTCTGTAAATATACTTTATGTTGTCAAGTGCCTCATTTACAGATTTCTTTTCAGAATTCTAATTTTTTAGTAATCAAATATCTATTAGAATGAACCATATGAAACTATCATTTTTATAGGCCAAAAACTATTCAATTTTATAGGCCAGCAATTTCAGTTGGTTGCATTTATATTTCCATATTGCTAATAATCCTGTTCTACTTCTCCTATTATTTTTATGCAATTTGATACTAGCAAATGGGTTACTGATTAAAATATGACTATTGGATACTCTCATATTGTAACCAGATATTTCATTCTGTTGGAGAAGGAGATAAATGGTGTCATAGAGTGTGGTGTGTGAGAAACAGTGACCCAGTTTCCTGTCTTGACATTTGCATGAGAAAATGCCTCTCTGAACTACTGTAATCTACTTTTTAAAATGGTCTGAAGGTGCTAACATTTATTTTTTCTTATTAAAGGCTGGTTTAATAAAAATCTTCATTGTTTCCTACTGCGTACTATCTTATTCATTTGTATATAATACATATTATAGAGTTTTAAACATGCATTCATTTGATTTGTTAAAGATTTATAATAACACTGTTTTCCTGTTTTTTGATTGTGATGAAATATAGAATTGACCTACTTTAAAACTAGTTTTAAGTGACAGCTAAGTGGTATTGTTTATAATGTTGTGCAACCATTAGCACCATCCATCTCCAGAACATTTTTCATCTTGTAAAACTGAAACTCTATACTCTTTCAACAACAGTCCCTTATTCCTACTCCTGGAAACCCCCTTCCTGCTTTCTCTATGATTTTGACTGCTTTTAAGTGTTCCATATAGGTGGAATCATATACTATTTGTCTTTTTGTGACTGGCTTAATTCACTTAGTCATGTTCTCAAGGTTCATTTGTGTTGTAGTACATGTCAGAATTTTCTTCACTTTTAAGTATGAATAATATTCTGCTTTATATATGAAACACGTTTTGTTAGTTCATTTATCAGTTGCTGGACCACTTAGCTTGCTTCCACATTTTAGCTATTGTGAATAATGTTGCTTTAACCATGGTTGTACAGATATCTCTTGAGACCACGGTTTCAATTTGGGGGGGTTTATACCCCAGAAACAGAATTACTGGGAAATATGGTAATTTTATTTTTAATTTTTTTGAGGAATCATTGTACTGTTTTCCACAGTCGGCAGTACCATTTTACAATCCTTTCAATAGTGCATAAGAGTTCCAATTTCTCCGCATCCTCACCTATACCTGTCATTTTTGGTTTTGCATTATTCTCTGGTTTTTTGTTGTTTATTCTTTGATAGATGCCAATCTAGTGGGCGTGACCTGTAATTAGTGTGCAGCTCTGATTTCCATTCCCTGATGTCAAGCATCTTTTCACGTGCTTATTGGTTACAGGGGTATCTTCTTTGGAGAAACATCTATACAACCTCTTTGCTCATCTTTTGAACTGAGTTGTTTTTGTTGTTGTTTTTGGTTTTAAGAGTTTTTTATGTATTCCAAGTATTAATGCCTTATCAAATACAAGACTTGCAAATATTTTCTCTCATTCTGTGGGTTGCCTTTTCACTCATCTGATATTATCTTTTGATGAATAATTTTTAAAATTTTCATGAAGTCAAATTTGTTTTATTTTTATCTTGTTGCCTATAACTCTGGTGTTCTATTCAGAATGTTATTGCTAAATCTGATATTGTGAAGCCCTTGCCCTATGTCTTCTTCTAAGCATTTTGTAGTTGTAGGTCTTACATTTAGATCTTTGATGTATTTTGAGTTACTTTTTGGATATGGAGTTAGGTGGTCTTATAGCTTTTTATTATTTTTCTTTTATGTTTTTCACTAAGTATGATCTGTTTACTCACACAGAATACTTTTCTCTGGTTTTAGATTGTAAGTTCTAGTGGGATAGGAGAGCATAATTGTTTTATCTTTATATCATCCTCAACCATCATAAAAAGAAATTAATAGTTATCAAAATATATTTTTAATTTATAAAGGAATGAATTAAATACTTCCAAAATAGCAGATCTCAGATTTTAAACTCCTATTCTTTCAAAATTACTTAGGCTTAGCTCCTCTTTTCTGGACCTATTCCTGGACTTATTTGGGGAAGAAAGTAATGGGCAAGTGTGTAAAGCAACACTTTAGTATGTGTGATTCTAAAGAGTGCATCTATTATGGATGATATTGGGATATTTTTAAAACTTGATGGAGAGAAATTTATACCAAGGGGAAGCTTTTCTCACTCCCCTCCCTCTGACCCTAAAATCTAAGAGAAGAGGAATAGTGAATTAAGAGAAAAGTTCTAAGATATAGAGCTAAGAACTTGTTCTCTGTGAATAAAAATGTTTAACTGTCTAAGAGACACATAAATAAGTTACAGATTTGTTAATGTCTAACAAGCCACATTTTGTCATACAAGCAGAATCTTTCTTTTTAAGTCATGATTCTTGTTGAATTTAAAATCATTTTCCTGATGTCTGCTCATGACGTGCAATTAAGAAAGTACAAATTATAAGAAGAGAAAAGACAAACACATATAATCACAACAAAAACGCTGCTTACACATGGCTGCGATTTCCTATCTTTTTTATGTAGACGCATGTGTATACTTTGCCAGCAAATGTCCACATAGTCAAAGCTATGGTTGTTCCAGTAGCCATGTAGAGATGTGACAGTTGGACTATAAAGAAAGCTGAGTGCCAAAGAATTGATGCTTTTGAGATGTAGTGTCGAAGACTCTTGAGAGTCCCTTGGACAGCAAAGAGATCAAACCAGTCAATCCTAAAGGAAATCAACCCTAATATTCATTGGAAGGACTGATGCTGAAGCTCCAATACTTTGGCCTCCTGATGCAAAGAGCCGACTCACTGGAAAAGACCCTGATGCTGGGAAAGATTGAGGGCAGAAAGCAGAAGGGGATGACAGAGTATGAAATGGTTGGATGGCATCACTGACTCAATGGACATGAGTTTGAGCAAACTCCAAGAGATAGTGAAGGACAGGGAGGGAAACCTGGTGTGCTGCAGTCCATGGAGTCACAGAGAGTCAGTCATGATCTAGCTACTGAACAACAACAATGAGTATCTATGAAAAATACGGAGAGAAATAGATTTAGAGAGATCATGTTCGACAGTGCAATCACAATAGAAGAAAAACCAAAGTTAAAGCAGGGGCACAGAACTATTCAAGGTAAAAGCAGAACAGATTCCTACCACAGACCTATGCTCTGCTTTTTCCATTTAAGCGTTCCCTTGTTACTGAAAAAGTTTCTAAGTGGTTTTAAGACATTTCTTTTCAAGAATATATCATACTTAATTTAGTCATTTGTCTATTGTTGAATATCTGCTTATTTCTAATTTTTTCATATTAAGCTCATGTTACAGTGGACTCTTTTACACAAAGCTTTGTTTTCATGGTGATTTTTTTTTTGTAAGAAAATTTCCTACAAGCAGAATAAATGCATTAAAGTATATGAATCCTTCAAAATTTTTATATATAGTACTAAATTTTTATGTTTTAAATGGTGATGATTTACACTTCTACAAGTAATAGGACAATCTTACTATATTCTTACCAACATTGAATATGATTATACTCTTAAAATATATTTGCTAGTTGAATAATGTAAAGCTCTATCATTTCTTCCCCCTGGGTGGGAGAAAGCAGAGACATAAAAAGAACCCAGATTGTCACAGGAAGAGTATCCATGCTATAAAAATAGAGTTTTCTGGTTTTATGATTTACCTAGATTGCCTGGGATAGGGGCAGGTAGATGAATAAACACCAAATATCTTTTTGATCTTGTTCCTGGGAGACAATGCTTCTATTTTTTGAAGAAGAAAATATCTGAGTGAGGCATTGCTTTTTTAGTGAAACTCTTTGAAAAGGTTTAATTTTCTGTGCTGTGAATTTCAACATTTCTTATATTCACACTAGTGGGAAACTTGAAGATATTGTATATAGGTTTTGGATAAGCAATAGTTTCATCTACAAGTAAGAAACCCCAACTACAATGATTTAACCAAAGGCACCTTTATTTTCCTCCCATAACTAGGAGTCTAGCCTTGACAGTTGCTGACACTTGTTTAGCTGCTAAAAGATATAAAGCAGGAATGGGCAGATTATATCCATTGACCAAATCCGGTTCACCATCTATTTTCTAAGTGAAGTTTATTGACACATGGCCATATCCATTTATTCAAATATTGTGTATGAATACTTTCACAACAGGACAAAGAACTGAGTGTTTGTGACAGAGATGGCACAGCCTATAAAACCTAAAGCCTGGCATTTTACAGAATATCTTGCCAATCACTGATATAAGTTTTGGAATCTCTGTGCTTTCTCAACATTTTCCAAGGTTGCAAGATGGAAGCTATGGCCATCTGACCCCATCAGAGAGGAAAACAGAAAACAAATAATTGATAAAACTAACTATATCTGGCCTCTATCATCAAGAAAATCTAAAGCCTTCTCAGAAGATCCCATCAATACTTAAATCATATTAGCCAGAACTTAGCTATAAGGGAGGTTGAAACAGCGAGTATCTAAATTTTAAACAAGGAAGGAGAGGTTGGGAATTCCTGTTGTCTCAGTCCATAAACAATGGCTTTCATAAGCTATTTTTAATTGTAAAAGTTATTGAATATCTTAGTTTGGCTTCTGTTCACTTGCTTTTTCCTTCTCTGTGTGATTATATGGGCAACATTATTAGCAAAGAAAAATAAGAAATACTTTAAATGACAGAGTTGATCATAACTCTCTGTTATTTTCTGTATTGTTAATAATTCATATACATCATGTTAAGACTTCTGTTTCCCTCTTGGTACAGTTTAAATCCCTGGACATTACCTATAAAATATACAGAAGATTACCCAAAAAATGAAAACAGCAGACAGGCTAGGGACCTGGGAATTCAAGGAAGAACATAGCAGTGAATTCTGTTTTCTTTTTGCCTCGAATGTCTGAGACTAAATGTTGGAGAAACAAGGAACCAGAAATGCCAACAGGCACAGACAAAAGAAGCCCAAAGAAAGCTTGTTTTCTCTGTTCAAAGACCAGTAAAAAGGCAACTTAGCGTAACTGAAAACTTTAGCCAAAAATACTTTATTTCAACCAAATTTGTTCAGATTTGTTTTGAGGCATAACATGTAATCTATTCTAGGGAGTATTCCATGTAGGCTTAAGAAGAAGGTGTACTCTATTGCTTTAGGTCGGAAATATTTTGTATACATCTATCAGGCTTATTTGCTGTAAATATAAAGTTCAATATTTCCTTACTGTTTTGTGTTTTTTGGTTTTTTTTTTTTTTTTTTTTTGGTCTAGATGACCTAGTCATTACTGAAAGTGAGGTACTGAGGTCCTCTTTATTGTTACATCACTATCTATTTTCACTGCAGATCTATTAATACTTGCTTAGTATATTTAGGTGCTCCCAAGTTGTATGCAAATATATTTACATTAGTTAAATGTGCTTGACAAACTGACCTCTTAACCATTATATAATGACCTTCTTTGTTTCTTGTTACAGATTTTTTATTTAAGTCTATTTTTTCTGATATAATGATGGCTACCCCTGCTAATTTTTTATTTCCATTTGCCTGGGATATCTTTTCCATCCCTTCACTTTCAGCCTATGTGTGTCCTTAATGCTAAAGTTAGTCTCTTATAAACAGAATATAGCTAGGTCTTGATTTTTTATCCATTCACACATTATATGGCTTTTGATTGGAGAATTTAATCCACTTATATTAAAAGTAATTATTCGTTGGTAAGAACTTACTATCACCATCATCTTAATATTTTCCAGGTTGGTTTTCAGTTCCTTTTTTCCTCTTTTGCTATCTTTTGTGATTTGATGATTGACCATGATGATTTCTTTTTCTTTTCTTTATCTTTTGTGTATCTACTGTAAGTTTTTGCTTTGTAGTTACAATGAGGTTTACATAAAACTGAACTACTGAGTGAAATTAGCAATGTCACACGTTCATTTATAAGATCAACATACAAAATATCAATTGTGTCTATTTACTAGCAATGGAAATCAAAAAAGCACCATTTATAACAGCTTAAAAAAGACAGAAAAAAAAAAAGAAAGAAAACGTGTACATCTAACAGAAAATGTGCAAAGCTTATATGCTGAAAATCACAAATTTTTAATGAAATCAAAGAAGATTTAAATAAATGGAAAGACATAGCATGTTCGTAGATTGGAAGATTCAAATAGTAAAGATGTCAATTCTCCCCAAATAGATAAACAGATTTCCTTCAGTTTCTATCAAAATATCAGCAAGATCTTTTTTAGGTATATGCGAGATTATTCTAAAATATACATAAGGGAAAAGGAGCTAGATAGAATAGCTAAAACAATTTTTAAAAAGAAAAAGTAAATGGTAAAAATTGGTCCACCCAATTTCAAGACTTATTAGCTACACTCATCAAGATGGTGAGATTATTAGCAGAGGAACAGGCATTAAGATCAATGGAACAGAATAGAGAACTCTGAAATAATAAAAAAAATACAGTCAACTAACTTTTAAGAAAAATACACAAAATTCAATGGAGGAAGGTATTCTTTTCAACAAACAGGAGTAGAGCAGCTGATCGTTCATAGCCAAAAATATAAACCTTAGCCTAAAATTTACACCTTATATAAGAATTAACCTGAATGAATTATAGATTTAAAAATTAAACATAAAATTACATATCTTCTAAAAGAAAAACATAGGAGAAAATGTTCAGGACCTAGGACTTGGTGAAAAATTCTTAGACTTCACACCAAAAACAATTAGCATATTGTACATTATCAAAATTAAATATTTTTGCATTGTAAAATACTCTTTTAAAGAGTTAAAGGTGTAGTTTGTAACAGCAAACCACAATCTGGGAGAAAATGTTTATGAACCACATTTCTAACAAAGGACTCATACCTAAAAATTTTTAAGTACTCTCAAGACTCAAAAATAAAAATAATAATCCAGTTAGAAAACAGACAAAAGATATAAAGAGACATTTTCCAGAACAAGACTTATGGATAGAAATATGAGCACATGTAAAATTGTTCAACATCCCCAGCTATCAGAGAAATGCAAAGTGAATATGAGATATGACTATACTCCTTTCAGAACAGTCAAAATAAAAAATAGTGACAATACTGAATATTGGCAAGGATATTGGATGAGGAAACTGGATTCCTCATCACTTGTAGGAATGTAATATGAGAAACAGTTAAGTTTCCTTAAAAATAAAAATAAATTTAAACATATGCTTATCATGTAACACAGGAGTCTCACTCCTGGGCATTTATCCCAGAGAAATGAAAACATATCCACACAAAACTTGTATATGACTGTACATAGCAACTTTATTTGCATAGCCACTAAACTGGAACAACCAAAATGTCCTTCAATAGATGAATGGTCAAACAAGCTATGGTACATCTATACCATGGGATTAAAAAAGGCATACCAAGGAAAATCCAATAAATAAAAAAGAACTTTTGATACATGTGACAACTTGGATCATTCCTAAATGCTGAGTTTAAAAAGCCAATCTCAACAAGCCACGTCCTACATGAATCCATTTAAAAACATTTTTAAAATGATAAAATTAAGGATATGGAGAGCAGCTTAGGCGTGACAGAGCTTAGGCATGGTTAAAGAGAGATAGTGGGGTGAGAAGGAGGATGAGTGATCAAGGTAGATCATTGTTGCAAGGGAATAGTTCATTCTTGACTCCAGTGGTTGTTATACAAATCTGCACACATGATAAAATGGCATAGAAATAGGACTACACAGTGTGCTAATGTTAATTTCCAGGCTTTGTTATTTTACCATTGTTATGCCAGAAGTAGCCATTGGAGAAAACTGGTTGAAAGATCGAGGGGATTTGTCTGTACTATCTTTGCAAGTTCTTTTGACTCTATAATTATTTTTTTTTAATTAAACTATGTAGCCTAAATAGTCTGAATTTGGTAATAAGGAGTTCATGATCTGAGCCACAGTCAGCACCTGGTCTTGTTTTTGTTGACTGTATAGAGTTTCTCCATCTTTGGCTGCATAGAATATAATCAATCTGATTTTGGTGTTGATCATCTGGTGATGTCTATGTGTAGAGTCTTCTCTTGTGTTGTTGGAAGAGGGTATTTGCTATTGTCACGCGAGTGTATGTTCCCGGTTCTTTGTCTCATCACAACAAAGATTTGGAGCAACGGACATTAGAGCCCTCAGCGTGTCACAGCTCTTGGGTCTTGGACAAACCGTGTTATAGCTCTTAGGCAAATCAGTGTTACAGCTCTATTTTATTTAGAAGATAGCAGGAGAATCCATCCTCAAAGTGTGGGGGCATATCAACCCAAAGATTTGAAGGGAAGAGAGTGGAGGAGTGTGTGGGAGAGGGGGAGAGAGAGAAAGTGTGCACGCATGCGGGAGAGGAAGAGAGAGAGCGAGCGAGCGAGCGAGCAAGGCTTTGGCTCCTCCTTTTATATGTTTCTTCCTCCACCTGGGCCTGCCCTATGCAAATTAGGCTTAGCCAGGAGCACTGTTTGTTCTACCTGAAGTCTTCACTCTGGTCCTCGGACCTTCCTTTGACCTTCCTTGTTTTTTAGCCACCGCCATTTTGGACTCCGTTTCCCTATTCTACCTACCTAACACTATGACCAGTGCATTTTCTTGGCAAAACTCTATTACTCTTTGCCCTGCTTCATTCCACATTCCAAGGCCAAATTTGCCTATTACTCCAGGTGTTTCTTGACTTGCTACTTTTGCATTCAACTCCCCTATAATGAAAAGGACATCTTTTGGGGGTGTTAGTTCTAAAAGGTCTTGTAGGTCTTCATAAAACCGTTCAACTTCAGTTTCTTCAGCGTTACTGGTTGGGGCATAGACTTGGATAACTGTGCTATTGAATGGTTTGCCTTGGAGATGAACAGAGATCATTCTGTCGTTTTTGAGATTGCATCCAAGTACTGCATTTCAGACTCTTTTGTTGACCATGATGGCTACTCCATTTTTTCTGAGGGATTCCTGCCCACAGTAGTAGATATAGTGGTCATCTGAGTTAAATTCACCCATTCCAGTCCATTTTAGTTTGCTGATTCCTAGAATGTCAATATTCACTCTTGCCATCTCTTATTTGACCACTTCCAATTTGCCTTGATTCATGGACCTGACATTCCAGGTTCCTATACAATATTGCTCTTTACAGCATCGGATCTTGCTTCTATCACCAGTCACATGCACAGCTGGGTATTGTTTTTGCTTTGGCTCCATCCTTTCCTTCTTTCTGGAGTTATTTCTCCACTGATCTCCAGTAGCATATTGGACACCTAATGACCTGGGGAGTTCCTTTTTTAGTATCCTATCATTTTGCCTTTTCATGTTGTTCATGGGGTTCTCAAGGCAAGAATACTGAAGTGGCTTGCCATTCCCTTCTCCAGTGGACCTTTTCTGTCAGCCCTCTCCACCATGACCCGCCCGTCTTGGGTTGCCCCACAGGTATGGCTTGGTTTCATTGAGTTAGACAAGGCTGTGGTCTTAGTGTGATTAGATTGACTAGTTTCCTGTGAGTATGGTTTCAGTGTGTCTGCCCTCTGATGCCCTCTTGCAACACCTACCATCTTACTTGGGTTTCTCTTACCTTGGGTGTGGGGTAGCTTTTCACGGCTGCTCCAGCAAAGCACAGCCACTGCTCCTTACCTTGGACGAGGGGTATCTCCTTACCGCCGTCGTTCCTGACCTTCAACATGGGATAGCTCCTCTCGGCCCTCCTGCGCCTGTGCAGCCACTGCTCCTTGGGTTGCTCCTCCCGGCCACCGGCCCTGGCCTCGGGCGTGAGTAGCTCCTCCCAGCTGCCGCCCCTGGCCTCGGGGTGGCCCCTCAGGGTCACCGCCCCTGGCCTTGGCACAAGGTGGCTTCTCCCAGCTGCCTCTGACCTCGGACGCAGGGTAGCTCCTCCCGGCCACCGCCCTGACCTCGGATGTGGGGTGTCTCCTCCCGGCTGCCACTGACCTCGGACACGGGGTAGCTCCTCTTGGCAGTTCTGTGCCATCACAGCGTGGCACTCTAGCTGCTGCCCCTGACCTCAGACGTGGGGTAGCTCCTCTCGGCCGCCTTTCAGGCCTCTCTCTATCTAATTAAATATGACTCAATCCTCAAAGTCATCTATATCTGGATAAAGAAAGAAAGTTTTCTGATTTTCTTTTATTGTTTATAAAAACCATTTTCTGAAACCATTTTTATGGTTTATCATTTTATAAACCATATAAAAATCTGTTCATAGCAACTTTCAAACTCATCTGCAAGTGAGATTTGGGTAAAATCTTTTGCTCTCAAGGCTCTCTTTTTTTTTTTTCCCCTCTAGTTGCGGAGAATAGGGGCTACTCTCACTGCGATGCATGGACTTGTGGCTTCTCTTGCTACAGAGCATGGCCTCTAGGCATATGGGCTTCAGCAGTTGCAGCACATGGGCTCAGTAGTTGGAACTTGCTGGTTCTAAGGCTTGCGGGCTTCGGTAGTTGTGACACAGGGACTCATTAGCTGTGGCTTGTGGGCCCTAGAGCATAGGCTCAGAAGTCGTGGCGCATGGGCGTAGTTGCTCTGCGGCATGTGTAATCTTCCCGGATCGGGGATCACACCTGTGTCCCCTGCACTAGCAACAGATTCTTATCCACTGCACTACCAGGGAAGTCCAAGGCTCTCTAATTTTAAATGAAATGTTTTGATTACATATTGTGAATATAAAATATTTCAAGATGAGATACTTTAACAGATATCTATGTAACTGTAGACCATATTAACTTATGTAATGATGGGTCTTGAGTATATTTTTTTAATGTAGACATATTACATTCAATTAAAACATCAGCCAAATGTATGTGGTGGTTTTGCATGTCTACTTAATTTTTAATAAGTTCTTTACAAAATTTCATTATATTGTATTAAACCACATAATAATTATTACTTGCTGCTGCTGCTGCTAAGTCACTTCAGTCGTGTCCGACTCTGTGTGACCCCATAGACGGCAGCCCAACAGGCTCCCCCGTCCCTGGGATTCTCCAGGCAAGAACACTGGAGTGGGTTGCCATTTCCTTCTCCATTGTGTGAAAGCGAAAAGTGAAAGTGAAGTCGCTCACTCGCGACCGACTCCTAGCGACCCCATGGACTGCAGCCTACCAGGCTCCTCCATCCATGGGATTTTCCAGGCAAGAGTACTGGAGTGGCTTGCTATTGCCTTCTCCGAATTATTACTTACTCTTTAGTTTAATTGGGTATTAGGAGATAGTTAGGAACTGCAAGCTTACTAGCACATGAGTGCTAACTCATGTAATTTTTAAAACAGACCCTCAGTGAAGCATAGACTAATTTTGTCAGAAAGCCATAAGTTGGCTATCCAGGGACTCGATGATCTCTTAGGACCTACTAGCTGTAAAACACTGTAATAAAGACTGTGCAACATCAGGCGACATTTTTGTCTCAGCAGGACAATTGAGAATAGCTTAATTAGTGAATAGAAGTAGTCATAGTTTAATACAATTCTACTTGTCAGAGGCTCTCAAATTAGACTTTTTAATGCATCTGTATGTTGTTAACAAAAGATATAACTAATGCGAAATTTAAAAATTACAACTTCACATGGTAGCCTAAATACTTGCATTTATTCCAACTGCTCACTCCAAATCCAACTGCAATACAAGGAAGATATAAAGAAGATAATAAACCTGTAACAATACTAAAAATGAGAAGAGCCCTTTAGCAAACATGATATTTTGACAAATATCTGGGTGACAGAACAATTGAAACTGCATTGACAAAGAGGCTAAAACAGGCACAGGAGAAAATGAAAGTGGAAGAGACTTCCATTTTGAAGTCTATCTCCATTTTGGTAGTGTTTTCAAATATTTTGTTTTCTTTGGCTCTATTGTTACATTTACCTTTTTTATTTTTATTTATTTATTTATTTATTTTGCTTTATTTTGCTTTACAATACTGTATTGGTTTTGCCATACATTGACATGAATCCACCACGGGTGTACATGAGTTCCCAATCCTGAACCCCCCTCCCACCTCCCACCCCATATCTTTTTTAAACTTTTTCCTGAATTTGTTGATATGTAGAGATACATCTTTAATCTTTTTCCAATTGTAAGGACTGATGCTGAAGTTGAAACTCCCAATACTTTGGCCACCTGATGCAAAGAACTGACTCATTGGAAAATACCTTGATTCCGGGAAAGATTGAAGGCAGGAGGAGAAGGGGACAATAGAGGATGAGATGGTTGGATGGCATCACTGACTCAATGGACATGAGTTTGAGCAAGCTTTGGGAGTTGGTGATGGACAGGAAAGCTTGCCATGTTGCAGTCCATGGGGTAACAAAGAGTTGGACACAACTGAGTAAGTGAACTGAACTGAGCTGAGTAGTCACATGGCCCAACTGACTTAGTCTGAGTTCCTCCCAAAAGGAGAGTCTGGGACACAGGTTATCTACTTTCGGGGCGTATCTTCTCAAGGTGCAAGAGTGAGGGATGAGGGTCAATGCAAGAGTGAGGGATGAGGGTCAACACAGAAAGACTAATAGTCAATTCAAGTATTATCCAGTGTGCCATAGCTTCCAGGGACTAGGTATCAGTGAGGGACACAGAGGTGCCTTCAACATGTGACTCAACTGAATCTCAAAACAGAGAAGCATTCATCCATTAGCCTCTCATTTCTCTCCATGTGGCGTGGATCAAGGACAAGTATACTCAAGTAGGATTATCAGAAAAGCCCCAGCACAGAAAACATCTCCTGAAACTCAGCACATACTTGTGATGGGGACCTGATAGCAAGGAGGTCAAACTTGTGCAGAACAATGACCCAGTGAGGCCTGCAATCACAGGTCATGCCAAGAGGATGTAGGACAGCACTATGGTGCTGTGAGACACACCTTCCATTCAGCACTGACTTGAAGCACTCAACCACATATTGAGTTTGATCCCTGGGTCAGGAGGACCCCCTTGAGAAAGAAATGGCAACCCACTCCAGTGCTCTTGCCTGGGAAATCCCATAGACAAAGGAGCCTAACAGGCTATATAGTCTACGGGGTCACAAGAGTTGGACATGACTTGGAGACTTAAACCACCACCAACCACACATTAAATTTCCATAAATATATGAAGTCTTGATTATGTTCCACTGGTCAATTTTATTATTCCTGTACCAATAAAGTTGTTTTCTTTTTTAAGTCCCTTCACTGCATAAGTTGATATATAGTGGGAATAAATCTCATGATTATACTATTTCAAAAATGCAATGGCTGTTTTCTGTATTTTATATCCCAAATGTACTTCAGAATCACTGGCAGAAAACACACCAAAAAATCCTGTTAGGAGTTGGTGTTGTATTGCTTTGAACCCACAGATTAATTTAAAGAGACTTGAGAACTTTATGACATTATGGTTCCCCATCCAAGAGTATAGGATTTTTGCCCCATTCATTCTAGTCTTCTTTTAAGTCCTTTCATTTAAATTGTATATATCTCTTTGTACATGTTTTGCATATCTCTTGCTAGGCTTATATATAGGTACTAGGAAGCTGATTTTTTTTAAATCACATTTTATAATTGGCATTGTTGCGTTAAAAAGCTGTGGAAATTTTTTATGTTGGTTTTTTTTTTTTTTTTTTTTGGTGTAACAATCTTATTAAACAAACAAGTCATCTGTTTTGATCATTTTCCATGTTGTTAATTCAGTGGAGATTCTAGGTATTCAACCTGACACTACAATTTCTTTACATTTAAACAGGTAACTCAGTTGGTAAAGAATCCACCTGCAATGCAGGAGACCCTGGTTTGATTCCTGGGTTGGGAAGTTCTCCTGGAAGAGGGCATGGCAACCCAATTCAGTATTCTTGCCTGGAAAATCCTATGGACAGAGGAGTCTGGTGGGATACAGCCCATGAGGTCACAAAGAATCGGACTCAACTGAGCGACTAAGCATAACAACAAATTCATTTTAATTTCAATAAGCTTAAAACCTGTTCTTCCTAAAGTCATCAATTGCTTCCCTGTTTCAAATTCATGGTTACTTCTTCAACTGTCCACCTATTTGCTTTTTCACCTGAATCTCACAGAAATGACCACTTCTTCCTTCTTGAAATGTTTTTTTCTTGGTTTCAGTGATAACAGTCTCTTTTGATATTTCTTTTATTTTTCCAGTCACTCTTTTCCAATCTCTTTCTCCATCTTGCAACTGAACTTTGAGATCCTCCTGATTTTGTTCCAGGCTTTTGTTCTCACAAAGCTGCCCCTTGTAAAAGTCCTATCAACACATAAGTTTCAGTTCAGTTCAGTCGCTCAGTCGTGTCCGACTCTGCGACCCCATGAATCGCAGCACTCCAGGTCTCCCTGTCCATCACCAACTCCTGGAGTTCACTCAGACTCACGTCCATCAAGTCAGTGATGCCATCCAGCCATCTCATCCTCTGTCGTCCCCTTCTCCTCCTGCCCACAATTCCTCCCATTAGTTTATAAATACTATCTATTGTATGTTAACCCTTAAACTTACATTAGCAATTCAGTGACAAAGTAAAATTGTGGCAGCACAGAATTGCCCCCAGTGTAGGTCAGAAAGAGCTGTTTTGCCTGAAGATAATTTAAAATAATAACAAAACAGACGAATAGTTTGTTAGGAGAAGCATGATGACAAACCGCCCACCATGGTACCATAGTAACCATTTGCATGAGTTACTTTACAATAGGAGGTACTGGTAAGAAACACAGAACTAACAAGCCACCATCAACCAGAAGAGTTTGGGAAAAGGCCAAAGGAGATGCCACATGACCATCATCTCCCAGAATCTTCTCACTGGCATCCATCTTGGTTGAGCAATGGGTGTGCGATCAAGAAGAAGCCTGCATCAAAACCATTGGCCAAAGACAACCTGGAAATTAATCCCATCACCATAAAACCCAACTGTAAGCCACATGGCAGAGCAGTCCTCCTGGCTTCCCTTACCTTACTGCTGTCTGCCTGGGCACCCCTTCCCAATAAATTCTCTTGTTTTGTCAGCACGTGTGTCTCCTCAGACAATTCATTTCCTAGTGTTAGGTAAGAGCCCACTTTTGGGCCTTGGAAGGGGATCCCCCTTCCTGCAACGTCTATTATTTATCACCATTCACTGAAAATTTTAAACATCAGTGATAAAATACTTCTTTCTGAAAGAGCTTAACAACAAAACTTGATGGGTTAAGCTCTAAACAATTGCTGTAATTATGGTTGAGTTTCAATAATGTATATGTAAGCATCAAACTACCACATCATAATTTCATACCCTTTAATAAAGATTATATTCTACTGGAAATTAACTGGGTCAGCCCCTGGTTTACCTGGAGTCACCTAGACATATTGCTTTTGAGATTGATATTCATAAAGGTTAAAAACAGTTTGAACTTGATTCATACATTCTCCAAATCCAATGGTACAACAAACATATTCTCACTTTTAAATAGCAGATTCCAAATAGCCAGTGATAGCACAGTAATTATAAAGATGAAGAAACAGAACTTGAGTTATTTCAGTTCTGTCATTCTATGTGACCACTTGATATTTTAATTCAGGTTTGCAGGTTTTCAACTGCAGAAATATTTCAAAACCTCTATAATCAATCATGAAGAAACAAAGACATGGTTATTTCAACGTTTAGAATTTATCATGAAATGGGATTTTTATGAATCTACCCCAAACTTAACATTACATTTAAAGTTTTCTTTGCACATCTTTTGTTTCATGGGAAAGAAGCTTTGTGACAATAAAATGAATAAATAGAATTCTTTAACTATCCAGGAGGAACATATATTACCAAATTTTGCTGCTCTAATTACTGAATGAAGCGTGTATGATAAATACACATATTTTCAGAAAAACTTTGATAAATTTGTAGAAAGTTCAAAAAGAGAAACTATAATGTCATTATCCATTATGTTTGCAAAACAATGAGTAGGTACAACTCATTCCACTTTTCTCACGATACTTTGATTAAGAGTATTGTTCTATTACATTTTCTTTCTGTGAACCAGAAATACAATTACTCAATAAAAAAGTTTTCCCTTTAATCTTTCTGGCTATTTTTATTATCTGTTTTGTACCAGAATTAGTACTGAAACTAATTTGGTCATATAGAGAAGAGGATCATTTTAAAATATCATCCCTCCATCTTGGTATATGGTGGTCAGAACCAGACCTTAGTATTCAACCTCTTTTTCTTGACATTTCCATTCTAAGTCATTTCAAGTCTAACATATCTTAAACTGGACATTTGATATTCTTGCCAAAATCCACCCCTCCTGTGTTTTTTCTAATCTCAGTAAATGATATTTCCGTCCTTCCCTCTGTCTATTTTAGAAAGTGAAGAGGCGTATCTGATTCCTCTCCTTCCCTCACGACTCCTCATTTAACATCCATCACTAACTTCTGTGGCTTCTTCCTCCAAAATAGACCCGTGTTCCAGTCCTAACTCTAATAAATCTAGTCTAAAGAATGTTAGTGGTGAACTAAAATAAGGAGAAAAGAGAAAAGTACATGGCAAAAAAAAAGTGAAACCAAAGTCATTTTTTTTCTTAATATTGTCTGAGATCCATAGTGATGAGAGACCTTAAGGGCACACAAGGTAAGGCTGAGTGTGGGTGGGAGGGAAAAAGTGAATGTCCTTCCCAAGATGCCTCACCCTCCTCCTCTCCAACAGATCTCTCTAATTATACTGAAAGCTTAGAACTCTTTTCAGATATCAACATAAAGCACATTAGAAAAGTACAACTCAAGTGACATAAAGAATTATAAAGGGAAGAAGAAATAAGTAGAAACAAGGACATGAAGAACAGATGTGACAAAAGAGAATATAGTCCACTATATTGTTGTGGGGAAATAAAAGTTTTTAGAATGAATAATTTGTATAAGTGATTTGCACAGGAAGCCTAGATATTTCATTTAGCTTCAGAGCACTTCAGCTGTATGTGTTTGCTTTACTGTTATAGTTCCATGACTTAAGGAAAAAGATTAATTTTTATCGTCTTTGCCTTTTGGTATATCAAAGAAATAAAACACTGCTAATTGCTCCTACAAAAACTTTATGTATACCCCCACTGTAAGTCTCAGTTCTCCTTGCTGAGCTTTTTATTCTCAGGTATTTTGATGCTCAGATATGCAGATGACATCACCCTTACAGCAGAAAGGTAAGAGGAGCTAAAGAGCCTCTTGATAAAGGTGAAAGCTGAGAGTGAAAAAGCTGGCTTAAAACTCAACATTCAAAAAACGAAGATCATGACATCTGGTACCATCACTTCGTGGTAAATGGATGAAGAAAAAAAATGGAAACAGTGACAGGCTTTATTTTCTTGGGCTCCAAAATCAGAGGATAGTAACTGCAGCCATGAAATTAAAAGACGCTTGCTCCTTGGAAGAAAAGCTATGACAAACCTAGAGAGCATATTAAAAAGCAGAGACATCACTTTACTAACAAAGGTCTGTAAAATCAAAGCTATGGTTTTTACAGTAGTCATGTATGTATGTTGAGAGCGGGACCATAAAGAAGGCTGAGTGCCAAAGAATTGATGTTTTCGAAATGTGGTGTTGGAGAAGACTCTTGAGAGTCCCTTGGACTGCGAGGAGATCCAACCAGTCAATCCTAAAGGAAATCAGTCCTGAATATTCACTGGAAGGACTGATGCTGAAGCTCCAATACTTTTGCCCCCTAATGCCAAGAGGCGACTCATTGGAAAAGACCCTGATGCTGGAAAATATTGAA
The DNA here is from genome assembly GCA_006410635.1 of Cephalophus harveyi. Lineage (NCBI taxonomy): Eukaryota > Metazoa > Chordata > Mammalia > Artiodactyla > Bovidae > Cephalophus > Cephalophus harveyi. The sequence continues at coordinate 148,398 of SJYT01024886.1, forward strand.
GGCAGGAGGAGACAGAGATGACTGATGAGGAGATGGTTGGATGGCATCACCAAGGCAATGGACGTGAGTTTGAACAAGCTCCAGGAGATGCTGAAGGATAGGGAAGCCTGGCATACTGCAGTCCATGGGGTAGCAAACAGTCAGACACGACTAAGAAGCTGAACAATTTTGCTGTTGCTTAGAATTTAACCTCATAAATTTCCACTGGACCAAACCCAGGTTGCGAATGTTGATCATGAGTCTCTTAAAATTCATGAACAATTATCAAGACTAACTTTGTTACACTTCTGACCCAGACATTAAGCTGGGGACTGACTTTGAGGGATCTGGGATGGCTTTCAGAAGCTTTACGTGTTTATCCACCTCTCCCCATGGAGTTTCATGCAGAAAGAACAGCTGCATCGAATTCAAAAAATAAACTTCTAAACCATGAAATCACTAGATGCTAGGTGAGTTGGGCCAACATTCTTATTTGAAAGAGAATTATAAATTCAAGCAGCATCACTTTGGCACTACTCAAATGTGATGTGTATTTTATGGTTCATAATTAAGAGTATGAATGCATTTATGTCACCAGAGACCACACATTCAATTTTTACTAAATTGGATTCATAGAACTTGGATATATGAGGGTTGTATTAAAGCTAGACAATAAAGCAAAGAAAATCTTACTTTTTTAAAGTGTAAATTGCTTGAAGAGAGCGCCTCAGAGGACATTGGTTCCTTTTCTGTTTTTGCTTAAAATTTACTAGACCTTGGTGATAGTTTGCAAAAAAAAAAAAAAAAAAAAAAAAAAAAATCTTCACCCTTCCATTTTCATATACATGCAAACACAGATAGGAAGGACAATGAATAAAATATGTCATATTTTATTCTCATCATTGAATAAGTTTTCATTCATATGCTAGTCACTTGTTAATATTTCTTTTCACAGTGACTAGGACAATTTACTGTGCTATGTTGTTGCTAACAGGTACATATACCTAAATCAGTTGTGCTAAAAATATAGATGTAAAATAGGGTGCTTGATATCATTCAGCATGCAGCATCCTTTGAATATTATTTGATTTTACCCATATTTCCTTCATTAGAGATTATATCTACTATACACCTGTCTCTTATACACATCTCCTCCTATGACCATCACTGTAAAATTTTTTTTTAGATTTTTTTTATATGGACCATTTTAAAAGTCTTTATTATTTATTTTGTTACAATACTGTTTCTGTTTTATGCTTTATATTTTGGGATCTTTTTTTTTTTTTTTTTTTATTGCCACAAGGCATGTGGTTAGCTCCCTAACCAGGGATCAAACCCTCAGCCTCTGCAGTGGAAGGTAAAGTCTTAACTACTGGACCACTAGGGAAGTTTCATCACTGTAAACTTTGTAGGGTTCTCCTACTCTGATGCTGAATCTGGCCATGTCATTTGGTTTGGCCGGTGGATCTCAGCAAACGTAACACAAACAGAAGCTTGAAAAGCACTTGCTTGACTGGGCTTCTCTACTCCTTGCTGCTATAAGATTTCCAGGAGAATATTCCCAGGTTAGAATAATGAGAGTCACTGTAGTCTTTCCAGACTATCTAGGTCTGCCAGCAGCCAGCCAATCTCCAGACACATGAACTAGCCACATCAGGATGAGCACAGTTGCCTAAGTGACCTACAGCTGACTGCAGACAAGTAAGCCAACCCAGCCCAGATCAGCTAAGCCCCTCCAACACATAAGCTAGCTAAATAAACAGTTGCTGTGTGGGTATAACTGAACCTTCATAACTGGGTGTTATACAGTATTATTGTGGCACTAGATATATGATACACCCTTCTCATCTTTTAAACAGATTCCAAAGTACCTTAATAGGTTCCACAAGGTTAATATGATGTAATAAAGACAGAAATATCACAGAAGAATCCAAAGTATCTTAAGTCAGAGGATTCACTTCGAGTGCCTGCTCTGCTACTTATTAGTTTTGTGACACATGGAAAAGCATTTAAATTCTCGGCACCAGCCAACTGGGTAATTGTGAGGATTAAAAGCTATGTTATACCAAACTTGTTGTACGACCCTGGGCAAATTACTTAATCGCTTAATCTTACTTTTCATTAGTAAAATGAGGTTTAGAATGGTTGTTTTCCCTCTAGAGTAATTGTGAAGGCTTTAAAAAAAAAACAAGGATATGAAGCACTTAACAGAGCTTAGTAGTTAGAAAGTGCTCAATATATATTAAAATTTATCATTTTATTATTATTGTTTTATTATTTATGTAATCAGTGAAAGTGCTGAATTTGCATTAAAAAAAACTAAAATACTTTAACTTTGCACTTTAAGGTTTGAGTTTTACTCTGCATAAATTAATGCTAAGCTGATCAGCCCTGAAAAATATTTTATTTACACAATCCTGTTAAATAATATAACTTTTAATTAAATTATTTTTCATCTCTGTTGTAGCTGTGCAAATCTTTAAAAAAAATTTTTTTTAAGTTTTTCTGACAAAATTCTCCCCCAAAACAGCATTTCCAATGGTGACAAATTGTGTACTCATATATTCCCTATATCTGAACACTTTTTGCTACCTCACAGGAAAATAGATCTTTCATGTTAAAAATTAAGTCTGTTATTTTATTTTATCTATTAGCTATACTTTTCATTTTGACAACAAAAGCAGGGCATGGTGGCTGAAAGATTTCTGCTAGAATGCACTTGTTACTCAGGGAGGTCTTCAGGGCCCCAAGTGTAAGAATCTGTCTCCCACGGCCTCCTTTTATTAGCACAATGAATTGTTTGACAACAAATTAGCTAACTGTCGCTTTGGAAGCTAAAAAAGTCTCCATAGCACGAATGAACTTTAAAATCTGGTGGTTTAACCCAAAAAAGCAGAGAGGTACACTATCTTTGTCAGCCAGAGGGCCCATCTGAAATACCTTGCAGGAAACCTGAGGTGCTGAAGAGCCCTGTGGGTGAGACCTAGGACAGAAAAGGCTACCCTGAGTATTAGGGTGCTGAAGGGGGAATTGGGAGGTGAAATTAAATAACCCTGGTGAATCATTTTAATGAAGGCTTTTAATATTTATTTATCTGTTATTTATCTGGCTGCACTGGGGCCCAGTTGCATCATGTGGGATCTTTGTTGCAGGCTCAGTGGTGCCCAGGCTTAGTTGCTCTGAGGTATGTGGGATCTTGGGGCTTCCCAGGTGGTGCGAGAAGTAAAGGAGACATAGGAGACAGGGATTCTTTCCCTGGGTCAGGAAGATCCCCTGGAGGAGGGCACAGCAACCCACAGCAGTATTCTTGCCTGGAAAATCCAATAGACAGAGGATCCTGGTGGTCTACGGTCCACAGGGTCGCAAAGAGTCAGACACGACTGAATCAACTTAACACACACACACACACACACACACACACGGGATCTTAGGTCCCCAACCAGGGATGGAACCCGCATCCCCTGCGAAAGAAGGCAGATTCCAAAACGCTGGACTGCCAGGGAAGTTCCCCCTAATGAAGTCAATATTTCTGAAATTTTTGTGACTTTCTTTTACCCTGCATAAAATAAAGCAAGTTGTATGAGGGTTCCTATGAGATGGCTGATTGCTGCTACAAGTGATAGAATTTGGGCCTCTAGAAAGTCCATGCTGGTAGTGATGTAGGGTGGCAAAGATGAGTGTCCCAAATCAAATATAACAGAGAAGGAAGAATGAGAAAGTCTACAGAGCTCAGTAGAAGCAGAAACAGACAGGAATCCTTTTCACCCTAAAGGCAGATAAGTGTTATAATATTCAACAGCTCTAGTATCTGAAGGCAGGCAAAATAAAAACAGTTGTCAATCAAATGCCATGAGCTAACTGAGCCCTGCAAGACCTATAGAAAGGATTTCTCCTTTTTTGTATTCTGGGGATAATGATTAGAAATATTTTAGGATTTTATTTTTTAATAATGTGTGGCAATATGAGGAATAATGTCATTGAGGGGAAATAAATACCCAAGAGAACATCTTTTCTACCTCTGAATGTAAGCTGGAGCTAGGGAGAGCCCTCCAGCAAACTGTGCCCCAAGCTCCAAGACCTTCCAAGATGAAAAGCAGGAGAGAGAGTTCTAGAGGGCAAGAGGCTGCCTCTGATTTAATGCACACGAACACAAGTGGTCCAGAAGCGAGGATGAGGACAGCAGGGCTAATGAGAAAAATTCTGTAAACAACAGAAGAGCAAATTATAAGGAAAGCATCACAACGAGACATATGATTTGAGAAATAAATAGTCACTCTTATAAGTTCTGTTTCGCTTGTGCAATTAAAAGCCTTCATCTGCTACTGCTGATCAGTGACTCCGTAGATCAGAATCATGTTATTCCCACTCCATACCTAAATAGGGATGAGCCATCATCACCTACTCGCTTCCTCTAAGACTTGATTTTTTTTTGGTCTGATTTTAGAGTTCCAAGCTGAACGGGTCTAACTTTTCTTAAATTTGATGGGGGAATCAATTACAATCAAACCATCTAAAAAGAAACAGTAAGAGGTTTTGAATACTAGTCCCAGAGCTGTGAACAGCCTGAACATGGGCATTTAATTTCTCCTGGGTGAAAGCAAGGAGGCTCAATTAAAGAGATGTTATTTGTTAGTAAGTTTATGACCAGAAACATAGCTCTATAAAAAACGCTGCAAGGCAAGAATCAAAAGCAGCACAGAAATTATCACAGGAGTTTCTTTTTATAAAAGTACAGAAAATCCAGAAGTTTTTTCCATGCCTTCAACAACAAGGTGGCCCTAAAATTTTAACATGGATTTCCATCCATCCATTTGGTTGCCATAGAGATAGATTAACACTGTCAAACTTATTTTTTTCCAAAAGGGCTATAATGTTTAAAATACCATTTTCCCCACAATCATATACACACTAACATTATAATTGAACTTATTAATTAATTAGTTCAATAAACATTTTGGAGCACCTGTTATATGTCTTATTTTAGGTGTTGGGGATAGATCACTGAAACCAGACAAATACACAAAAAAGCAAAATCCTAATTTTCATGGAACTTTCATGGAACGTTAGTTTACAATATTGGGTAAACGTTAGTTTACCCAATGGGGTAAACTGAACAAATACAAATAATTGAGTCATTATTACTTAATAAACAGATGTAAACAAACATATTAGAAGATATAAGTGTTTTGGAGAAAAATAGAGGGTCAAGGGGTCATGAGATATGTGAGGAAGAATCCAAACTGCTCAAGGTGAGTTTCATTGACCTTCAAAGAGCCACCTACAACAGGGTGAGGGAATGAACCTTCCATGCAAAAGGAACAAGAGGCTGTAATGATGCTGAGTCCATAGAATTGCAGAGTCAGACACGATTGAGGCGGCTTACCACACACACATGACAAGCCCACAGCTGACACCATACTCAGTGGTGAAAAGCCAAAAGTGTTCCTTTTAAGATCAGTAACAAGATAAGGAGAAAATTGTGTCTTGGAAGTCAAGTGAAGAGAAGGCTTTAAGGAGAAGGGATTTAGGTGGATCAACTGAGAAACAGCCATCAGATTTAGCAACATGAAGGACGTAGAGTGTTGAAGGAGCGCTGTTCTCTCACTGCAGAGAGAAAAGCTATCAGCTGAGAGAGAGGGGAGGGAAGAAGTGTTGGGGGTTTGTGGAGACAGGAAAGTATACAGCTGTTTCCCAAGGAAAGAGGAGGAGGGAATGGGCGAGTGGTATACAGTGTGGCTTCTGGTTTCAGGATGCCACCTGTGCCAGCAACCAAGAATTTCAAGTGGGGACTTCCTTGGTGGTCCAGTGGTTGAGAGTCTGCCTGCCAATTCAGAGGACATGGGTTCAATTGTTGGTCTGGGAAGATTCTATACGCCCTGGGGTCAAGTAAGCCAGTGTGCACCATAACTGCCGAGACTACGTGCTGTAACTATTGAAGCCCGCACACACCCAGAGCCCATGCTCTGCAAAAAGAAAAGCCACCACAACGAGAAGGCCACACACAACTAGAGAAAGACCATGTGCAGCAACAAAGACCCAGCACAGCCGAAAACAATGAATTAATTAAATTTTTAAAAAGTATTTCAAGTGGGATGAGTCAGCCAAAGTACATCTTTTCCTCCAAACACACTGAGCCGTGGAAGGTACCCTGGGAGTAAGCAGACAGTGGGATTTAACCAGCATTGAGATGAGAGTGAGGAAAGGAGAGAAGAAAGAGGAAATGAGAGAAGGCCAAGGATGTCAAACATCTGTGCAAGGGCGTGATGACAAGTGCCCACAGAATGGAAGGTGAGAAAAGAGAAATGAAGATGAGAAGGGAAGGAAGACAAGTGAAAATCAATGTGTTTTTAAGCCCCAATGAGAAGAAAGGAAAGACTGCTGACATAAGGGCACCAGAGGAAGTGAAAACGAAAAACAGGTGGTAGTTTGAATGTGGGATACTTAACATTAGAAGTATGGAGTCATATTTATGGGAAGTGCCAAGACCAAGGGTATAAGCATGAGTGTGAGGGGTAGAAGGAAGTTGTTGGACAGGATCTTAGGAGGAGAGGAAGTCAAAGAAGTCCAGGGTATTGGAGAAACGATTTACATGGATATGGAAATCATGACAGATTGTGCCAAGAGCAGTGTTTGCCATGTTACGGGGAAGAAAAACGAAGTTCTTGAAATTTATTTTTTTTAATAGGTGTCCAAGAATTTGTAAAATGACTTAAGGGACTAGATTAACAAGAAGCACACGTCATACTTTTCTTTGAATTAATTTAGGGGAGAAGCTTTAAGTTGTGCTCATATCCCTCATTGTTAAGCACTTGACTCTCTCTGTTGCTTTTCTCCATGGGCTCTGGGCAACATGTTTTATTTTATTGACAAAAATCTCATTTACAGTTCAATTAAGGCAGTGGAGAAAACATGGTACATGCCAAGCCCTTCTATTCTTTATAGTCTGCACTGTGATTCTGGCAAGCCAAAGCCAATTAATTCATAAGAGAGGGCAAAGGAGAGAAGAGATTTAGTTCATTCTTATTAAGAGCCAATAATTCCTCCTCCTCATAAGAAAATCTATGGAAATATTGACACCAAAGTTATTGTATCTTAGAGTTCAGGACCTTTTTGAAATTTTAGTATTTTTCTAATGAGATTTATTAAAAATACCAGCCACAAAACTTAAACTTGTATACATACATGCAAACACAGATAGGAAGGACAATGAATAAAATATGTCATATTTTATTCTCATCATTGAATAAGTTTTCATTCATATGCTAGTCACTTGTTAATATTTCTTTTCACAGTGACTAGGACAATTTACTGTGCTATGTTGTTGCTAACAGGTACATATACCTAAATCAGTTGTGCTAAAAATACAGATGTAAAATAGGGTGCTTGATATCATTCAGCATGCAGCATCCTTTGAATATTATTTGATTTTACCCATATTTCCTTCATTAGAGATTATATCTACTATACACAGTGTGCTATCAATTTTGGTGCAAAATTTCTTGTCAAGAGACTTCTTACAAATAAGATATAGTAATATAACTGATGTGTTTTCTCTCTACTAACAGCTATATAAAATAATTGATTGTTTTGCTTCCCTTTCGTATGAAGGAAAAAGATGAGGTTTGGAATAAACAACAGTTATTTTTATTAATGCATATCCACTTAAAATAAAACCAACATAAGCTGTGGATAAATAAATATGCTAAGCTATATGTCCTTGAACTGTTAAAGATGGTTTGACATCCTATAATAAAATCTTACTTTCAAATATTTCTTTGTGATATAGACAGGATCACATAAATTTTTTAAAGTGACTTAAAAATAAATGGTAGTGTATCAGATTCAGGGTCAAATTGTAAGACATTTTCTTAATTTATTTTTATTTGTCAGAAATAAGGGCTATTTAACATCCAGATAAAGTTGCTGATGTGAAAAGCCTATGAAATTATAAAAAGGATATGCTGCTGCTGCTGCTAAGTCACTTCAGTCGTGTCTGACTCTGTGCGACCCCACAGACGGCAGCCCACTGGGCTCCCCCATCCCTGGGATTCCCAGGCAAGAACGCTGGAGTGGGTTGCCATTTCCTTCTCCAGTGCATGAAAGTGAAAAGTGAAAGTGAAGTTGCTCAGTCGTGTCTGACTCAGCGACCCCATGGACTGCAGCCTACCAGGCTCCTCCATCCATGGGAGTTTCCAGGCAAGAGTACTGGAGTGGGGTGCTTTCTCCAAAAAGGATATGAGTTGGTCAATAATACCAAAAGAAAATATCAGTATTGAATTTTATCATATAAAGCATAACAGTGAAAATTTGAACAAATTTTAGAGGAAACTAAATTGTATTTAATTGTAAAAGGGATTTATAATATTATATGAGATTTAAAGATAACAAGTAAATTAAATAGCAATTGAAAAAATAAGAATTGTTTCTTTTTGCTTTACCCCTCTAATTAGAACAAAGTTAATGGAGGCAAAAGGTTAAGAGAAACCCAAGTAAGAAGGTAGGTGTTGCAAGAGGGCATCAGAGGGCAGACACACTGAAACTATAATCACAGAAAACTAGCCAATCTAATCACACTAGGACCACAGCCTTGTCTAACACAATGAAACTAAGCCATACCTTGTGAGGCCACCCAAGACGGGCGGATCATGGTGGAGAGGTCTGACAGACTGTGGTCCACTGGAGACAGGAATGGCAAACCACTTCAGTATTCTTGCCTTAAGAACCCCATGAACAATATGAAAAGGGAAAATGATAGGATACTGAAAGAGGAACTCCCCAGGTCAGTAGATGCCCAATATGCTACTGGAGGTCAGTGGAGAAATAACTCCAGAAAGAAGGAAGGGATGGAGCCAAAGCAAAAACAATACCCAGATGTGGATGTGACTGGTGATAGAAGCAAGGTCTGATGCTGTAAAGAGCAATATGGCATAGGAACCTGGAATGTTAGGTCCATGAATCAAGGCACATTGGAAGTGGTCAAACAGGAGATGGCAAGAGTGAACGTTGACATTCTAGGAATCAGTGAACTAAAATGGACTGGAATGGGTGAATTTAACTCAGATGACCATTATATCTATTACTGTGGGCAAGAATCCCTTAGAAGAAATGGAGTAGCCATCATGGTCAACAAGAGTCCAAAATGGCAGTACTTGGATGCAATCTAAAAAACGACAGAATGACCTCTGTTTGTTTCCAAGGCAAACCATTCAATATCACGGTAATCCAAGTCTATGCCCCAACCAGTAATGCTGAAGAAGCTGAAGTTGAATGGTTCTACGAAGACCAATAAGACCTTTTAAAACTAACACCCAAAAAAGATGTCTTTTCATTATAGGGGACTGCAATGCAAAAGTAGGAAGTCAAGAAACACCTGGAATAACAGGCAAATTTGGTCTTGAAATACGGAATGAAGCAGGGCAAAGGCTAATGGAATTTTGCCAAGAGAATGCACTGGTCATAGCAAATACCCTCTTCCAACAACACAAGAGAAGACGCTACACATGGACATCACCAGATGGTTAACACTGAAATCAGACTGATTATATTATTTGCAGCCAAAGATGGAGAACAGTCAACAAAAACAAGACAGTGAGCTGACTGTGGCAGAGATCATGAGCTTCTTATTGCCAAATTCAGACTTAAATTGAAGAAAGTAGGGAAAACCACTAGATCATTCAGGTATGACCTAAATCAAATCCCTTATGATTATACAGTGGAAGTGAGAAATAGATTTAAGGGCCTAGATGTGATAGATGGAGTGCCTGATGAACTATGGAATGAGGTTCGTGACATTGTACAGGAGACAGGGATCAAAACCATCCCCATGGAAAAGAAATGCAAAAAAGCAAAATGGCTGTCTGGGGAGGCCTTACAAATAGCTGTGAAAAGAAGAGAGGCGAAAAGCAAAGGAGAAAAGGAAAGATATAAGCACCTGAATGCAGAGTTCCAAAGAATAGCAAGAAGAGATAAGAAAGCCTTCTTCAGTGATCAATGCAAAGAAATAGAGGAAAACAACAGAATGGGAAAGACTAGAGATCTCTTCAAGAAAATTAGAGATACCAAGGGAACATTTCATGCAAGGATGGGCTCGATAAAGGACAGAAATGGTATGGACCTAACAGAAGCAGAAGATATTAAGAAGAGGTGGCAAGAATACACAGAAGAACTGTACAAAAAAGATCTTCACGACCCAGATAATCATGATGATGTGATCACTAATCTAGAGCCAGACATCTTGGAATGTGAAGTCAAGTGGGCCTTAGAAAGCATCACTANACCTAACAGAAGCAGAAGATAATAAGAAGAGGTGGCAAGAATACACAGAAGAACTGTACAAAAAAGATCTTCATGACCCAGATAATCACGATGGTATGATCACTCACCTAGAGCCAGACATCCTGGAATGTGAAGTCAAGTGGGCCTTAGAAAGCATCACTACGAACAAAGCTAGCGGAGGTGATGGAATTCCAGTTGAGCTATTTCAAGTCCTGAAAGATGATGCTGTGAAAGTGCTGCACTCGATATGCCAGCAAATTTGGAAAACTCAGCAGTGGCCACAGGACTGGAAAAGGTCAGTTTTCATTCCAATCCCAAAGAAAAGCAATGGCAAAGAATGCTCAAACTACTGCACAATTGCACTCATCTCATATGTTAGTAAAGTAATGCTCAAAATTCTCCAAGCCAGGCTTCAGCAATACGTGAACCATGAACTTCCAGATGTTCAAGCTGGATTTAGAAAAGGCAAAGGAATCAGATGTCAAATTGCCAACATCCATTGGATCACATAAAAAGCAAGGAAATTCCAGGAAAACACCTCCTTCTGCTTCATCGAATACACCAAAGCTTTTGAATGTGTGGATTACAACAAAATATGGAAAATCTTACAGATATAGGAATACTAGATCACCTGACCTGCCTCCTGAGAAACCTGTACACAGGCCAAGAAGCAACAGTTAAAATGGGACATGGAGCAATGGACTGGTTCAAAATTGGGAAAGGAGCATCAAGGCGATCTATTGCCACCCTGCTTCTTTAACTTATATGCAGGGTATATCATGTGAAATGTCGGGCTGGATGAAGCACAAGCTGGAATCAAGATTGCAGGGAGAAACAGCAATAACTTCAAATATGCATATGACACCACCCTTATAGCAGAAAGCTAAGAGGAACTGAACAGGCTCTTGATGATGGTGAAAGAGGAGAATGAAAAAGTTGGCTTAAAACTCAACATTCAAAAAATGAAGATCATTGCATCTGGGCCTATCACTTCACGGCAAACAGGTGGGAAAAAAAAGGAAACAATGACAGACTTTATTTTCTTGGGCTCCAAAATCACTGCAGGTGATGACTGTAGCTATGAAATTAAAAGACACTTGCTCCTTGGAGGAAAAGCTATGACCAACCTAGACAGCATATTAAAGAGCAGAGACAGCAATCACTTTGCTGACAAAGGTCTGTAATGTCAAAAATATGGTTTTTGAAATGGCAACCCACTCCAGTACTCTTGCCTGGAAAATCCCATGGATGGAGAACCCTGTTAGGCTATAGTCNACCAACCTAGACAGCATATTAAAGAGCAGAGACAGCAATCACTTTGCTGACAAAGGTCTGTAATGTCAAAAATATGGTTTTTGAAATGGCAACCCACTCCAGTACTCTTGCCTGGAAAATCCCATGGATGGAGAACCCTGTTAGGCTATAGTCCATGGGGTCGCAAAGAGTCGGACATGACTGAGCAACTTCACTTTCATGCACAGATGGGAGAGTTGGACCATAAAGAAAGCTGAGCACTGAAGAATTGATGCTTTTGAACTGTGGTGTTGGAAAAGACTCTTGAGAGTCACTTGGATGGCAAGGGGATTAAACCAGTCAATCCCAAAGGAAATTAGTCCTGAATAGTCATTGGAAGGACTGATGCTGAAGCTGAAGCTCCAATACTTTGGCTACCTGATGCGAAGAGCTGTATCATTGGAAAACACCCTGATGCTGGGAAAAAATGAGCACAGGAGAAGAGGGTATACAGGATGAGATGGTTGAATGGCATCACTGAGTTAATGGACATGAATTTGAGTAAGCTCCAGGAAATGGTGAAAGACAGAGAAGCCTGATGTACCGCAGTCCATGGGGTCACAAAGAGTTGGACCGACACTTAGCATCAATTTAAATATACCTTTTACTATCTTATGACTTAAATAAGACAATGATTCAATTCCTAATAGATGTAAATCTTCAGGTTTTTTTTTTTTTCTGTTGTCCATCATTATTCTATTGTAAAGTGCAAAACAACAGATGGGGAACCTATATTCTCAGGAATCTGAGCCATCACAATTTCCTAATCACCCTGTTTGCCTGACTCAGAACTCCATCAAGCTGTGGGCTACTGGATGTTTAATTCATACATATTTGGCAAGGTTTATCTCATCTGCAACTTGAATAATACATTCTCCTATAATTCAAATTTGTGTTACTACTACCAACACAACAATAATGTAAGTGCAACATCTGGTGTATGAAGTGGAAAGGCTCTAAAAAGGAACACTTGGAAAACAAAAGTATAAAGCCAAACATCTCAACTGTTTCCTGAAATCTGTGCCAGGTCTAACATTGGGTCAAATGCAGCTGCCAACCTCTCCTGCTTTTGAAGTTCCATATGCTTCATCTCTTCTTTCTTTGGACTACAAAATCCATTTCATCTTACATCTCCCATAATAGGAGTGAAGCAAAAATGAAGACTCTCTACCATTCTCCAAATCTCACTAACTCTTTGGAGTTCTACAGCAGGGAGTCCACATGGAACCCAGTTCTGTACAGGACATTGTCAGTTAAACTCATAGGCAACAGAAAATACTGGCCAATTTTTTTCAATTCCACTATCATGGCCCACCATGAGTTGTGAATTATGTAAAGATAGGAAGTGACTGAACATAAAATTGCACCAAAGCCTATACTGATGCTTATTCACTTTCAAAGTGCTGTTCCAACTCTGAGTAAGAGGCTAGGGAAGTATTCTAGTTCTAAAAATGTGTCCCTACTGAGCTGTCCCCTTTCTGATGTGAAATGTGGAGTCCTGGATTCCAGGCTTTGATAAGAACTGCTAGAATCAGGAGGAAACCTCAAGTCAAAAAAGAGGAACCTCCGCACAGGCATGGTGAAGTATGTAAAATGGACAGTTATGTGCTATTAATTTCCTCTTCTTACTGAGAAGTTGAACCCCCAAAAGGTAATAGAGTGCATGGATCCCCAGAATCAAGACCACATAGACCAGCCTTCATTGTGAGTCTCTTAAGTTCTAGTCAATGCAATACATCCAGAAGTAGTGGTGAAACTTTTAGGAAGTACTGGGCTGCTAACATAAAGATGAAATGGCTGAAGCTGAAAGAGGCATTTTGGACGTCAAAATGCAAGTTGATGAACAAACTAGGTAGATGAAGGAGTATAGACAGATACATGTATATGTATGGCTGTATCTCTTTTGCTGTCCATCTGAAACTATCACAGCATTTTTTGATGTTTTATTATTTTTTTTTTACCTTGAACATTTCAATATTTTTATTTTTTTTTAATTTTTACTTTATTTTACTTTACAATACCATATTGGTTTTGCCATACATTGACATGAATCCACCATGGGTGTATATGAGATCCCAATCCTGAATCCCCCTCCCACATCCCACCCCATTTCCTCTCTCTGGATCATCCCCGTGTACCAGTCCCAAGCATCCTGTATCGAACATAGGCTGGTGCTTCATTCTTACATGATAGTATACATGTTTCAATGCCATTCTCCCAAATCATCCCACCCTCTCCCTCTCCCACAGAGTCCAAAAGTCCGTTCTATACATCTGTGTCTCTTTTGCTGTCTCGCATACAGGGTCATCATTGCCATCTTTCTAAATTCCATATATATGTGTCAGTATACTGTATTGGTGTTTTTCCTTCTGGCTTACTTCACTCTGTATAATAGGTTCCAGTTTCATCCATCTCATTAGAACTGATTCAAATGAATTCTTTTTGATGGCTGAGTAATACTCCATTGTGTATATGTACCACAGCTTTCTTATCCATTCATCTGCTGATGGACATCTAGGTTGTTTCCATGTCCTGGCTATTATAAACAGTGCTGCAATGAACATTGGGGTACATGTGTCTCTTTCAATTCTGGTTTCCTCAGTGTGTATGCCCAGCAGTGGGATTGCTGGGTCATAAGGCAGTTCTATTTGCAGTTTTTTTAAAAATAGTACATCTCCATAGTGGATGTACTAGTTTGCATTCCCACCAGCAGTGTAAGAGGGTTCCCTTTTCTCCACACCCTCTCCAGCATTTATTGCTTGTAGACTTTTGGATCGCAGCCATTCTGACTGGTGTAAAATGGTATCTCATTGTGGTCTTGATTTGCATTTCTCTGATAATGTGTGATGTTGAGCATCTTTTCATGTGTTTGTTAGCCATCCGTATGTCTTCTTTGGAGAAATGTCTGTTTAGCTCTTTGGCCCATTTTTTGATTGGGTCGTTTATTTTTCTGGAGTTGAGCTGCTATCACAGCATTTTTAATCAGCTATACTTCAACACAGGGTTCCTAGGTGGCTCAGTGGTAAAGAACCCATCTGCCAATGCAGGAGACATGAGAGAGGCAGGTTTGAGCCCTGGGTCAGGAAGATTCCCTGGAGGAGGGCATGGCAACCCACTCCAGTATTCTAGCCTGGAGAATTCCATGGACAGAGGAGCCTGGCAGGCTACAGTCCATAGGATTGCAAAGAGTCAGGCAGGACTGAAGTGACTTAGCAGACACGCACATACACCAATACAAAATAAAAGGTAAAAAAGAAACTAGGTAGAAGAAATCTCTATCTGAATGATCATGGAAGTCCTGGATCTCTTATCCAAACGCTTACATAAGAGAAAAATGATTGTGTCTTATTTCAGCCATTGTTATATATGTTGCTTGTCACAGGCAGATGAAACTAATCATAACTAATACATTAGAGAAGGCTAATTGTCTCATTTTATTAGATGCATTCAGAAACAATTATGAAAAACTCTGTTTCCCAGGTGTTCCTATGAGACGATTTCAACATTATATGCATTTCAAGGAGCATAATAACACTGGAGAATGTAATTAATTCAACCCATTTTGCTCCCTCATCCATCTTCTCTGAGTCCTACAGTTCCCTTTTAAGCTTTTAATGCAGTGTGGTAATCATTACAAATGTTCACAGCATTTCCGCCTCACCTTCCTGACATCTGTGGGCTTGCCCTTCCCTGACCACTTGAATCAGATGGCTCTATGGGTAGGTTGGCCAATGAAATATGAGCAGAAGTAACACATGTCACTTCCATGAGAATGCTTTAAGAACCTGTGTGTCTTTCACAATGCCCACTTCCTCCCACAGTAGAGATTATAAGAGTATTTACCAAGATTGTGCCTCTGTCACTTTGAATCCCTAAATAAATGTTATGATTGCCTTTGGTAACCCACAGAAAAGAATGATGCAAAACAAGGACTAACTTTTATTTCACTGAAACACTAATATGGGTGTGTGTGTGTGTGTGTGTGTGTGTGTGTGTGTGTGTGTGTTCTTGCAGCAAAAATGAGCTTATCCTGACTGATATATGCAATTCTCTGAGCAGATATTATGATGCAAACATCATCCTGTGCATGACTGTATATGGAGGAGCAAGCAGAGAACTGAATTTAACACTTTCTTAAAGATTGAACCAACTGAAATGTCAAATTTCTCTCCTAAACGTTTTCTGTCTCCACTGGACTCTCCAGTACAACCATGCAAACACTTTCGGGTCTCTCTTCCAATATGTGCATCTTCCAATATATGCCTTTTCAAGACACTGACTCAGGTATCTTCTTAGTTTTGTTTCAAAATACCTATGAAAGTAACACTCTACTACCTCCTGCCACCTACTCAAAGCTCTCATCATTTATATCCAGATCATTCCCAAATCCCCTGCAATTCTTATCCACACCACTCTGCTGAAAATGCTGTCTGTAAAAATATCAATGACTTCATACTTACCAAAACTACAGGCTTCATCCTCCTCAACCACTTTGCCCCTTGGGCCCCTGATGACATTTCTGCATAGTTTAATGATAAAGCTCCTCTAGAGAGGCTTTTCCTGGTCCTCTTAACTCTCTAACCACTTTTCTCCATCTTCTTCCTGATTGCTTTTTCTAACCTCAACCACCACCAAGATTCTCCCATCGATCTCCTTTATAATTACTCTTTTTAAAAAAAAATCTCTCCAGATGGGCTCATCAACCCAATCATTTATGAACTGATGTCTCAAAATCTGTATATATAGCCCCCAAATCACTCAGCAATTATTCACAAACTTCACAGAGCTCTAGGTTCTCATAACTAAAGCAGAAATCATTATCTTCTGCCTCAACTGCGCTATTTTCTGGGCTTCCCTTGTGGCTCAGCTGGTAAAGAATCTGACTGCAATGAGGGAGACCTGGGTTTCATCCTTGGGTTGGGGAGCTGCGATTCATGGGGTCGCAAAGAGTCGGACACTACTGAGCAACTGAACTGAACTGAACTGAATATCACCACCCATCTAATGCTATAATCCAAAACCTCAGATAACTCTATGCTTCAAATCCCTATGTAATTCTTAAGGTTCCTCTTCTTTGTAGCATGTCTTTAGTAGCCTTTATGTTTCCATCTCCCTGTCTCATCAACTAGACCATGAACTACTCTCTGTCTTATCAAACTTGGTATTTGCAATATGTGATCGATCTATCTATCCTTCTATCTATTCTAAGCAATAAAAAATTCTAAGCTTGTATCATTTTTGTAACAAAACAAAACAAACAAACAACAATAGCAAAAAAAAAAAAAAGCCTGCCATAATTTCTTTCAACTTTACCACTAATTTTTTTCTTTCAGTCACGCTCAATGTAAAAACTAGTTTTCACTCTTTGTGAAAGTTCATGTAATTAAAAAGTAATTATTTCAAGTAGGCAAAATGTATTTTATGATCTTTTATAAAAAAGGAGAGTCAGTGCTGAATTACTTAGAAATGATTTCAGAATGATGTAAAGTAAGAGCTGTAATGAATTTGTCCATACTTTGTATGCTGAGACATTTTTGAGCAAATCTTAAAAACCAATACATAGGAATTTAGTCATGAGACTTTCATCAAGATTAATGAGAGAAATGCTCCTTAAATCCCCTGACACAGGTCTGAAAATTTCCCAAGTGCCTCAGGGATGTCTTTGTGACTTAAAATTCTGGCTTTAGTTTCAGGTTGCAGATTTTAGGAAGCAATGATTATGCTTGATATTGACAACCTTGTGGCCTCAATTATATAATAACAGGATATCAGGTTTTGATGATAACCTAGAGGCTATTCTGTCTGATACTTGAATTCTTTCTAAAACACTAGTCAAGTAATCATGCTATTTCTATTTGAGCAGGAAAATCATTGCCTCCCAAATGTCCATTTCATTTAGACAAATCAGAGACAAAGATGAAAGTAATTTATGATGATGAAATATATAATTTTTAAGACTTTGAAAAATTTTTTTCTTCCAAATACCCAAGCTTCACAAATACCCCAGTAAAGCTTCTAAAGATAGTTTCAGAACACATAAAAATGATAGTTGCAGGACATAGATTTATTTAGTGTGGGCCCATTAATGTTAGAACAGTCTTAGAGAGATCTCTCTACAGTTAACTGGCATGGGATAGCTCTTGTTCACAGGTATCCTTGTTTTTATTGTTGTTCAGTCGCTAAGTTGTGTCTGACTATCTGTGTCCCCCTGGACTGAAGTGCATCAAGCTTCCCTGTCCTTCACTATCTCCTGGAGTTTGCTCAAACTCATGTCCATTGAGTCAGTGATGCCATCCAACCATCTCATCCTCTGCTGTTCTTTTCTCCTCTTGCTCTCAATCTTTTCCAGCATCAGCATCTTTTCTGATGAGTTGGTTCTTTGCATCAGGTGGCCAAAGTATTGGAGCTTCTGCGTCAGCATCAGTCCTTGCAATGAATATTCAGGGTTGATTTACTTAAGGATTGACTAGTTTGATCTCCCTGCTCTCCAAGGGTCTGTCAAGAGTCTTCTCTAACATCACAGTTTATCAGCTATCCTTAAGATAAGACATTTGTAAAAATTTCTCCCCAGATGGCACATCTTCATCTGTTGCCAGTTGGTAGGAATATTCAGGAAGTTTAACATAAAAATTCCTTATTTTGAAGAGCCAACATGCTCTGGAGTTTTTTAAAACTAATATTTTCCTTTCAGGGATCTTCCACATAATCAAAATCATTCTTAGTTTCAACAGAAAATTCTGCACACTCTATGTGAGTCCCGTCTTGATTTACATCTGCAGAGAGGTCCAGCGATTGTGTAAAACTTAACAACCAGCATTCTAGAATTCCCCATTCTTTCACCTTGGTAGTCAAGAACTGAAATACATTAATGTTTGAAAAAATGTTTCTTTCTAATCATATTTATGGCACCATTTTTCTCTTGTCAAAATCATCTTAAGAAACTTCTGTAACACTAAACTTCCACTAAATGTGCCACCAATTTAAGCCAAAAGCATGTCAACAGCAAACATATTTTAACATGAACTATAATCTATATCTCCATAGAGATGGCTGTTTCTAATGCAAGATTCTGCCAGAGTGCCAACCTAAGAAAAAGCAAACCAAGTCTATTTTAAGTGGAGGAAAAAAACTAGAGTTCAAAGAATGGCAACTACAATCTGAGCATTTTATAGTTTGATTCATAAAGTAACTACAGAGTGTGCTTTTGAAGTATTATTGCTTCCCTTAGCAATAAGCAGAATCTTTGTATCTTAAAGGCAATCATAATCCCTAGTCTAAATTATCTTAACCTGGAGTTGTCCTTTACACAAAGATCATTATCACTTAAATATCTAAATTTTCAATAAAACCTTCTTGGGAATGAAACAGGAAACTCTCAGATTGAAAGTCTGGGCCTTTGTAGGGAAAACTCACCATGATAAGAATGTATATTGAAAAATACACGTCCTTTTAAGAGAAACAAGTTCCAAGTTCTGTTGACCCAATAGGTCAGGCAGAATAACAAATAATGCCACCAGGAACAAACAGGAAAGATGATAGAGGAAGTTTTCTGGATTTCTGGAATATTTAGGGCATGAGAAACAAGGAAGACAGATGAAGGAGAAGATAGAATACCCTCTCTAAGACATTTCTCCTGAACAGTGAATGAAGAAAGGGCTGTAAGGTATTAAAATAGACCCACAATTGGACTTCAAATGCCTATGAGGAAAAGTGTGAGACACAGAGATGCCCCACCTTTAGGAACCAAAGTAACCGAGACCTGGCATGCTTTTAGTCACATGCTCTGAAAACAGATTTGACCCAGAGTCATGGCAGCCAAAATACATTACAAAATCTTTAACCAGAATAGCTCATGATTGGATAGTTAAAGCATAGACAGGCATTGTGAGAGAAACTGGCATACAGGCAGGAGGATGAAAAAGGATGCAATGAAATTAAAGTTAAACGTCAATGTGATTAGTTTTGTTAATTTACGCCTACCCTAGTTGAATACAAAACAAAATTTTATTTATTCTTCCTTGACATATATATGCCTATTTTTGTTGTTGTTATATAAGTGTTATCATATGCTTTAGTGTTCAGTTGGATGACACACGTGTTTGTCTTGGTGACAAGCTAAGTGAAGGTGGGGAAAATATTTTAGGCAAACCCTCCAAAGAGGGGAGGTGGAGCAACATTATTTGAATATTCGTGACTTAAATGGAAGCTGAACATTAGTACCCCAGATTTATGTGGGAAATTGTTTTTTTTTTTTTTTTTCAAACATAATTTATACCCTTTAGGCAAATGGTCGGAGAAGGCAATGGCACCCCACTCCAGTACTCTTGCCTGGAAAATCCCATGGGTGGAGGAGCCTGGTAGGCTGCAGTCCATGGGGTTGCTAAGAGTCGGATACGACTGAGCGACTTCACTTTCACTTTTCACTTTCATGCATTGGAGAAGGAAATGGCAACCCACTCCAGTGTTCTTGCCTGGAGAATCCCAGGGACGGGGGAGCCTGGTTGGCTGCCGTCTGTGGGGTCACACAGAGTCGGACACGACTGGAGTGATTTAGCAGCAGCAGGCAAATGGTAATTCACCTTCAGTGTTGGAATGCTGTGTCTATGTCATTGTGAACACTTAGAATTGTATATCTATTTCACCAAGTGACCACTCTAAAGAAATATATAGAACAAAACATGAGCAAGTTATTATTGGTCAATAACCTCAACACACTGGAGTAGCCTTTACATGCTACCTAGTTTTAGCAAAACCAAAGTACAGAGGTTCAAAGAAACTTCTAACATGTTTAATTATCTTTGTCCGAGATTATACTTGCAATTATATAACTGAGATCACAGGGCCATGGTGGAGGGGATTTCCATCTAAAACTTATCCCAAATCACTCTTCTGTGTACAAGCTTTCTCTAGCCGCTTTTCACAATCCAGCAGGAAGGTTGCCTAATTTAGTCTAGATTGTAGCGTTCTCAATTAAAAATAAAGTTCTTTAAACCATAGCTATGGAGGAAAAATTCTTCCTAATTTATACAAGCACCAGAATTTTAAACTTTACAGTTGATCAGGTTAGGTATCAATAATAAATAGTACTTAGAGAGGGTCTTTAAATTGTGTTCTGAGTATTGCAAAACAAAGTTTCACTCTCACACTCTTTTTAGAACCATAAACATTTTTACGCCTACTTACACTAAGTAAACCATAAGGTTTTTATAACAACTTCTAGCTCCTCTTGCTAAAAATAGAAAGTAAAATGTTCCATCATGTGGTTACATTCTAAACCACCTGGATGTTCTTCTGTCTTCATTAGTACTGGTCTTCTTCCTTAGGGTCCAGTCTTCTCTGAAATACAGACTTTCCTTGTCACTAACTGTAGGCTTCATGGGAGTTGATTGTAAATGCAGGAATGAATGCAGATGGCTTGCATCTCTTTGTTGCTTTCCTGTGTGTTTCTTTGCTCTGTTGGCTACAATTATTTTCCATTGTTAGTCACTGTATTCAATGAGAAGGGAAATATTTCTCTCCATGGAAAGAGTCACTTTAAACTTGATGGGGGAAATGAAAATGAGCTCCTTTGTAAGGCTATTATACTCTTTATATAACATATCCCTGGCAGGGGTAGGTATCACTCTTCTTAAAGAGAATACAATGAGGTGACTCATTTTTATCTGAAGAATAGTGTGAGGTGGAAGGTACAGCAGATGCCAATTCTTTTCCTCCAGTTCTTTTCCTTCTTCATACATGCTTATGGGAATTTCATTCACACAGATACACAGGCAGTCTGATTCTTGTGGGAGCTTGCATACCTTCTGTGACTTCACGCTATGGTGATAGTTCACTGATTCAGAGATGAGCACTGGGCCCCAGATGGGCCTGTATGAGTACTTAACTGGAAATTTTGCAACAGGGACTGAAGAACTCAAATTTAGCTTATATGATAAAAAGGAAGGGAGTTGGTCATAGGCTGGTGCCATTGACTAAAGAAGTAAAGGAATTTGTGATAAAAGGAAAGAATGAGTCAAACAAAACACAGTATGGCAAGGGTATTAGAATAATGTTTGATTGTTTTAAATATCTAGCCGCATTGCTCTCCCCAGGTTTGGTGATACTTGGATTTTCCTATCTCTCCTATTTTGAACTGGTTGAATGTTACTAGCAAACAAAACAGTCTGAAATGAAACGCTAGCATATAGCTCATGTGACCTTAAAAGGCAGGATGGATGTCTTACTTTCAGGAAAATGGTACCCACTAGTGTATTAGATTCTAACTATCTGGACCTCCTTCTCCTTAACTCAGGAGATGCAGCTGACTTTAATGAACAGGATACCATGAGCCTCTGTCACCCCCAGGAGCTTAACTGCACTGTTCACCAAGAGCCAGATGTTTCATGGTCCTATTACACTCAGTGCTTCACTCTCAGGATGATAGTGCTTAACATGGACTAATTTAGAGTTCTTAGCAAGGTAGCCTGAGCCAAGCAGCTAAGCGAATTCTCTAAAAGAGCCTCCAGATAAGCCTGATATAAGATAGACTGATACAATAAATTTCAGGTAAAGATACATGTGAAAGACACTGAGTAGCAAAAGCAAGTTTTACTAATAAACACAGGATAATATTTTTAACCTTAATACCAAATACTATGTAGATAACACTGGCCTGGCCTTTTCTAAATTTTCTTTCCTTACAGTTGCTTCTGGTTGCCTAGCTACTAGTTACAGGGTTCTCTGTAGTGCTACCCTATAAAATTTTCTACTCTGAGAGGTTTAAGGTGGATCTGTGTTTGGATCTGTGCTTTATAAGGCAGGGACCACAGCAAAATCCACTCAATCCCAAGACTTAAGTTAATGAAAATCAATTTAGAATACATGCCAAGAGGGGTAGGACTGACTTAACACATCAAAGAAAGTGCTCACATGATGTGATTCCAGGTGGCCCTCTTCAAACCCTTTCCTCACCCACTGATTCATAAAGAAATTCTATCATTCTCTTAAAAACTTAATCCATTATGAATGAAAATCCCCAACAAAAGGCAATGTATTACACTGTTTTCTATAATGCACACCTTGATGGAAATGAACAATCTGAACATTTATTGAGGAGTGAAGGGAGGGGGGACCATGTACATTTCCCAGACCTGTGGGTTGATAAAACAGTACCAAACAGGGAGACTGAATTTGCCAAAAGTAAATTCTTTAACTTGATGAATTTTACTTATTTTCCACCTTACTGGAAGGGCTTAAATGACATTTGTGAACGTTTTAAAGACATGAATGGAGATCATCTACAAAATTATATTTGCTTTAAATACTCTGCCAAAAGTTTCAAGAAACTGATATTCCTAGGTGACAACAGTGACTGAATTACTGGTCACTGTAGACCAAAAGACCATTTTAATGTAGGTATGATTCAATGAACATATATTCTGATAAATGTTACAAAATGATGCTGCTCTTGATCATCTTATCACATAAACATAAAATTATCGCTAAACGATTAAAGTGCAACCTCCTTCAAAGGGGAACCGTGTAAGTTGATTTCTATTTTTCTGACGTGATTAGAACGGAAGCTGGGAAACAGAAACACTAAACACTCCAACTCTTGAAAATTATTTAAAACGAGATAGTAAAAAATCTACACTCTAGGTTAAATGAGGTTATTTTATATTTAGTCTTCTTCTTAATCATAATCTTACATTTTCTTTTCCCTAATTTAAGATTACGAGACATGGGAAATCATGCCACCCACTGGAAATATAACCTTTTTTGAATGTTATAATATTTTGTGAAAGTCAAATAGTGAATATGTGTCCTTTCATCTTGACCCTATCACACAGAATACTAGGGAAGATTTTCTTGACCTTAGATACAGCTATAAACCCTTTGAACACAGAACATGCATTAATCACTCACAAAATTCATGTTCTCAGAAACATAGTTTTGAAAAGATTGGTTTAAATTTCCCCACATTTTTTCACCAAGAAATGCATCCAGCTATCTCAACACTTTCCTTCCTAATGCTGAAGGCTTCATTTTCTTAACTGGAACAAAAATGATCATGACCGCCCTCCTCCCTTCTCACAAAGGCTGTGCTTGCAACATGGAGAAAGATTTTCTTCTGGCTTTCTGTTCGGGAGCCATACCTCTCAATAAAGAGCTTACCAAAAACCTAAGTAAATGTTTTAATGCTTCAATGTTGAGACAGATGACTTTATTAAGGGTTATAATTTAAAAATCCACTTTTAATTTTTGAAACTGATATGTTTCAAAACATATTATGAAAATTCCAAATCTGAGTCACTCACAATCTCACAAGGACTCCAGCATCGGGGCTGCCTATATTCACACCCCTCACTCTCACTCTTTTAGAATATCCTCACTTCCAAATATTTGTTGGAAGTCTTTTATGACTCCAGAAATATTTTCTGTACTTGAAGATATACAAGGAGGAAGGCAAGGTAGAAATAAGAAGGAGGTAGGCAATTCCCTGCCCCCAAGTATTTATAATAAGGGCTTCCCTGGTGGCTCAGACGGTAAAGAATCTGCCTGCCAATGCAGGAGACACAGGTTCAGTCCCTGATTGGGGAAGATCCCCTGGAAAAGGAAAGGGCAGCCCATTCCACTATTCTTGCCTGGAAAATCCCATGGACAGAGGAGCCTAGTGGGCTACAATCCATGGGATTGCAAAAGAGTTGGGCATGACTTAGCGACTAAACAACAGTAAAAGTATCTTATAATACACTAACGAATAGACAATGAGCAAGCAAGTAAACCTTCTACCTTAAATTTTCCATCCCCAAATCTATTACCAGGGAAACCTTGCCTCTGATGGTTACACCTGTCACTGGGCCTCTGTTATTTTGGGATCTGATGACTCCCTTTGCTATCGCTGAGCCCAGTTCTATAAGACTGTCCCCTCCTCTCAGTCCTGGCTTGTAGATGACAGCTGCCCCTTCTTGACAATGCAGGTGGTCCTTGGACTAATGCATTCCCAGTGATTCTGGCAGACGGCGTCCTCTCCCTTTGAACATGACCATCTGGAGAGATTCCCGGCCTCAATTATGTGAGTTTTTTGAGCCTTCTTCTACCATTTTCAGCAGCAGTTCTGGCATTCTTATCGCACTTAGAAAAGGCCAATACTCTCTTCAAAATTTCAAGAGTCAGAGCAGCATCATGTCAGTTCCACGGCCTTTGCAGGTAATTAAATCTTCTAGTATGGGAGAATGCTCTGTATCAACAAATTCTTCTTTATCTGGCCTTCAGTAATGGTTCTCTTGTTCCAGTACTCTCATAATCCAGTCTGAGAGATACCATCAGATCCCTGCCAGGGGGTTTTGGCTAGGACTTTCAGCTGTTTATTTCCTCCTTTTACAGGCTCTGCACTTCATCTCTCTAACCAGTTCATTCTATGACTTTACTCTAGTGACCTAAAGGAGAGGGGAAGGGTTATATTCTAAAGGTCGGGGTGGGAATCTGTCCCATTTTGTGAAGCAGAGGTTTTTCATCATCTTCAATCAAGTAGAAATAGGAGGCATGAACCACTAATACAAGCACAGATGGTTCACAAAAAGCTTGAATTATCATGTTTTCCAGTGTATACTTACCTGGCAGGGGAGGTACCATGATCACAAAGGTAGTTCTCCCAGGGAGAGGCTTAGCCATTGCGCTGCGGGTGTGTTGACCTCTGCGATTGCCCCAAATGTGGGAAACTTGATGGCATAATTTCTGGTAGTGGGGGACTGTGTTCACGCTTTTTTTTCTTTTTTTTTTTTTTAAGGGCTTCCCTGATATCTCAGTTGGTAAAGAATACACCTGCAATATAGGAGACCCCAGTTTGATTCCTGGGTTGGGGAGATCCGCTAAAGAAGGGATAGGCTACCCACTCCTCCAGAATTCTTGGGCTTCCCTGGTGGCTCAGCTTGTAGAGAATCCGCCTGCAATGCTGAAGACCTGGGTTTGATCCCTGGATTGGGAAGATCCCCTGGAGAAGGGAAAGGTTACCCACTCCAGTATTCTGGCCTGGAGAATTCCATGGACTGTATAGGCCATGGGGTGCAGAGTCGGACATGGCTGAGCAACTTTCACTTTCACTTTCCAGTGTATCAGTCCAGACTTTATTGTTTTTCAGTTGCTAAATTGCATCTGACTCTCTGTGACCCCATGGATTGTAGCACTCCAGACTCCTCTTTCCTCCACTGTCACCCAGAGTTTGCTCAAATTCATGTTCATCATCTTTTCTCTTTGGTGACTGAGACATCACTTACTGGAGCCATGTCCCCTGCCAAGTCTATCTGCTGAGGAGAGAATGGACGCCCCAGAGAGAGGAGCAGAGAAGAAAGAGGAAAAGTAGACTTTACACGTTTCCCTCTCTGGATTTTTTTGTCTCTAACACCGACATGGAGCATACTCTTTTCTAAGTGGGTCATACATTGTACTTTTTCTATTACTCTGATTCAGGTTGGATGTGTGTCCCTTGCAGCAAACATATTCAACCAGGACACATATTTAAAGTAAACCCATTTCAAGCAGTGGGACAGTTCCAGATCATATTCTTGAATATTTAAGAAGAATGTCCTTGAAAGGTCATCTAAGTCATTCCTTTGCCTTCAAGCAGAATGACACAAACTATACAAGAATGTGTGTGGATTTTTAATAAATGCCATCTGTTGGTGACATATGCCTGTGGGATTTGTATGTGTAAATTATAATTATGAGACACTCAAAAAAAAAAAAAACACAAGACAACTATACATTTCTATCTCTTTCTCTGGAAAGTGATGAATCATGTTAAACAGTGCCTACTTTGTTTCTCTTTCTGAAAGGGCATCACCAATTACTTCAGCGAATGATGTAAAATAAAGCTGAAACTACCTTAATGAGACAATGTCAAAATTTCTGCTTCTAAAAAATATATTCAACTATCAAAAAATTTTCAGTTTTACAGTCTTATCTTTGACAAATACTTGTTTTCTGCCATTATCAGTGCCTTATGGAAGAAGAAACAAAAGTTCATGAAAAACACTTTCTTCCCAGAACAGTATGACCTCATTTCTGACATTATCAAAGATACTTCCAGAAAACACTTCACACGCCAGAGCAATGTTGACGCTTCTTCCATGAGAGCCAGGACCAGTGATCAATGTTCAACAAATAAGACAGGATTTTACAAAAGGTAAAGAGAAAGGTTTGTTTAAGATCTCAAAAGAGAACCACCAATAACGGAGGGAAAATGATGAAAGGATGAAATCACAGCGAACTATAACACGTGAAGTAATTTACTATTCCATTGTTGGTAACACCACAGGAAATTGTAAGTGTATTAACCATATTTCAAATTAGACTGAGTCTATCTTAAGGATTGCATATCCAGACACAGATTGCCTATTTCAGGCTTCATTCTGTGAGGAGGGCATATATGGAGACTAGTCATTCCGCAAGTTGAAACAGACCAAGAAATCAGTGGAATCATCCCATTCAAATCCTTTCTATAATGCACAATGTTGCCTGAGAGAGCTCTTTGGGATTTGATACATTTTTTAAAAAAAGAAGGGAAGGGTTAAATGAAACTTAATGTCCTCTTTCTGTATAATACATAATTTATGTAGCAAATTTTAAAATATGTCTGTTTCAAATTAAGTATTGGCTTGTATGTGTATAGTTGTCTGTTTGCGTATTGTGTATATGTTTGTCTCCCTGAGACTGTCTCACTATTTTCAAAAAATATCACAATGGGAAGAGTGTTATAGACTATTTTTCTCAGAATTCTCCAGACCAGAAAGGCACTGTGGCACTTCAGCTGTAACAGACACAAGCCACTGATATGACTTAGCAAAAATAAAATGTGATATCCAAATCAAATAAGAAAACTCATTTCTTTGTGCCATTTACATCTTTCTATATAATAAAAGGAATCATATTTTCTTCACTTGTCTTAATTCAATATGCAATTGTCTCCTACTTCTGGTCGAAAGTGAAGCCAAGCTATTTCACAGTCAATAGTTCTAAGAAATAGCATTTTACATTTTCTTTTTCTATAAAATATATGTAATTTGTTTAAAAATTAAATAAAAATGATATTTTGTATACTTCAAATTTTCCTCTATTACGTGTACTACATTATGATGCTAACAATTTATGAGGAATTTTAATTTAAATGTTGTACCTTTACCTATATTTTCCAAAGTGAATTTTACAGAATTCTAGTCACAGGAAATATTTTGCAGAATTTTCATGAAAAACACACTTGGAAAATGCTCTTATGTTCTTACCCCGCCCTCCCCCACTCCCCCACCCTGCTGGTTGAAGGTTGCTGCTGCTGCTAAGTCGCTTCAGTCGTGGTCAACTCTGTGCGACCCCATAGACAGCAGCCCACCAGGCTCCCCCGTCCCTGGGATTCTCCAGGCAAGAACACTGGAGTGGGTTGCCATTTCCTTCTCCAATGCATGAAAGTGAAAAGTGAAAGTGAAGTCGCTCAGTCGTATCCGACTCTTAGCGACCCCATGGACTGCAGCCTACCAGGCTCCTCCATCCATGGGATTTTCTAGGCAAGAGTACTGGAATGGGGTGCCATTGACGGTTACTAGCAAACAAATCAGCCTGAAATAAAACACTAGAGTATAGCTCATGTGACCTTAAAAGATAGGATGACATATGTCTTGCTTTCAGGAAAATGGTACCCACTAGTGTATTAGATTCTAACTATCTGGACCTCCTTCTCCTTAACTCAGAAGATGCAGCTGACTTCAGTGAACAGGGTGCCATGAGCCTCTGTCACCCCCAGGAGCTTAACTGCATTGTCCACCAAGAGGCAGATGTTTCATGGTCCTATTACGTCCAGTGCTCCACTCTCAGCTTGATAGATATTGAAATCCCTAAGATCTGCACTCTCATGCACACATTTATATAACTCCATATAATCCAAGATTCCCCAAATTTATGTTTCCATAGAGCACTCTAAGTAAATAAGCGTTAATCACTCAGTTGTGTGAACCCAACTCTTGTGAACCCCATGGACTGAAGCCTGCCAGGCACTTCTGTCCATGGAATTCTCCAGGCAAGAATACTGTAGTGGGTAGCCATTTCTTTCTCTAGGGGATCTTCCTGACCCAGGGATCGAACCCAGGTCTCCCACATTGCAGGCAGATTTTTTGCTGTCTGAATCACTAAGAGAAATATTATAGACTACCTTGAGGGAAACACCATTTCTATTAACTTTTATTTATTTTCTTTAATATATTGTTTTTGGCCATGCCACAGGGCACGTGAGATCTTAGTTCCCCAAATGCGGGCTGAACCCATGCTCCCTATACTGGAAGCACAGAGTCTTAACCACTGGTTCACCAGGGAAGTCCCTCTATTGACTTAAGTTTGAAATGGACAAGTCTACTATTCATAAACTGCATGAAAAAGTGCTAAAACAAACAAACAGAAAGACCCTTCACTTATACATAAATGGTTGTGTGAACACTCCCTCCTCCCTGGAGAAACCCTTGGCCAAGGATGCCTGGGGCTGTGACCCTCCTCATCTTGCAGTTCCTCCTCACGCCTGTGGCCCACACTGCTCCCTATGCCCCACCATGGTTACTTCCATGTATCATTTCTAGTATGCCAATTACAAAGAAGTCTCAAACTTGAAATTTCTCATTGCCCTGAATTCAGTCTGTCTTGGATGTACATGCCTGTGCTCAGTCACTCAGTTATGTCCAACTCTTTGAAACCCCATGGACTGTTACCCATCAGGCTCCTCTGTCTATGGAAATCTGCCAGGCAAGAATATTGGAGTGGGTTGTCATTTCCTACTCCAAGGATCTTCCCAGCCAGGGATAGAACCTGCCTCTATTGTGGCTCCTGCACTGGCAGATGGAAACTTTACCACTGCACCACCTGGGAAGTCCCATCTTGGAGGTACATTTTCATTAAGTTAACTTAATACCAATAAGAGGAGAACAAAAAGGAATCAGAGAGAACACAGGCTGTGTTTTAGGTAAGACGTTCACTGTAGGATCTGCCCTGACGAAGGAGGCAGCTTTTATGCACCCAGAGGTCTTTGTGATAGTGAAGATAAAAATGTAAGTTGAATTTTTTTCTTGTTCCAAACAGACCTTCAGTTCAGTTCAGTTCAGTCGCTCAGTCGTGTCCAACTCTTTGCAACCCCATGAATTGCAGCACGCCAGGCCTCCCTGTCCATCACCAACTCCCGGAGTTCACTCCCAGAGTTCACTCCTGGAGTTCACTCATCGAGTCCGTGATGCCATCCAGCCATCTCATTCTCTGTCATCCCCTTCTCCTCCCGCCCCCAGTCCCTCCCAGCATCAAAGTCTTTTCCAAT
>SJYT01024890.1:844-30283 GCA_006410635.1 Cephalophus harveyi
CAATAATAAAAACAAATCTCTTGTTCAGTGGGGCTATATTGCCAGAAATTTAATTTTTTATTTTTAAGACAAAAGATAGGAAAATATTGGTGTTCTGAAAAGAGAAAAATTCTTAAAACATCTTATGAAATCAAGAATTTATTTCTTTTAACTGATTTTAAAATTTCCAACAAACAAAAGTATAAGACCAGATAACTTCACAAGCAAACTCTAAAAAATATTTAGAAGAGAACTAACACCTGTCCTTCTGAAATCATTCCAAAAGTCTCAGAGAAAGAAAAACTCCAAAACTCATTCTAGGAGGCCACTAGTACCCTGATACCAATACCAAACAAAGATACTGGAAAAAAAAAAAAAAAGAAAGAAAAAGAAAATTACTGGCCAATATCACTGATGAAAATAGATGAAAAAAGCTCCTGTACAAAATACTAGCAAGTTCCATTAAATCATCATACACCATGATCATGTGGTATTTATTCTAAGGATGCAAGTACTTTTCAATATCAACAAATCAATGTGTGATACAGCACATCAACACGTTGGAGAATATTAACCATATGATCATTTCAATGGATACAGAAAAGGCTTTTTACAAAATTCAACACTCAGTTACGACAATAACTCTCCAGAAAGTGGGCATATAAGGAGCATAACTCAACATGATAGAGGCCATATATGACTAACTTAAAGCTAACATCATACTCAATGCTGAAAAACTGAAAGGATTTTCTCTAAGATCGGTAACAAGACAAGGATTTCCACTCTTGCACTTTTATTTAGCATAGGTTTGGAAGTCTTAGATTTGGAAATCAGAGATAAAACAAAAGAAATAAAGGGAACACAAATTGGGGGCAGGGGAGTGAAACTGTCGTTGTTTGTATACAATATGATATTATACGTAGAAAATCCTAAAGATGCCACCAGACAGCTCAGTTCAGTTCAGTTCAGCCACTCAGTTGTGTCTGACATTTTGCAACTCTATGGACTTCAGCACACCAGGCTTTCCTCTCCATAACTAACTCCTGGAACTTACTCAAACTCATGTCCATTGAGTCAGTGATTCCATCCAAACATCTCATCCTCTGCTGTATCCTTCTCTTCACACCTTTAATCTTTCCTAGCATCAGGGTCTTTTCAGATGAGTCAGTTCTTTGCACCAGGTGGCTAAACTATTGGAGTTTCAGCTTCAACATCAGTCCCTCCAGTGAATATTCAGGACTGATTTCCTTTAGAATTAACAGGTTAGTTCTCCATGCAATCCAAGGGACTCTCAAGAGTCTTTTCTCCAACATCACAGTTCAAATGCATCAATTCTTCTGTGCTCAGCTTTCTTTATAGTCCAACTGTCACATCCATACATGACTAATGGAAAAACCATAGCTTTGACTAGACGGTGACCTTTGTGGGTAAAGTAATGTCTCTGCTTTTTAATATACTGTCTAGGTTGATCATAGCTTTTCTTCCAGGGAGCAAGCATCTTTTAATTTTACGGCTGCAGTCACCATCTGCAGTGATTTTGGAAACCCCCCCAAATAAAGTCTGTCACTGTTTCCATTGTTTCCCCATCTATTTTCCATGAAGTGATGGGACCAGAAGCCATGATCTTAGTTTTCTGAATGTTGAGATTTAAGCCAACTTTTTCACTCTTCCTTCCACTTTTATCAAGAGGTTCTTTAGTTCTTTCTTTTCTGCTAGAAGGATGGTGTCATCTGGTAACAAATGAATTTGGCTAACTGGTGTTTCAGGATGCAAAATTAACACACAGAAGTCTGTTGCATTTCTACACACTAACAAAGATCAGAAAGAGAAACCAAGTAAACCATCCAATTGCTGTAATAAATAAATAAATAAATATAGTATCCTGGTATAAACCTATCTAGGGAGGCAAAATACTTTTACTCTGAAAACTACAAGAGACTATAAGAAAAATATAAGAAAGAAAGAAAGAATGAAAGGAGAAAAGAAAGAAATGATTACACCAATGGATGGAGTAAAGATATATCATGTTCTTGGATGGAAGAATCAATATTGTCAAAATGACTATAGTACCCATGGGAATCTACAGATTCAATGGTAATCCAATGCAATTTTTCACAGAACTAGAATTTTTTAAAATCTTAAAATTTCTGTGGAGACACAGAAGACTTCAAATAGTTAAATAAATCTTCAAACAAAAATTGAACTGGAGAAATCAGGCTGCCTGACTTCAGACTATGCTACAAAGCTACAGTCATCAAAAGAGATGGCACAAAAACAGAAATGAAGATCAATAGAACAGGGTGTAAAGCCCAGAAATAAACTCACACACCTATGTTCAATTAATCTATGACAAGGGAGGCAAGAATATATAATGAAGAAAAGACAGTCTCTTCAATAAGTGGTGCTGGGAAAACTGAACAGCTACATGCAACAGAAGGAAATTAGAACATTTTTTAAATGTCATACACAAAATAAACTCAAAATTGATCAAAGATCTAAATGTAAGACCTGATATTATAAAATTATTAGAGGAAAATATATGTAGAATGCTATTTGACATAAATCATAAAAATGTATTTTATCCTCTGTCTCTTAGAGTAAGGGACACAAAAATGAAAAGAAACAAATGGGACCTAATGAAACTCGAAATCTTTTGCACAGAAAAAGAAACCTAAACGAAGGAAAAGACAACCCACAAAATGGGTGAAAATATTTGCAAATTATGTGACCAGCAAGGGATTAATCTCCAAAATTTACAAACATGTCACACAGGTCAATATCATAAAAGTAGCAATCCAAAATGGGCAGAAGATGCTCTTAAACAGACGTTTCACTGAAGAAAACAACAGATGGCCAATAGGTGAATGAAAAGGTGTTCAACATCACTAATAATTCAGTTCAGTCAAGTTCAGTCACTCAGTAGTGTCCAACTCTTTGTGACCCCATGAATCGCAGCATGCCAGCCTCCTTGTCCATCACCAACTCCTGGAGTTTACTCAGACTTACGTCCATTGAGTCTGTGATGCCATCCAGCCATCATATCCTCAGTCGTCCCCTTCTCCTCCTGCCCCCAATCCCTCCCAGCATCAGAGTCTTTTCCAATGAGTCAACTCTTCACGTGAGGTGGCCAAAGTACTGGAGTTTCAGCTTTAGCATCATTCCTTCCAAAGAAATCCCAGGGTTGATCTCCTTCTGAATGGACTGGTTGGATCTCCTTGCAGTCCAACGGACTCTCAAGTGTCTTCTCCAACATCACAGTTCAAAAGCATCAATTTTTCGGTGTTCAGCCTTCTTCAGAATCCAACTCTCACATTCATACATGACTACTGGAAAAATCATAGCCTTGACTAGATGGACCTTAGTCGGCAAAGTAATGTCTCTGCTTTTGAATATGCTATCTAGGTTGGTCATAACTTTTCTTCCAAAGAGTAAGCGTCTTTTAATTTCATGGCTGCAGTCACCATCAGCAGTGATTTTGTAGCCCCCAAAAATAAAGTCTGACACTGTTTCCAGTGATTTCCCATCTATTTCCCATGAAGTGATGGGACCGGATGCCATGATCTTCATTTTCTGAATGTTGAGCTTTAGGCCAACTTTCTCACTCTCCACTTTCACTTTCATCAAGAGGCTTTTTAGCTTCTCTTCACTTTCTGTCATAAGGGTGGTGTCATCTGCATTTCTGAGGTTATTGATATTTCTCCCGGCAATCTTGATTCCAGCTTGTATTTCTTCCAGTCCAGCATTTCTTATGATGTACTCTGCATATAAGTTAAATAAGCAGGATGACAATATACAGCCTTGACACACTCCTTTTCCTATTTGGAACCAGTCTGTTGTTCCATGTCCAGTTCTAACTGTTGCTTCCTGACCTGCATACAGATTTCTCAAGAGGCAGGTCAGGTGGTCTGGTATTCCCATCTCTTTCAGAATTTTCCACAGACTATTTGGAACCAGTCTGTTGTTCCATGTCCAGTTCTAACTGTTGCTTCCTGACCTGCATACAGATTTCTCAAGAGGCAGGTCAGGTGGTCTGG
Source organism: Cephalophus harveyi (assembly GCA_006410635.1). Lineage (NCBI taxonomy): Eukaryota > Metazoa > Chordata > Mammalia > Artiodactyla > Bovidae > Cephalophus > Cephalophus harveyi. Next base: position 4,858 of record SJYT01024890.1, read on the forward strand.
TATTCCCATCTCTTTCAGAATTTTCCACAGTTTATTGTTATCACACAGTCAAAGCCTTTGCATAGTCAATAAAGCAGAAATAGATGTTTTTCTGGAACTCTTTTGCTTTTTCCATGACCCAGCAGATGTTGGCAACTTGATCTCTGGTTCTTCTGCCTTTTATAAAACCAGCTTGAACATCAGGAAGTTCACGGTTCACATATTGCTGAAGCCTGGCTTGGAGAATTTTGAGCATTACTTTACTTGGGCAGCCTTAAATTAGCAGTTTCTCTGGTCCTGTAAACACATTCTCAGTCTTTGGTCTCCTGTGCGCTACACCTGGGATTTACTTCCTGGTGGTTCAGTAGTAAAGAATCTGCCTACCACTGTAGGAGACTCACATTCGACCCCTGGTCTGAGAAAATTCCCTGAAGAAGGGAATGGCTACCCACTCCAGTATTCTTGCCATGGACAGAGGAGGCTGGCAGGCACAGTCCACGGGGTCACAAAGAGATGGACACGACTGAGTGAACAAGAACAACTCCTAGGAGGGCCACTTAGCAGGAAAAGTGGTCAGATGCTCCAGAAATTCGACAGTTTTTCTGCTGTTCATAGCAAGTTGTATTAATAAAAATCTGCTTGGCGTTTGTGTGAGGTTTGTGGCTCTGAGTGCATTACCGCTCCAACTGAGAACCTCATGTTAATTGCTGGTAAGACAACCAAAGAGAGAAAGCCGCTGGGAGCTCGACACCAGGAACAGACCTGGATTAAGAAGAAAAGGCCTGCTTTCTACAGCTTTCACAGGCTGAGGCAAATAGCTCCCGGGATGGTACAATATTTTTTATTGATGTTATTTCAGTCACACAATTCTCATAACAATGTTAACTGTGTTTAATATGCTCTGTTTAAGGAGATAAAGGAAAATATATTCCCATTCAAAATGATTAGAATGAGTTTTTAAGAGGCTTGTTTTTCAAGTGATTATTTCCACTATCTAGGAAATCCACTTAGACTAAGGATCCAACATGAAATATGAAAGTCAGCGTGGTAACAAATACACAGCTTTGCTGTCATTGACATGTGAAGATGAGATCACTGCTAACATCTTCTGTAAGTAAATTACGTATCTGGGTTCGATCCCTAGGTTGGGAAGATCCCCTGGAGGAGGGCATGGCAACCCACTCCAGTGTTCTTGCCTACAGAATCCCATGGACAGAGGAGCCTGGCGGGCTACAGTGCTTGGGGGGTGGGGTGCGGCAGAGTCAGACATGACTGAGTGACTCATATACATAAGACATCATTTATTCCAGTCATTTCCCTTTGTGAACTCTGTGTACCAACAACTACTGGGACACGAAGGCACACTGGGAGCCAGACAGGGTCCCAGTGAGAAGCCACACCTCCCTAGTGAGGACCTGCCTGCCCTCTGACATCCCACACTGGATCACTGCCAAGTTCACCCTGGCCTTGGATGGTTTCCCAGCTGCCTTCTTGCTGAGAGGTTCTCAAATGATCTTCCTCGCCAGGACAATGCTCAGGCATGTCCAGCCCAAGTGTACATCCCCAGGAGTTAATGGGAGCTGAAGGTATGTAGAGCAGATTCAAGTCTGTTAAATCACTTTCAGCTTGAAACTAACAGTGTGAGAGCCCCTACCTCAGATCCATCCCCTCTGCAGGCTCAGTTACTGGGGATGCTCCTCAAATATTCAGTTTTCAAAAACACACTAAGGTCGCTCCTCCAGGAAAGCAGAAAGCCCTGCCGGAAGGGTGTAGGAATTAAGTGAAAAGAGAGGCATGGGTGAAGAAAAAATGTTGATGCCATTCCAGTAAATAACAAATGTTGCCCTCCATCAAGCCATCGACCACTGCAGCCGTCCCCAGCGGTGGGCCCTGAGAGGATTCAGGATAGAGAGAAACAGGATACTGGCCCTAGATAGTTAAGATGCCACACCATTATATTTAAAATAGATAGCCAACAGCACAGGGAACTCTGCTCAATATTCTGTAACAACCTGAATAGGAAAAGAATATAGGAAAGAACAGACACTTGTATGTATAACTGAATCACTTGGCTGTACCCCTGTGACTAACACAACATTGTAAATCAACTCTTGATACATTCCAATATAAAGTAAAAGTTTTAAAAAAATCAAAGGAGTAATTTCAATGAGCCCAGGCTTACATATTCCCATACGTAGAAAAGTACTAAAATCATTACCTTGAGATGTCTGTCTTTTGTGACTAACAGTAATCTTTTTTAAATTAATTTTTATTGGAGTATAGTGAGCCACTGAGCAAGCTTAGAGTTGCTTTAGAGTGCTGTGTTAGTGTCTGCTGTTTGGCAAAGTGGATCGGCCGTATGTATAAGCAGCAATCTTTTGGTGTTTGACTTCATGCTTTGTTTATTTTCAGTAAAAACTACGTATCCTGACTCCTCTCATCTCTCTTTGGCTATATAGTTTTTGCTGGTTCCTCAGAGCAATCTAAGAGACTGACTCCAGGCTATAGTCCTCAATAAGGTCCCCAAATATAACAGAACCTGAAATTTTCAGCTTGGGTGTTTTTCTTTAGTTGACACAGTTTAAGTCTATAATTGAGCTGAGTAGTTTTCACAGAGATGAGTGGATTTGACTTTCTGTCTGTGAAGGGAAAGAGCTAGGAACATTTACCCTTCCAGGTCTGGAAAGATCTTAGCTTTCATAAGGTAAGGGAGGTATATCTGGTTGGGACACATAGGTGTCAGGAAGATGCAGCCATAGGAAGAAATGCAGGAGCAAGGGAAGATAAGGTTTTTAAAAAATGAAGCTTTGTTTGTTTGTTTTCTGGGCACAGTCAGTATTGAATTGTCCTCATTCTGATATTGCACTTTTAAAAAAATAATTATTTTCTAGGCTCAACATTCAGAAAACGAAGATCATGTCATCTGGGAAATAGATTGGGAGAGTGGAAACAGTGTCAGACTTTATTTTTCTGGGCTCCAAAATCACTGCAGATGGTGACTGCAGCCAGGAAATTAAAAGACGCTTACTCCTTGGAAGAAAAGTTATGACCAACTAGATAGTATATTCAAAAGCAGAGACATTACTTTGCTGACTAAGATCCATCTAGTCAAGGCTATGGTTTTTCCTGTGCTCATGTATGGATGTGAGAGTTTGACTGTGAAGAAGGCTGAGCACCAAAGAATTGATGTTTTTAAACTGTGGTGTTGGAGAAGACTCTTGAGAGTCCCTTGGACTGCAAGGAGATCCAGCCAGTCCATTCTGAAGGAGATCAGCCCTGGGATTTCTTTGGAAGGAATGATGCTAAAGCTGAAACTCCAGTACTTTGGCCATCTCATGTGAAGAGTTGACTCATTGGAAAAGACTCTGATGCTGGGAGGGATTGAGGGCAGGAGGAGAAGGGGACGACAGAGGATGAGATGGCTGGATGGCATCACAGACTCGATGGACGTGAGTCTAAGTGAACTCCGGAAGACGGTGATGGACAGGGAGGCCTGGTGTGCTGCGATTCATGGGGTCGCAAAGAGTCGGACACGACTGAGTGACTGAACTGAACTGAACCACAAGATCTTGAAATGATTCATAAATATTCAATTTTTAGGTATAAAATAATTATAATTTAGGAAGAAAAAACAAAAGCAAAAAAGCAATGTGTGGTATAAGTTCAATTAATGACATCAGCAAAGAGAGCCAAGTTTTCTGATTGACATCAAGATCTCCCTCCCTATGGAACTTGACTTGCCCTCAGCTGATGAAAAACACAGTAAGTGGAGAACTGTGTGTTTGTTGCCCAAATCACAATTGAAATTAGAATCTCATCCAAGTAAGCACTTCACATACCTTTTATTATAATTAATGCCCAAAATGTTTCCATGAGATAAGTCAGTGTCCTTAGCTGTATAGGTAAAGATGTCCCCTGCCCCTCTCAAAAAAAAAAAAAAAAAAAAACCACAAGATAATGTAATCAATAGAGACAGAATATGTGTGGCCTTGGCTTGGGCTGGTGGTTTAGAGGAAACAACATTTTCCCTAAGAGCAGTTTCCATCTGTATCACTGGTGAAGTGGCGCTCTCAAAGCTGAAGAAGTAGAATGTGAACTTCTTAGATCTTCCAGCTCAACTACTTCCTGGAAATTGAATGAAAAAAAAAAAAAAAACTGTCACCTTTTTTTTTTCTCCAAGTGAGGCATTATTCACTTTTTCCAAGCAGCTCTCTCACTTCTGTACCATTCATTCCTCTCCTTACAGTAAAATTCTTTCCAGAAGAAAATAAAATATCATGGAATATTCTTAGAGTAGGTATATTAGCCTATTTTAACGTAAGTCTTCCTTTGGTAAAAGCAAGAAACTCATGGTTTGTTTTTTTGTTGTTGTTGTTGTTTGTTTGTTTGTTTGGTGTAACAAGAAGGTCAAAATATGAGTGGCTGTAATAAACAGAGAGTAAGATTGCTTCCAGCCACAGAGGCTTCTGTGGGATCCCTACCCCCAGCCTCTATCCGTCACCACCACCATGCTCTGCTTCTCTCCCTGGAGCGCTGAGACACTATTCCATAAGGCACTCAAGGAAAGCTTATTGTCACTGCCTTATATTTCAAAAAAGAACTCCAGATGTAGTAGAAAGTAAGGCTTAGGTTTCTATCTGTCAGCTCCCAAAACCACATCATATGCTTTCCAGAACAAGAACTTGGAATGGCTGGGGCATCTGCCAAAGGGTGTTTGATGCAGTCAGTTTGTAACCTCTGCTCCTTGTGCTCCTGGAAACCTGGGGACCTGGGCGCTGTGATCCAATAGAGGGCCAATAGAGGGGACTCCAAACACTGTCTGGTCACTGCAGGCTATCTGTACAACTCAGAGGTGCAAAGACAGGGCTGTCAGACCACCTTCCCTTAACTCTGCTCCTGGCTCAAGCCAAAGGGCTTAAAGTGGGAAAAAATCTCATCAGAATTATTAAAACCCAGAGAGGCCATAGGGCTTCACAGGTGGCACAGTGGTAAAGAATCCACCTGCCAATGCAGGAGATGCAAGAGATATGGGTTTGATCCCTGGGTCAGGAAGATCCCCTGGAGTAGGAGGGCAACCCACTCCAGTATTCTTGCCTAGAAAATTCCATGGACAGAGGAGACTGGTGAGCTACCGTCCATAGGGTTGCAAAGAGTTGGAAAGAGGCCTTTTAGGGAAAATGTGCAGAAAAAGATTGCTTGTGCCATGGACATAAGTAAGTTGAAAGCTTAAAGGTAGGGGAGACACTAAAGGCAGTCTGAGTGCTGTGCTATGATGGCTCACATGGCTCAAGTCCTGTCCTGTGCTGGCTTCTGATTAAATAGAGCATTAATCATGAGCTCGCTTTCTTAAACATGGATGAAATCCATTTAGCAGCTTGGATCCTCAAAACCTTTGATATGACTTTCTTTCCTCAATTTTAGGCTGTCTAACCATCTACTAGGAACCTGAAATGTTAGGTCCATGAATCAAGGTAAATTGGAAGTGGTCAAACAGGAGATGGCAAGAGTGAACATTCACATTTTAGGAATCAATGAACTAAAATGGACTAGAATGGGTGAATTTAATTCAGATGACCATTATATCTACTACTGTGGGCAAGAGTCCCTTAGAAGAAATGGAGTAGCCCTCAGAGTCAACAAAAGAGTCCAAACAAAATGCAATACTTGGATGCAATCTCAAAAATGACAGAATGATCTCTGTTCGTTTCCAAGGCAAACCATTCAATACCAGAATAATCCAAGTCTATACCCCAACCACTAATGCCAAAGAAGCTGAAGTTGAATGGTCCTATGATGACATACAAGTCCTTCTAAAACTAACACCAAAATAAAGATGTCCTCTTCATCATAGGGGACGGGAATGCAAAAGTACGAAGTCAAGAGATACCTGGAGTAACAGGCAAATATGACCTTGTACAAAATGAAGCAGAGCAAAGGCTAACAGATTTTTACCAAGAGAATGCACTGGTCATAGCAAACACCCTCTTCCAACAATGCAAGAGATGACTCTACACATGGACATCACCAGATGGTCAATACTGAAATTAGATTGATTATATTCTTTGCAGCCAAAGATGGAGAAGCTCTATACAGTCAGCAAAAACAAGACTGGGAGCTGACTGTGGCTCAGATCATGAATTCATTACTGCAAAATTCAGACTTAAATTAAAGAAAGTAGAGAAAACCACTAGACTATTAAGGTATGACCTAAATCAAATCCCTTGTGATTATATGTGGAAGTCACAAACAGATTCAAGGAATTAGGTCTGAGAGGCAGAGTGCTTGAAGAACTATGGACAGAGGTTTGTGACATTGTATAGGAATACAGTAGGTGGTGATCAAAACCATCCTCAAGACAAAGAAATGCAAAAAGGTGAAATGGTTGTCTGAGGAAGCCTTACAAATAGCTGAAAAAAGAAGAGAAGCGAAAGGCAAAAGAGAAAAGGAAAGATATACCCATTTGAATGCAGAGTTCCAAAGAATATCAAGGAGAGATAAGAAAGCCTTCCTCAGTGATCAATGCAAAGAAATAGAGGAAAACAATAGAATGCAAAGACTAGAGATCTCTTCAAGAAAATTAGAGATACCAAGGGAACATTTCATGCAAAAATGGGCACAATAAAGGACAGAAATAGTATGGATCTAACAGAAGCAGAAGATACTAAGAAGAGGTGACAAGAATACACAGAAGAACTATACAAAAAAGATCTTCATGACCCAGATAATCACGATGGTGTGATCACTCACCTAGAGCCAAACATCCTGGAATTCGAAGTCAAGTGGGCCTTAGGAAGCATCACTACAAGCAAAGCTAGTGGCTGCTGCTGCTGCTGCTGCTAAGTCGCTTCAGTCGTGTCCGACTCTGTGCGACCCCATAGACGGCAGCCCAACAGGCTTCCCCGTCCCTGGGATTCTCCAGGCAAGAACACTGGAGTGTGTTGCCATTTCCTTCTCCATTGTGTGAAAGCGAAAAGTGAAAGTGAAGTCGCTCAGTCGCATCAGACTCCCAGCGACCCCATGGACTGCAGTCCACCAGGCTCCTCCATCCATGGGATTTTCTAGGCAAGAGTACTGGAGTGGCTTGCTATTGCCTTCTCCGAAAGCTAGTGGAGGTGATGGAATTTATGTTGAGCTATTTCAAATCCTAAAAGATGATGGTGTGAAAGTGCTGCACTCAATATGCTAGCAAATTTAGAAAACTCAGCAGTGGCCACAGGACTGGAAAAGGTCAGTTTTCATTCCAATCCCAAAGAAAGGCAATGCCAAAGAATGCTCAAACTACCACACAATTGCCCTCATCTCACACGCTAGCAAAGTAATGCTCAAAATTCTCCAAGCCAGGCTTCAGCAGTATGTGAACCATGAACTTCCAGATGTTCAAGCTGGATTTAGAAAAGGCAGAGGAACCAGAGATCAAATTACCAACATTCATTGGATTATAGAAAAAGCAAAAGAGTTCCAGAAAAACATCTATTTCTGTTTTATTGACTATGCCAAAGCCTTTGACTGTGTGGATCACAATAAACTGTGGAAAATTCTGAAAGAGATGTGAATACCAGACCACCTTACCTGCCTCCTGAGAAATCTGTATGCAGATCAAGAAGCAGCAGTCAGAAATGGACATGGAAAATGGACTGGTTCCAAAACGGGAAAGGAGTACGTCAAGGCTGTCTATTGTCACCCTGCTTATTTAACTTATGTGTAGAGTACACCATGAGAAATGCTGGGCTGGAGCAAGCACAAGCTGGAATCAAGATTGCTAGGAGAAATATCAATAACCTCAGATATGCAGATGACACCACCCTTATGGCAGAAAGTGAAGAGGAACTGAAGCACCTCCTGATGAAAGTGAAAGAAGAGAGTGAAAAAGCTGGCTTAAAACTCAGCATTCAAAAACTATGATCATGGCATCCAGTCCCATCACTTCATGGCAAATAGATGGAGATGGAAATAGTGAGAGACTTTATTTCTGGGGCTCCAAAATCACTGCAGATGGTGACTGCAGTCATGAAATTAAAAGATACTTGCTCCTGAGAAGAAAAGTCATGACCAACCTAGATAGCATGTTAAAAAGCAGAGATGTTACTTTGCTGACAAAGTCCATCTAGTCAAAGCTATGGTTTTTCCAGTAGTCATGTATGGATGTGAGACTTGGACCATAAAGAAAACTGAGGGCCAAAGAACTGATGATTTTGAACTGTGGTGTTGGAGAAAACTCTTTAGAGTCCCTTGGACTGGAGATAAACCTGTCAATCCTGAAGGAAATCAGTCCTGAATTTTCATTGGAAGGACTTATGCTGAAGCTGAAACTCCAATACTTTGGCCACCTGATGTGAAGAACTAACTCATTGGAAAAGACCCTGATGCTGGGAAAGATTGAAGGCAGGAAGAGAAGGTGATGACAGAGGTTGAGATGGTTGGATGGCATCACCGACTCGATGGACATGAGTTTGAGCAAGCTCTGGGAGTTAGTGATGGACAGGTAATCCTTGTGTGCTGCAGTTCATGGAGTTGCAAAGAGTCGGGCAACTCTGAGTGACTGAACTGAGCCTCTTCATAGTGATAGTGAAGTCGCTCAGTCTTGTCCAACTCTGCGACCCCACAGACAGTAGCCAACCAAGCTTCTCCATCCATGGGATTTTCCAGGCAAGAATACTGGAGTGGGTTGCCATTTCCTTCATAGCTCCAGACAAAATTAGAATTTTAAAAGAGATATGCACCCTTATGTTCATAGCAGCACTATTTAAAACAACCAAGGTATGGAAACAACCTAAATGTCCATCAATAGATGAAGGCATGGTACATATATATGGTAGAATATTACTTTGTTATAAAAAGTAATGAAATAATGCCATGTGCCTAAATATGGGTGGACCTGGAGATTATCATATTAAGTGAAATAAACCAGACAGAGAAAGACAAATACTACATAATATCACATACATATGGAATCTAAAATACGACACAAATGAACTTATCTGTGAAACAGAAACAGACTCATAGACACAGAACAGACCTGTGGTTGCCAAGGAGTAGGTGGGGGAGGGGAGGGGAGGATTGGGAGTTTGGGATTAGCAGATGCAAACTACTATACACGGGATGGATAAACAACAATATCCCATTGTATAACAGAGGAAGCTATATTCAGTTCCACAACAGAAAAGAATATGAAAAACAATGTACGTGTATAACTGAATCACTTTGCTTGTCATCAGAAATTAATGCAACATTGTAAGTCAACTATACTTTAATAAAATTTAAACAACTCCTTGGAAGAAAAGTTATGACCAATCTAGATAGCATATTCAGAAGCAGAGACATTACTTCGCCAACTAAGGTCCATCTAGTCAAGGCTATGGTTTTTCCTGTGGTCATGTATGAGATGGCTGGATGGCATCACTGACTCGATGGATGTGAGTCTGGGTGAACTCCAGGAGTTGGTGATGGACAGGGAGGCCTGGCGTGCTGCAATTCATGGGGTTGCAAAGAGTCGGACACGACTGAGCGACTGAACTGAACTGAACTGAAACAATCTACTGTCTTGGCAAGTCAAAATAACTTAGAATTCTGTGTCCAGAAAAATGAAATAGAGGTACTTTCTCCCACTCCTCCCATTAATTCAACCGTGCACATAACGTATAAAATAAACACAAGAAGATTCTGAGAATTGGAGCCTGTTATGGAACTTCACCAACCAAATACCACAGGGGGGAAATAAATATATATATATGTATATATAAACTATGGTGCCACCTCTTCCATGCCATACATGCCAGCAAAGACAGAGTGGGGAGCCTAAACTTCTACCCTCGCCAGGCTATAACAAGGCACCCCATGCCCTCACTCAGGTATTGTCAGAAAAGGCCAAGCAGAGGCTACAGACTGCTCACCAAACAGAAACAAGCCTCCATTTCTGCCCAGTCGCCCTGCCACACACATAGGATTGGCAGACTTAAGACACATCAGTTCTTCAGTGTCAGGAAGTAGCACTCCACAGACATTTTCAGATTTGTACACAGTATGAGCCTTCTGAGAAAAACCTACCGGCAACGTGATTCATGATGCTTGAACGGCAAACATGCTTTGAAACTGAGAGCTTGTGTATTGCTCTGTGCTTAGTCATTGTGTCTGAGTACTGAAGTGCGTTGCCATGCCCTCCTCCAGGGGATTTTCCCAACTCAGGGATCAAGCCCAGGGCTCCCACACTGCAGGCGGATTCTTTACCGTCTGAGGTACCAGGGAAGCCCGAGAATACTGGAGTAGGGAGCCTATCCGTTACTCCAGGGGAACTTTCTGACCCAGGAATTGAACTGGGTGTCTCCTGCACTACAGCTGGATTCTTTACCAGCTGAGCTACCAGGGAAGCCAAACAAAGAGCTGAACCCTTCATTGAAGTCCCCTCCACCAAAGTATCTGTGGGTAGAGCCTTAGGAAGGGAGTGGACCCACAATCACAAGACTGGGCTGTGAAGCAAGATGGTTCAGCCCAGAGATTCTATGGGGAGGAATTTAAAGTCTTCTCTCAACAGGAGACATTTGAAAAGTGAAAGTGTTAGTTGCTCAGTTGTGCCAGACTCTTTGAGACCCCATAGATTGCAGCCCACCGGGCTCCTCTGTCCATGGAGTTCTCCAGGCAAGAATACTAGAGTGGGTTGCTATTTCCTTCTCCAGGGGATCTTCCTGACCCAGGGATCAAACCCAGGTCTCCTGCATTATAGGTAGAATCTTTACCATCTGTGCCACCAGGAAAGCCCTGGAATGCATAGCTATTCCCTTCTCCAGGACATCTTCGTGATCCAGGGATGGAATCTGCATCTCCTGCATTGCAGGCAGACTCTTTACTGTCTGAGCCACCAGGGAAGCCCCTGGAGACATGTGCTTACATTCAAAAAGGTGAAAGGAAAAAAAAAAAAAGCTGAGGGAATCTCCTCTCCCCAGAGAGTATTTGCTTGCAATGCAAACCAAAGACTTTTCTAGCTCTTTCCCTCTCTTCCTCCTCTCCCAACTTTCTTACCTTGCCCAGAGGGAAAAAAGACTGATGCCCCAGCCACCATGCCACCACACAGATGTTCTGAGTTTCATAGTTTGGGGGTTCCTCTCCTGTGGTTCAATCCTGCATGTGCAGGTGCATCATGGGAAGCTGGTCCTGCTACAGTGCTCTGTGAGCAACAATCTGTCCTGTGACCCAGAGACCTCGTGTTTCCTGTTCTGATAAATAAAGATATAAAAACTTAACAGACTGATTCTTTAGCAAGGCAAGTCTCACCTTCTGACAGCAATGCTTTTTCTAATGTCTTATTTTCTTTTTTCCAAAGTTGAGGGTTAGCAATCCAATTCTCTAGCAGGTGGCATGTTCTCGTTGATCATGCCCTGCAGACCTCCTCCTTCCTCCCATTTCTTTGAAGCTCTGACACACTTTGTGATTCATCCCACACAACAGATCTGCCCCTAGAAAGTCCTGTTATGGATACAGAGACGTCCTATTAGGGGGTCCTGCTGTTCCTACAGAAACAACTTAGTATTTGACATCCCCCTCAAAACTGTCATTTCTTCTTTTGCTTACTTCTTTTAGATATTTAGGGGAAGTATATGCCTGCTGTTGAGAGAGAAAGAACATGCCATGTAAACCTTTCAACTCTATCTTTTTTAAAAGTTATTTTATTTATTCCTTTTGGCTGTGCTGGGTCTTTGTTGCTGTGCATGGGCTTCTCTTGCTGTGGAGCACAGGCTCTCTGGCACTGGGTTTCAGTAGGCGCGATTCCCAGGATCTAGAGCTCTGGCTCAGTAGCTATGCCTAGTAGGCTTAGTCGCTCTGAAGCATGTGGAATCTTCTTGAACCAGAGATCAAACCCATCCATTGGCAGGTGGGTTTTTAACCATTAGACCACCAGGGAAGTCCTCAACTCTATAGCTTATCAATAAAGTTCCAGATCCCCTGCAGGACGTGCCGCCATATTACTATTGAATATGCACCTGTATGAATGAATGGGTCTTAGGCTTCACGTTCAGCCCTCTAACTTTACTTTTACTGCCACTTCAAGTTCTACTTGTTTCCTGTTTTATTTACTGACATTGTAGGCACCAGTTCGGTGCCCATTTGTCTTGACTGCAGTCAGCTGCTGTTCTAACAGCCCCATTCTGCTAAAGCGCCAGCCTTCACCCCAGTGCTTGTGCTGGTGCCAGGCATAACTCTGTCCCTGCTGTTTCTAATTTTCTCTTCCTTCCTCCTTTTTCCTGCCCCACCACCTGCTACATACCAATATGGCATTCACTTCTAGACTCCTCTGTTGTTTCAAAACTGCTCCCATGAGTCACGCTATTCCATCACAACCTTTTCTCTTATCTTCTTTCCCTCCATGGCTTGGCAACATCTCACACTCTGTCTTCCTTTTTCTCCCAGATAGATTTTTATATTTTGCTATTAAGTGATTTTGTCAGGCCATTGAACAGGAGCCATGGCTAATCCTGCCTTATTTCTAGTGTCTGGCAGAAGTGAGTTGAATATATGCCCGAGACAGGTGAGCTATGTGGGGAGTAGAAACTTCTTTTTATTTTATTCATTGATTGGCTGAGTCTTTGTGGCCGCACATGGGCTTTCTCTAGTTTCAGTGAGAGGGGGCCGTGCTGTAGCTGCGGTGCACACGCTTCTCATTGCTGTGGCGGAGCTCAGGCTCTAGGCATGCAGGCTTCAGTGGTTGCAGCACATGGGCTCAGAAATTGTGGTTCACAGGCTTAGTTGCTCCATGGGATCATCCCAGATCAGGGATCAAACACATGTCCTCTCATCGGAAGGTGGATTCTTGGAACACCAGGGAACTCCCAGAAACTTCTTAATGCTTTGTTTATAGTGAGAAGAAACGTGGAAGTGAGGTTAGGGAACTAACATTTATTTTACAACACATTATGCCTTGAGTTCTTACAATGCAGCAGGCATAAGTCTAGGCATTTGGGACATATCAATGAACAGAAGACAAAAATACCAATCCTTGCCCCTCAGAGAGCTTACTTTAAGAGGATGCTTACTCTGCACCAGGTCCCATTTAGAGAATTACATACATTATCTCATTTTATCCTCTCAGCAACCCCATAAGCCAGGTACCAAGCCCAAAATGGCATTGGGAGTGTTCTTTGATTGTCTGAGTCTTTGTTCTCTCATCTGTGGTAAGTGGTTCATGCCTGTCTCATAAAGTCGATATTAGGTGAGGACACTAACAATTATTGAGCATCTACTGTGTGCTTGGCATTTTTTTCTAGTTACTTTGTAAGCTTTTCCTCACCAACTCTACATCAACTTTTAGGTTTAAAAAAATCTCAATTATTAAAATAATAGAATAACCTGTCTAAAGTCACATAGCTACAAAGTGGCAAAGATGAACTCAAAGCAACTCCTGTCAGATTCTGTATGCTTACTCAGAAATAATTCAGGGGTAGAGGTGGAGGAGGTGGGATAAATTAGGAATTGGCTAGAGTAGTGAGATGTAGTGTGTACTATATCTTATACATACTATACTATATTATGTGTACTACATAAAATACATAAACAAAAGGTCCTACTGGGAAGCACAGGGAAATATATTCAACACACTGTAATAAATCATAATGGAAAGGAATATGAACATTCCTTTTCTGTGTAAATATATTCCTTTCCCATGAAAATATACATGTGTGGGTGCTCGGTCACTTCAGTCATGTCCAACTCTTTGCAACCCATGGACTGCAGCCCACCAGGTTCCTCTGTCCATGGTGCTCTCCAGGCAAGAATACGAGAGTGGGTTGCCATTCTCTTCTTCAGGGGATCTTCCCAACCCAGGGATCTAACCTGAGTCTCCTGCATTACAGGTGGATTTTTTACTGCTGAGTCACGAGGGAAGCCTATATATATATATATATACACATACAAAATCATTTTGCTATACAGCAGAAATTAACATACCATTGTTAATCAAGTATAATTTAAAAAAAGCACAGCATTCAGGTGGGAAGTTATTGGTTTATCAAGTATCTTTTATATAAAAAGTAACAGTGCAGTGCAAGGTAGATTTGTTGCTGTTCAGTTGCTCACTGGTGTCCCATTCTTTGCAACCCCATGGAACTGCAGCACACCAGGCTTCCCTGTCCATCACCAACACCTGGAGCTTGCTCAAACTCATCTCCATCGAGTCAGTGATGCCATCCAACCATCTCATGCTCTGTTGTCTCCTTCTCTTCTGCCTTCAATTTCTCCCAGCATCAGGATCTTTTCCAATGAGTTGCCTCTTCACATCAAGTAGCCAAAGTATTGGAGCTTCAACTTCAACATCAGTCCTTCCAATGAATAGTCAGGACTGATTTCATTTAGGATGGACTGGTTGGATCTCCTTTCAGTCTGAGGGACTCTCAAGAGTCTTCTCCAACACCACAGTTCAAAAGCATCAATTCTTCAACACTCAACTTTATTTATGGCCCAACTCTCACATCCGTACATGACTATTGGAAAAACCATAGCCTTGACTAGATGGACATTTGTCAGCAAAGTAATGTCTCTACTTTTTAATATACTGTCTAGATTGTTCATGGCTTTTATTCCCAGGAGCAAGCATCTTTTAATTTCATGACTGCAATCACCATCTGCAGTGATTTTGATTTTGGAAACCAAGAAAATAAAGTCTCTCACTGTTTCCATTGTTTCTCCGTATATTTGTCATGAAGTGATGGAACCAGATGTCATGATTGTAGCTTTTTGAATCTTGAGTTTTAAGCCACCTTTTTCCACTTTCCTCTTTCGCTTTCATCAAGAGGCTCTTTAGTTGCTCTTTGCTTTCTGCCATAAGGGTGGTATTATCTGTATATCTGAGGTTATTGATATTTCTCCTGGCAATCTTGATTCCAGCTTGTGCTTCATCCAGCCTGGCATTTCCCATGATGTACTCTGCATAGAAGTTAAATAAGCAGGGTGATGATATACAGCCTTGATGTACTTATATCCTGATTTGGAACCAGTCCATTGTTCCATGTCTGGTTCTGATTGTGGCTTCTTGACCTGCATACAGATTTCTCAGGAGGCAGGTAAGGTGGTCTGGTATTCCCATCTCCTGAAGAATGTTCAACAGTTTGTTGTGATCCACACAGACAAAGGTTTTAGCATAGTCAGTGAAGCAGAAATAGATGTTTTTCTGGAATTCTCTTGCTTTATCGATGATCCAATGGATATTGGCAATTTGATCTCTGGTTCCTTTGCCTTTTCTAAATCCAGCTTGAGCATCTAGAAGTTCTCAGTTCATGTACTGTTGAAGCCTAACTAGCATTATTTTCCTAGCATGTGAAATGAGTTCAATTGTGCGGCAGCTTGCAGAAATAAAGTTCCTGCCATAAATAACTTTACAACCTATTGGGGAGATAAATTTCATCCAACTGTTACAATTAAAGCAAATTTTGAGACTATGGAAAGTAAGATAGAATCCAGATAAGTTGATTTGGGACACATGGAGATTTGTCTTCCATTCTGGGACTGATGCATCTCAGTTTTAGGGACCCTTGAGACATTTAATAGTTGATGGCCTCAGGGCAATTAGACATGTGGTTGTAGATCTCAGACAGGAGAACCAAGCAGAGCTGTGGCTATGGGCATTGGAGCTGTGAGGTGGGTAGAATTGTCCCAGACAATTCTGTAGAGTAGTAAGAAAAGATCCTGGCCAGGACAGGAGAATCCAAGGGACAGCAATATTCAAGGCAGCAGTCTTCAAACTTGATTGTGCACAAAAATTACTTCAGGTATTGCTTCCCAAACTCTCTCACCTCTTGGCATCCAGAGAAATGATCCTATTGATAAGAAACCTGGGATCAATGAATGAAGCCATTCTTGTAGGAGGACAACCAGCCCAGAGCCTGTGACTTCCTTTGCCACTAGCCCTAGAAAGCTGGGGAGAGGGGGAACTACATCTCATTTAATTCATCTGTGGTTCACTGGTTGGGAAGTTCTGATGGACGATGTATGCTAAAAACTCAGATTCTCAACCTATTTCCCCTGCAATTCTGGTTTAGTAGATCCAGGGCTCTAAATTTTCCATTAGCACCTGCTGTGAGTCTGATTCAGGTAGGCTGATGATCTTCCTTTAAGAGATATAATTCTCAGGATCAGAAGGAAGAGGGATGGCCAATTCTCTGAGAAGCAATGTCCAAAAAAAAAAGGGAGGGGAAACAGATAGAGGGATGTGGTATTGTGAGCCAAGCAAAGAATGTTCCAAAATAGAAGGAGAGACCAAGAGTTATGATGCTGCCAAGAAGCCTGGGAAGGTATGGGCTGAAAGGATGGATTCAGTTAAGAGTAAAGGATAGGGATGGTGAGCTTGGAGAGCCTGGAGGAGCAGTGAGCAAAACACAAAATAAAGAATAGAGACAGGGACTTCCCTGGTGGTCCAGTGGTTAAGACTCCATCTTCCAATGCAGGTGGTGTAGGTTCCAACCCTGGTCAGGGAATTAAGGTCCCACATGGCTTAGGATGTGGCCAAAAAGAAAAAAAAAAAAAAAAAAAACAGTAGACAGTGGAGGGAGGTATAAGTTTGAGGAAAGATTTTTTTAACTGCTTTTAAAAGATGCAAGACACTTGAACACCTTCAATATTTGAGAAGGAGCCAGTAAAAGGGAGGAGGTTATCACTTATGAGAATGATGGGATAATTTGATCCCTCAAAGTCTCTGAGGGAGATGAGAGGTGGGGAAGGTTGAAGGTGCGTAATTTCAGAGAACAGCTGTAATCATTTCAAGAGAGCTGTTCAAACTTGTACTTTTCCCCAAATGTATAATCATCAGAATTGCTAAGGAATCTAGAAAAAAATTAAATTTCTCTCATTCTCCCCACTCCTGGAGAGTCTAATTTAATAAATATGAAGATTTCAATATAATAAAAACATAATAACCATATTCTTTAAAAGCCCTCTAAGGAAGTCTGATAATTAATCAGGCTCTAAAACTACTGACAGTGTTCATTAACTCATGAAAAATCACTTTCCCTTAGTCCTTCCCAGAAAAGAAAGACTGGAACACTTCACTGGGATGAAAACAAAGTATTCTGGGTTTGAGTATTGGGAGGTTGAGAGTATGTTCAGTTAATCTTTGTCCAAACAGCTTTCAAAGACCAAGGCTCATCTCTTTTCAAAACTTAGTAACAGCTTCTTATTATCTGAGCTGCCGCTGATCTTGAGTATGCTTGTATTTTGTCATTTATAGTGGTGGGAATATAAGAGATTAGAAAAGTCTGTTTCAGAAAGTGGAGGATGCAGATGAACTTACCCTTAATTTCACTTTAGAAACACAAATAGGGCATAGGGGGTTGGACAGTGACAATACAGAAATCAGAGTCAAGGGCTTGAACAACTGGGACAAAGAACCAGGACTGAGATTGCAGATATCTGGTTCAATTTACAGTTCTGGAGTATCTGCATGTGTCACTAGGAGCCAGACATCAGTTTTCTGATCTATATAATTGTAAGTAATAGTTCCAGTCCCTAAATGCCTTTTGGAAAGGTCCTAGCATTAAAATGACATAATAGATGCAATGGCATTTGGTATAAACATACCATATAGACACAATTATTGTGCTGGCCAGTGACCTCAATGAAAAATGTATCACCCTAAATAGTTTGTCTGAAAAATTGGGCTATAAATCGTGAAGGAACTTGGCTTCCCACGTGACACACCAATTCCCTTTACTTCCTATTAGAATTAAAATAATGGAGCAGTATTTTCTGGCACTTTAAAAGTTTACTGATTATGGTGACATGATACTTGGATGACATAAAAATATGTGTAGAACAGCAATGTTAACCGTACTCAATGTTTTAAGCTATCAATTTCAAAGATCCCTACACATGGAACAAAAGCCTTTTTTATAAGCCTTGAGTTTTAAATGGGTATTAAATCCCCCTTTAACCCTGCTCCTCTTAGTTGCCACTTAAAATTTACGAGAAGTCTAAAGTGGACGTCTTGTCAACCCCAAAGCCTCTCCTATCTCAGCAGAGGGCACCATTATCATCCCTTGCTGCTTAAACCCCAAACCCAAGATTTATCCTCTTACCTCCTGAAACCTCATACCTTTTTGTCCTTCAATTCACTAGCTACAAACATATCAGATTCTTTTCGGCTGCTCAAACAAGACAAACCTTTTTTCACGCCTAGGCTTTTGAATTGACACGTTACACTGATGATGAGGCATATATTTTAACACATTTTAATATCTCTGGAATCAAAATGTGTTTTACATCAATGAGCATTTACAATGAAAATTACATTGTCACTTTTCTTTCTTAGAGGTACAATGCATGCATACACGCTCAGTTGCTTCTGTTGTGTCTGACTCTTTGTGACCCTATGGACTGTAGCCTGCCAGGCTCCTCTGTCCATGGGATTCTCTAGGTAAGAACTCTGGAGTGGGTTGCCATGCCCTCCTCCAGGGGATCTCCCCGATCCAGGGATTAAACCCACGTCTCTTATGTTTCCTGCATTGGCAGGCACTTTCTTTATCCCTCTTCCCCCCTGGGAAGCCAAGGTACCATCTGAACTGAAGTCACTCAGTCGTGTCCGACTCTTTGCAACCCATGTACTGTAGCCCACCAGGCTCCTCTGTCCATGGGATTCTCCAGGCAAGAATACTGGAGTGGGTTGCCATTTTTTAAATCCAATAGAAAAACAAAAGCACCAGTGTCCTCCCCTTCCCCTAGATCTTGTGCTCTGGCTCAGTCCTAGCCTCTTGTTACAACTCCAGCTAACTCACCTCCTGCTCAGGCAGATGCTCTGGAGACATTTTCCCTGAAACCCCCCTCTACCTCCCATCTCATCACAAGTTCAATTCCATTGCAGAGGGCCCAGGTTTCATCTCTGGTCAGGGAACTAGATGCCATGTGCAGCAACTAAGACCTGGCACAGCCAAATACGTATGATTTTTAATTTTCTATTTGAAATATCTCTGTCTTTAAACCCATCATCGGGATGAAGGGCAAGGGAGTCTCAATTCCAAGGCTTGGGTAGCAGCATGGGTGAGAATAAATTTCTTCCTCTAATTTTGTGGTATTGTGACAGAGAAGAACAAACCTGACCCCACATTGAATCCAGTCCTTTAGCTCTAACCCTTCTGCTCTGCTGCCTATACTTAGTCATGCTGGCTCTACACGTTTATAAAAGAATGTTGCCTATAGCCTGAAATATACCTAATAGCTCTTTTTCAACTGCTCTGCCTCCCAAGTTTGACCTTTAAAGGTAGCAAAATTACTTTCCATTCAATAGAGATAAAAAGTTCAATAGAGATCAAAAAATAACAGCCTTGAAAGTATACAGGAACTTCCTGACCAGAGGTACATGGACAGCTGCAAGAACAAAGGATTTGGGCACCAAGAAGTCTGCAATGAACAGTCATACCTCCTTCCCTTTAGTATAAAAGAAACCTGAATTCTAACTCAGGTCAGATGGTGCTTTGGGACAGCTCTCTGCCATCTTCTCTATCTTCTGGCTCTCCGAGTATAATCACTATTTCTGGCCCCAGTCACCTGTCTCTCAGTGTGTTCACAGCTACACTAGAAATACTAGCTTGAACTCAGTAACAGTGTGTCAGTGTAAAGAAAAAATGTTGCTCACCATTCCAGTTCTACAAGAATCAAGCCATTACAGCTGCCCACTGACACTGCAGCCTGGGGGGATTTCAAGACAGAAAAAACAGGAAGCTCCCTGCTTTGGATAAATGGGCCCCTGGTACTTAAGATGCATATTTAAGGAAGAATTTCAATGGCCTTAGGTCCTTGCATCTTTCTATGTGTAGAAAAGACTAAAATCATTAAGCTGATGTATCTGTTCTATGTTTTAGCAGTAATCTTATATATATATAATCTTTTATATATATAAAATCTTTTATATATATATATAAATCTCACATATAAAAGTATGACCATATATATATACTGGCTTCTCCCCTACCTCTGCAGAACAGTTCCTCAACCATATAAGAGAACTGTCTCCCAGGCTATAGTCCTCAGTGATCCCTGAATAAAACTGAATCTCACTGCTCTATTTCTTTTTCTACATGTTTTAAATTCAGTAACAATTTTGATGACCATGAAGGGATCCAGAGCATCTTTCCTACCATCTGAACTCTAGGAAGACCTGGAGCCTTGGTGCCAGCAAGGACCTTTATGCCTGTCTATCTTCTTGGCAAGCTCAGATGAATTTTGTTAAGTCTCTCCCTCTTTTGAATCTCCCATGATTGGTTGACAATCCTGAGTTTTTTCAGTGGTGGATAAACTCCTCTCTGTGAGGATTAGATTTTCTTTGTGCTTATGTTCCAAAAGGGGTACCGGTATCTGCCAGTTGGAAGACACCGGGAGACTTTGTTCAGCTGAGAGGCACTGAGGTGGGGGGATTGGGTGATATGGTAGGAGGCTGACCTGACATCTTTCATCAGTTCAGCTACCTTAACAGAGTTTGTTGGAATAAAAGTGAAGATGCCATAGGAGAGGGCTTCCCTGGTGGCTCAGGGTAGAGAATTTGTCTGCAATGCAGAAGACCTGGGTTTGATCCCTGCATCTGAAAGAGTCCCTGGAGAAGGAAATGGTTACCCACCCCAATATTCTTGCCTGGGAAATCCCATGGACAGAGGAGCCTGGCAGAATACAGTCCATAGAGTCACAAAGAGTTGGACATGACTGAGTGACTCACACACACACACACACACACACACACGCTACTATAGGATAGCTCTTAGTTGCGAAGATAAGGGACTGCTCCTCCCAGCTGGTAACGGCTTTCTCAGGCAACTAAAATTTACAGGAGCGGTGGAGGCGAGTCCTCACACAGTGCAGTGGCCCAATAGAGAAAACCAGTCATTGCTTTAAAGAAGCTCGTGCACCTGGGAACAAACACGGACTTGGTCATCCGGGGCTCCGAGTGTGCCTGGTAGTATCAGACTGCCTGAGGGAGAAACAGAGATCAGAAAAAAAAAAAAAAAAAAGAGCTGACATGACTCTATGGGGACACCTAGAGGAGTTAAGCTCAAAACAGCATACTGGCTCACCACAAAATTTTGTTAGCAATTTTATTCGGATAAACCACCTCTAAAGGGGTAATAGAGATTCCTAAACAGAGAAACAAGGGATACCAGATAACCTCTGACAACACCCCAGATATTTGTGCTCAGTGGCTCATTTGTATCCAACTCTTGCGACCCCATGGACTGTAGTCCATCAGGCTTCTCTATTCATGGCATTCTCCAGGCAAGAATACTGGAATGGGTTGCCATTCCCTTCTCCAGGGGATGGTCCCTACCCTGGGATCGAACCCGGGTCTCCAGCATTGCAGATTCTTTACCAGCTGAGCCACCTGGAAAGCTCCACATCCCAGACCAGTTTATGGAATTTACACTAGCAAGTGCTTACTGGATTTGGAACTAAAGAAATCTCGCCCTAAAAATGGCCAAGATGAGAGTCTTTTGACATTCCCAAACTGTTTTTTTTTTTTGTACGCAGTCACAGAAAACCAGACTGATAAAACATAGGTTCAAAATTCTGACCCTAGGAAAATAAAAGTTCTTCTAGGAGCATGTCTTTGAGATGTAAATATCCTACCAAAACTCTCAGAAACTCTTAACTTCCTCTTATCTAGACCATCTATGGGCTTCCCTGCTAGCTCAGTTGGTAAAGAATCCACCTGCAATGCGGGAGACCTGAGTTCCATCCCTGGGTTAGGAAGATTCCCTGGAGAAGGAAAAGGTTACCCACTCTCCAGTATTCTGGACTGGAGAATTCCATGAGCTGTATAGTCCATGGGGTCACAAAGAGTTGGACACAACTGAACGACTTTCACTCAGACCAGCTCCAATTTCTGAGACTGAGAAGGAAAAAAAAAGAGAGAGAAAAGATCTTTTTAAATCCAAATGAGTAAGGTTAACTTAACTCAACTATTTATTTTTAAACTAGCAAGTTTTCTATTCTTGATGAAAGTGAAAGTGGAGAGTGGAAAAGTTGGCTTAAAGTTCAACATTCAGAAAACGAAGATCATGGCATCCAGTCCCATCACTTCATGGGAAATAGATGGGGAAACAGCAGAACAGTTTCAGACTTTATTTTTGGGGGCTCCAAAATCACTGCAGATGGTGACTGCAGCCATGAAATTAAAAGACGCTTACTTCTTGGAAGAAAAATTATGACCAACCTAGACAGCATATTCAAAACCAGAGACATTACTTTGCTGACTATAGATTGAACTGAACTGAACTGAACTGAATTCATTACTATATTTTTTAAATTTTATTTTATTTTTAGTTAGAGATAAATACTGTACAATACTGTATTGGTTTCAGCTGTACACCAACATGAATCAGCTATGGGTATGCATATGTCCCTCCCTCTTGAAGCTCCCTCCTACCTCCCACCCCATCCCACCCTTCTAGGCTGTCACTGAGCACCTGATTTGAGTTCCTGGCACCATATAGTAAATTCCCACTGGCTATCTACCTATTTTATGGGTTTCCCAGTGGTAAGAACCCACCTGCCAATTCAGGAGATGTAAGAGACATGGGTTTGACCACTGAGTGGGTAAGATCCCCTGGAGAATGGCGTGGCAACCCATTCCAGTATTCATGCCTGGAGAATGTCATGGACAGAGGAGCCTGGTGGGCTACAGTCCATAGGTGTCAGGAAGCATTTAACAGGAAGCTTCTTGTGTGCTGTTTTGGATCTGTCAAGAATTCTCTGTTCCTTATTAATTCCTGAATATTCAGGAATTAAGAGGAGAGGCAAGCCTCTCCCAGGGGCTGAGGAATCCAGGCATTTCCTTCATTAGTTTTTCTATATGGTGATAAGTACCCTTTTCCTTTTTATGAACCATATGGTAAAAGTGATTATTTACAACTCTCTCTCTCTTTAATATGGATCACCTATGTTTTGTAAGTCTGGAATTTTACTCTTTATCTTTGCTGAGAATAACTACAGTATATATGCCCACACCACGTTGATTAAAACACCTTTGCTCCATCAGAGCTCTGGTCCCCATGTCTTGCTCTCTCTCTCTCTCTCCCCCTCTCTCTCTTTTTCAGACTGATCCCCTGGAGCACAGAGGTTCTGAGTTCACTTTCCTGCTTGGGCTTCTAAGACCCTCTCGAGAAGGCATTCTGTGCCTTTACCCCATCAAGAGGCCGCCTGAGGCCTTCGTGAACAGAGCAAGCCCCGTGCAGGGACTATATTGGCTTTCTGCATAAACCAAGGCATATCAGCCTCTTTCTCCCTCCTTTACTTTCTCATTGGTCGACTCCAGACCACCAGGTTCCGGTCCATTAAAGGACCTCAACACATAGGGTCACAAAAAATTGGACACAAACGAAGCACAGCACAGCACATTTGCTTTGCATATGGTAATGTATATGTTTCAGTGCTACTCTCTCAAATCACCCAACCCTCTCCTTTCCCCACTGTGTCCAAGTCTGTTCTTTAGGTCTGCACCGCCCATGCTGCCCTGAAATTAGATTCATCAGTACCATTTTTCTAGATTTAATATATATGCATTCAGCCTGTTCAGTTCAGTCACTCAGTCATGTCTGACTCTTTGCAACTCCATGGACTGCAGCACGCCAGGCTTCCCTGCCCATCACCAACTCCTGGAGCTTGCTCAAACTCATGTCCGTTGATCAATTCGGTGATGCCATCCAACCATCTCATCTTCTGTCATTCCCTTCTCCTTCTGCCTTCAATCTTTCCCAGCATCAGGGTTTTATTTTAATGAGTCAGTTCTTTGCATCAGGGGGCCAAAGTTTGGAGCTTCAGCTTCAGCAGCAGTCCTTCCAATGAATATTCAGGACTGATTTTCCTTAGGATTTACTGGTTTGATCACCTTGCAGTCCAAGGGCTCTCAAGAGTCATCTCCAACACCACGGTTCAAAAACATCAATTATTTGGTGTTGAGCTTTCTTTATGGTCCAGCTCTCACATCCATACATGACTACTGGAAACACCATAGCTTTGACTAGATGGACCTTGTTGGCAAAGTAATGTCTCTGCTTTTTAATATTCTGTCTAGGTTGGTCATAGCTTTTTTCCAAGGAGAAAACGTCTTTTACTTTCATGGCTACAATCATCATCTGCAGTGATTTTGGAGCCTAAGAAAATAAAGTTTCTCACTGTTTCTGTTGTTTCCTCATCTATTTGGTGTGAAGTGATGGAACCAGATGCCATGATCTTCATTTTTTGAATGTTGAGTTTTAAACCAGCTTTTTCACTCTCCTCTTTCACTTTCATCAAGAGGTTCTTCATTTCCTCTTCACTTTCTGCCATAAGGGTGGTGTCATCTGCATATCTGAGGTTATCTGAATATCTGAGGTTATTGATTTTTATCCCAGAAATCTTGATTCCAGCTTGTGCTTCATCCAACCTGGCATTTCTCATGATGTACTCTGCATATAAGTTAAATAAGCAGGGTAACAACATACAGCCTTGGCATACTCGTTTCCCAATTTGGAACCACTCCATTGTTCCATGTCTGGTTCTATTACTTCTTGATCTGCATACAGATTTCTCAGGAGGCAGGTAAGGTGGTCTGGTATTCCCATCTCTTGAAGAATTTCCCACAGTTTGTCATGATCCACACAGTCTAAGACTTTGGTGTAGTCAATGAAGCAGAAGTAGATGCTTTGCTATACGGCATTTGTCTTTCTCTTTCTGACTTACTTCATTCTGTGTAATGGGTTCTAGGTTCATCCACCTCATTAGAAGTGACTCAAATGTGTTCCTTTTTTTATAGCTGAGTAATTAATATTCCATTGTATATTTGTACCACATTTTCTTTATCCATTCATCTGTCAATGGACATCTAAGTTGCTTCCATATCCTCCTGTTGTAAACAGTACTGCAATGAACATTGGGGTACATGTAAATGACTACATTTTAAAATAAAGCTAAAAGATTTATGGTAGTGTCTATTTATATTCTTTGTGGATGTTTTAGATATGACATATTCCACCTTTGGAATGTATTTCCAAAATTAATTTGTAAAAAAACTCTGTTTGATTGGCTTAAAGAAAATTATAACTTTTCTGATGTCTCAGTAGGTAAAGAATCTGCCTGCAGTGCAGGAGACACAGGATTCAATCCCTTGGCCAGGAAGATCCCCTGAAAAAGGAAATGGCAACCCACTCCAGTATTCTTGCCTGGGAAATCCCATGGATAGAGGAGCCTGGCAGGCTACAGTCCAAAGGGTTTCAAAGAGTTGGACGTGACTGAGCAATTAAGCTCACAAAGAAAATTAAGTGTTTATATAACGTCTCAAAAATAAAAATTTAGAAAAAAACTAACAAGTGAATTTCAGTTTCATGTGATCTGGGAAATATTCAGTATTAAATTAATATTTGGTATCAGAGTTAGTTTAAATTTATTGATTTAGTTAATACAGACATGTTAAAGTCATCAACATTAAGTATAATGCTTTTATTGTACCTAGGTT
>SJYT01024890.1:30549-105467 GCA_006410635.1 Cephalophus harveyi
TATTCTACCTACATTTATTAGAAATCAAATATTTGATCATATTTGTAATAAAAATAACAGAAATTCTGTAATCTCTGTTACAAAATTTATCAAGAAAATGAACTTGGTATGATGAAATTTTTATAAGTAAATTAAATATAAATAAATAAAATTTTTAGGTAGAGTCTTTAGGAATAATTATGTTTCATGGCATGTCTACTTCAAAATAGTTGCCCCAGATTTTTAGTAATTTGAAACTTTAAAGTTTTGCTAAATTAAGTTAGACAATTAAAATTTATTGCTTTTCTAGATCATTCCCAGCCAAACACACCCAGAATTCCTGAGAAACAGGGGCCTGGCTACAAGGCGAAGTGTCCAGAACCTAGAAAATGGGACCAGTCCTTGTGTAGACCAGAATTAAATGAGTGGACTAGAGCTGAAGGCAGAAAATCTAAGAAGGAAAGGAGTATTCCTCACTCTCTCTAGACAGAGGGAAGGTCAGAGGGGTGGCAATGAGGTCTCTTTATAAAGTTAGCAAAGGTGATGATGCTGTGGTACATGTCCTTACTCCAAGGTACATGAAGATGTCTCATCCTCAAAAGAAAAATGAGGAACTTTCCTGGTGGCCCAGTGGCTTAGGCTCTGTGCTTCCAATGCCAGGGGGCCAGGTTCGATCCCTGGTCAGAGAACTAGATTCTTCATCCTGCTACTGAGAGTTCGAATGCCACAACTAAAGATCCTGCACACTGCAGCAAAGAGTGATGCTCCCACGTGTCACAATGAAGATCAAAAATCCCATCTGCTGCAACTAAGACCTGGTGCAACCAAATAAATAAATAATAATAATAATTGCCGGGAGCCAGCATGGGAGATCTCACCCATGACAAGTTCATGCAGGACTCGAGGGACTCCCTGGGCCATCTGACCCATGACAAGGTCATGCAGAAAAGTCCTGATAAGCAAGGCCTCAGGACTCGACGGACCCCCTGGATCTGCTCGAGCATCTACTCCCAAACCAGAATCTGTCTTATTATTTTATGTCTTTCACCAACTCTTTTGATATTAACAGGGGGCTACCCCAACCACCTCTCTCTGGAAAGAGTTAACTTAAGGCTTTAGTTTATAAATCTCCTGGGCATGAAAGGAGTGTTTCAAACTCCCTGTTAGCATTTTAGCTTACTGGGCAAGTTCATCCAGACTCTTGCAACATTGTTGAGCCTATGCTCACTGCCAAGTTCTCACATCCCTTATCCATTGTGTTCCTGGGAGTACATATAGTTAAGATATAGATATAACAAGCAGCAGCTTTAGCATTAGCAACATTAGACGTTGAGTTAATAAGTTCTTTTTTTGCTGTAACCTGCTGAATCTTTGCTCCATAAAAATGTAGCTCTGTACTTTAAGGGTGATGCAGGCTACAGATTTAAGAAGAAACACTTTAAGGGAAAATTATTGTTCTGGCTGACCAACCTTTATCAAAAAGAGGTCATGGAATATCAACAGGCCCCCAGGACAGAAGATGATGTACAAAAAATAAGACTCTTGCAGAAAAAAACCTGATATCGATAAAAAGTTATTACTGATGGAATGTTGAGTTGACTCTGCATTTTTAACCTTGCTGTATGTATAACTCAGGGTATATAAGCCCCAAGAAAAATAAAGTAAATGGGCCTCGCTCACTGAAGCCTGGTCGCTCCGTATCTCTTTCTTTATCTCTTTATCTATGTTTCTTCATTTGCCGATGTTGTCCATCCTGAGGATATCCCTGGACTCTGCTGAGGCTGGACCTTGGCAAATAATCAGTTTCCAAATTCCTTAGAGTGAACACTCTTAGGAGACAAGGCTGCATGCCTCTCATCCTTGCTGCTTTATCCTGTGGTGTGGAGTCAGCCCTCCCCATTCTCCTGTGTGTAACAAGGCACCGGGACAGCTAGGAGCATCCAAGGCTCCCTGGCTGCAGGAGCTGCTCCCAGCACAGAGCTGCATGTTCCTTGTCTGGCTGGCCTGTTTCCCTCTGAGTCATTCTGAGTCCTATGAAATATGCACATAAATCACATTTTAAAGGAAAATGCCCTGGGAATCGTGCCACGTGTGAAGCCAAGCAAATGGTGCCCAGCCTGTGTGAGTGACCTGGGAAGGCTGACCTTCGGCCAGTGACCTCCCAGGTTGACTTTTCATCCATTCACACCCTAACCCTTGGAGGCCCACAGCTGAGAAGTGCTGATTCTCACCCCATGGGGCCCTTGCGTCAAGGGTTTCCAGCTCTTGGATTTTCTTAACAAAACCACGTAGCAGCATTGCCTGCTCTAGGTAGAGGAAAGCAATTCAAGCCTGATCTGTTTGTTTTTCAGCTGATGACATTGCTTCCCACCCCATGAAGTATTCCAACTCAGTCCTCCACTCTCCTTTACTCTCACACTTAATGTTAGTGTTTTTTGCTTTTTACTTTAAAGTAAAACATTTGAAGTTTTACCCTGACATTTAAAGTAAAATGATGTCAAACTCATAGACACAGAGGACAAACTTGTGTTTGCCAAGGGGGAGGAGTTTGCAGGAGGGATGGACTGGGAGTTTGGGATTAGCAGATGCAAACGATCATGTTACATACAGGAAGCATAAACAGCAAGGTCCTACTGTATAGCACAGAGAACTATATTCAATATCCTATGATAAACCATAATGAAAAAGAAAAATTTAAAAAGAATGTAGATATGTGTATGAGTCACATTGCTGTACAGCAGAAATTAATACAACATTGTAAATCAACTACAGTTCAATAAAAAATAAATAAAATATAATTTGTAAAAGAAAAAAATTTTTTAGAAATGAAGACCAAAAAAAAAAATTGATTTTGTCAAAACAGAAACCCAGG
Organism: Cephalophus harveyi; assembly: GCA_006410635.1. Lineage (NCBI taxonomy): Eukaryota > Metazoa > Chordata > Mammalia > Artiodactyla > Bovidae > Cephalophus > Cephalophus harveyi. Next base: position 33,401 of record SJYT01024890.1, read on the forward strand.
ATGGAAAAGGAAGAGTCATCTTGACCAAAAGTTTTGCTCAAGGCTTGGCAGGAATGTGACAGTTAGTCTAGGCTCTGGCCTAGAAACTAGAAGCTGTGCTTTTACATAAAATAAAATGAAGAATCTTCTCCTTGTAGCTGAATCACCAGCTTCTGCTAGCAGAACCAGATGGAGTCTGGCAGTGCTGGGAAGAGGGCTTCCCAGGTGGCACTAGTGGTTAAAAAACCTGTCTGCCAATGCAGGAGGCTTAAGAGACACAACAGGTTCGATCCCTGGATTGGAAAGATCCCCTGGAGGAAGGCATGGCAACTCACTCCAGTGTTTTTGCCTGGAGAATCCCATGGAGAGAGGAGCCTGGTGGGCCACAGTCCATTGGATCACAAAGAATCAGATACAATTGAAGAGACTATAGCACACACAGTGCTTGATGGGAGGACTCCTGGTTCCTCTGAGACCCTTCACTTGGTCCTTAGCTCTGTGCTCCTTGAAGCCCAGACAAACTCTCCTGCTGATTACAGTGGACCCACATGCTTTATGCCAGTGGTGCTGCAGACCCAATAAAATCTTTCAGTACATGGACCAAAAAAAAAACTTTTAATTCCTGATTCCCTTGTCACAGGGCTTCTACAACCCAGGAGCCACTGGGCAGTCAGTTCAGTTCAGTTCAATGTCTCAGTCATGTCCAACTCTTTGTGACCTCATCGACTGCAGCACACCAGGCCTCCCTGTCCATCACCAACTCGTGGAATTTACTCAAACCCATGTCCATTGAGTTGGTGATGCCATCCAACCATCTCATCCTCTATCGTCCCCTGTCTCCTCCTGATTTCAATCTTTCCCAGCATCAGGGTCTTTTCAAAAGAGTCATCTCTTCACATCAGGTAGCCAAAGTATTGGAGTTTCAACTTCAGCAGCAGTCCTTCCAATGAATATTCAGGACTGATTTCCTTTAGGATGGACTAGTTGAATCTTCTTGCAGTCCAAGGGACTCTCAAGAGTCTACTCCAACACCACAGTTCTAAAGCATCAATTCTTTGGCACTTAGCTTCCTTTATGGTCCAACTCTCACATCCATACATGACTATTGGAAAAACCATAGCCTTGAGTAGACGGACCTTTGCTGGCAAAGTAATGTCTCTGCTTTTTAATAAACGGTCTAGGTTGGTCATGGCTTTTCTTCCAAGGAGTCAGCATCTTTTAATTTCATGGCTACAATCACCATCTGCAGTGATTTTGACCCCCCAAAATAGTCTGACACTGTTTCCAATGTGTCCCCATCTATTTGCCATGAAGTGATGGGACCAGATGCCATGATCTTAATTTTCTGAAAGTAGAGTTTTAAGCCAACTTTTTCACTCTCCTCTTTCACTTTTTTCAAGAGGCTCTTTAGTTCTTTACTTTCTGCCATAAGGTGGTATCATCTGCATATCTGAAGTTATTGATATTTCTCCTGGCAATCTTGATTCCAGCTTGTGCTTCTTCCAGCCAAGCATTTCTCATGATGTACTCTGCATACAAGTTAAATAAGCAGGGTGACAATATACAGCCTTGACGTACTCCTTTTCCTATTTAGAACCAGTCTACTGTTCCATGCCCAGTTCTAACTGTGGCTTCCTGACCTGCATACAGGTTTCTCAAGAGTCAGGTCAGGTGGTCTGGTATTCCCATCTTTTTCAAAATTTTCCACAGTTTATTGTGATCCACACAGTCAAAGGCTTTGGCATAGTCAATAAAGCAGATGTTTCTCTGGAACTCTCTTGCTATTTTGATGATCCAGCGGATGTTGGCAATTTGATCTCTGGTTCCTTGGCCTTTTCTAAACCCAGCTTGAACATCTGGAGGTTCACGGTTCACGTATTGCTGAAGCCTGGCTTGGAGAATCTTTGATCATTACTTTACTAGTGTGTGAGATGAGTGCAATTGTGTGGTAGTTTGAGCAATCTTTGGCATTGCCTTTCTTTGGGATTGGAATGAAAACTGACCTTTTCCAGTCCTGTGGCCACTGCTGAGTTTTCCAAATTTGCTGGCATATTGAGTGGAGCACTTTCACAGCATCATCTTTCAGGATTTGAAACAGCTCAACTGGAATTCACTGGCCAGTGCTCACTGGGCAGTGTTGCTGACCAAAACCTTGGCTTTCTCTGTCCACTGAAGCCAAATAAAAAAATACGGAAACAGAGTTTGGTGGAAATAGAAAGGTGGCTTTAGTTCTCAGCCAGCAGAGAGGGGAACACTGTAGGCTCGTGCCTCAAAAGCTGTGTGCTGCCCCCCTCAGTGCCCCCAGCTCCATGAAGAGTCTGGGGGACTTTACATAAGATGGAGGCTCGAAGTCAGGAGTCAGTGATGAGGAACAAAGGTGTTAGGATCGCGACAAAAACAGTTATAGGCTGGGCATCAGTAACTCAGTAACTGAGTCTGTTACTGGCAGTTTGGTGGCTCAGCAGCCTTCTTTCTGATCTGTAACTACAAGGGAAAGGGTGTTGTAAGGGTAAACGCCAGATACAGGATACCTTTAGCCTAGAGTCAAAGCATCACTACCAACAAAACTAGTGGAGGCAATGGAATTCCAGCTGAGCTATTTCAAATTCTAAAAGATGATGCTGTGAAAGTGCTACACTCAATATGCCAGCTTGGAAAACTCAGCAGTGGCCACAGGACTGGAAAAGGTCAGTTTTCATTCCAATCCCAAAGAAAAGCAATGCCGAAGAATGCTCAAACTACCACACAATTGCACTCATCTCACACGCTAGTAAAGTAATGCTCAAAATTCTCCAAGCCAGCCTTCAGCAATATGTGAACTGTGAACTTCCAGATGTTCAAGCTGGATTTAGAAAAGGCAGAGGAACCAGAGATCAAATTACCAACATCCATTGGATCATCAAAAAAGCAGAAGATTTCCAGAAAAACATCTATTTCTGCTTTATTGACTATGCCAAAAAGCCTTTGACTGTGTGGAGCACAATAAACTGTGGAAAATTCTCAAAGAGATGGGAATACCAGACCTGCCTCTTGAGAAACCTATATACAGGTCAGGAAGCCACAGTTAGAACGGGATAGGGCACAACAGACTGGTTCCAAATAGGGAAAGGAGTATGTCAAGGCTGTATATTGTCACCCTGCTTATTTAACTTCTATGCAGAGTACATCATGAGAAACGCTGGGCTGGAGGAAGCACAAGCTGGAATCAAGATGGTCGGGAGAAATACCAGTAACCTCAGATATGCAGATGGCACCACCCTTATGGCAAAAAGTGAAGAATTGAAGAGCCTCTTGATGAAAGTGAAAGAAGAGAGTGAAAAAGTTGGCTTAAAGCTCAACATTCAGAAAACGAAGATCATGGTATCTGGTCCCATCACTTCATGGTAAATAGATGGGGAAGCAGTGGAAACAGTGGCTGACTTTATTTTTCTGGGCTCCAAAATCACTGCAGATGCTGACTGCAGCCATGAAATTAAAAGACGCTTGCTGCTTGCAAGGAAAGTTATGACCAACCTAGACAGCATATTAAAAAGCAGAGACATTACTTGGCCAACAAAGGTCCATCTAGTCAAGGCTATGGTTTTTCCAGTGGTCATGTATGACTGTGAGAGTTGGACTATAAAGAAGGCTGAGTGCAGAAGAATTGATGCTTTTGAACTATGGTATTGGAGAAGACTCTTGAGAGTCCCTTGGACTGCAAGGAGATCCAACCAGTCCATCCTAAAGGAAATTAGTCCTGGGTTTTCATCTGAGGGAGTGATGTTGAGGCTGAAACTCCAATACTTTGACCACATAGTGAAGAGAGCTGACTCATTTGAAAAGACTCTGATGTTGGAAAAGATTGAGGGCAGGAGAAGAAGGGGACGACAGAGGATGAGATGGTTGGATGGAATCACTGACTCAATGGGCATAGGTTTGGGTGGACTCCGGGAGCTGGTGACGGACAGGGAGGCCTGGTGTGCTGCGGTTCATGAGGTTGCAAAGAGTCGGACATGACTGAGCAACTGAACTGAACTGAACAAAGGAAAATTAGGTGTGAATTGTAGCTGCTGCAGAGCTGAAAAGTGAAAGTTTTAGTCACTTATTTGTGTTTGAGTCTTTGTGACCCCATGGACTGTAGCCCATCAGGCTCTTCTTTCCATGGGGTTTTTCAGGCAAGAATACTGGAGTGAGTTCCCATTCCCTACTACAGGAGATCGAACTGACCCAGGGATTGAGCTGACCAGGGATCGAACCCGTGTTTCCTGGATTGCAGGCAGTTTCTTTACCGTCTGAGCCAGCAGGGAAGCCAGGGCAGAAAAACAAACTTACTTACAGACATGCAGAGTTAGGAGCAGTTAAAGTAAAACAAACAAAAAAGAAATGTTCAGACCTTCTCACTGTTCTTTTTATCTTTTTTGTTCTCAAGAAAGGGAAAGAAAACATCTCTTTCCTCTTTGTTTCCTCTTCACTGCAACAGCGGGACATCAAAAAGCCTGTGTTTGCCACTACTTCCCCGGGCAGAGTGGTCCCTTGAAGGCAGTTTCTGATCTGCTTAAACCCTGGATTCCCAGTAATAAATCATACCGTTACCATTTTAATTAAGTCATATGCGAATGAGTCATTTCTCTACAAGCTCATCAATCCCCTATGTCAGCAGGCAGATGGCAGGAGAAGGGCTGTCCACAGGCACAGAGAGCTGACTGATAAAGGGCTTCTTGTTTAATGATGAAGGGGACCCAGAAGAGTCAGGCTTATGATGGTTGAGTAACAAGAGGCCTGTCTGCACCTCAGTGACTGGTCGAGGCGACCAGGTAAGTGCCCTGCTTTTCCAGCAGCCACTCTGCAGCTGTGAGTCAAGGTCACCCTGCAAACCTAGATGTCCTTGGGAAAGGAAGCAGTAACTCTGAACAGATCCATCAGTCACTTCCACCTCCTGTTTTGTTTTTTGCTGTATCTTTGACAGGCTCTGAGATCAGAAAAATAAGAAAGTTGGAGGTGTATAAGAGAAGGGTCTTGCCCTTGACAAAGAAGCGGAGGTGATTACAGAACAAGCCAGACAGCCTGTGAGGCCAGACAGAGTGTGGGGAGCACCTGGCCAGATACCTGGGGGAACAGGCTGGCATTTCGGTGGCTGCTCACACATTGGCAGAACTGTGCATCAGATCACAAGTCTAACGGCCTCACAGGTGCACCCACCAGGAGTCCAGTTGAACAGGTAAGCCCCTGCTCACGTGCAGGCCAGCTGCTTCTCTGATCGTGGTCCTGTCCCATCCTGAAGAGGACCCCAGTGTTGTCCTTGGAAACTTCCATGAATCTCCCGTTACTCTGGCTGTTGTTCCCCAGACCAGACAATGCCTCCCCACAGGTCTCTTCTCAGAGTCCTGGCCCTCCGTGTTCCCCAACGTTAAAGTGAAAATTTTAAGATGTTTCCATCTAGCTCAGGAAACCTCAGGGCTCCACAGCACCTGGTGAGAAATGGAATATCTCCTGCCATATCAGGAAACAAAGATGTCATAGTCATCAGCGATTGCAGCCCTCCAGTGTGAGCCAGTGAGCCCTGAGGACACTCAACAAGGAAAAGAATACCCGCCATCTAGTAGCCATCAAAATACCATCCTTCCCTGTGGTGAGCCCTGAGGAAATGCAGGATACTGGCCCCAGATAGCTGAGGTGCATATCAAAGGAATGATTTCCCTGAGTCCAGAATCTTTCATCTTCCCATACACAGAAATGCACTAAACTCCTTAACGTGAGATACTATCTGGCTTTCCTTTAATTTAAAATATTATTTTGATGTTCAGACTACCTGCCCTTTGTTGCAAAACTTCTATATAACTTGGCTCCTGCCCTCGCCGCCTCTGAGCATTTCTCTCAGGGTCACTTGAGATACTATCTCTCAGACTTAAGTCCTAAAAGTGATCATAACTCTCAACTTCTCGGTTGTGAATGTTTTTTAAGTACATGCTGGCACAGGAGGCTCAGGCCACCTTGTTCAGGCCTAGAGCGCAGGCTGCCTAGCCTCACCCACATTGATATTTCTCTCAAGCCCTCCTGAAGCACACTGCTCACCTGTCATAATCCCTGACAGCAGGTGCCTAGACATAGCAAAGGATAGATCCATCACTCCCACTGGGCTCTTGAACCTGGATGCAGAGGCCTCTGAAGGGGCTGAATCTGTGGCTGTGCTCAGGTACACTGGGAGCCAGAAACATATCCAGAGATCCTTCTCTCACACAGGACACAACTACTGCCTCCAGGCTGGAAAGCTTGCCTTGCATAAACCCAGTCTCCCTTCTGAGTCCTGAGTTCCCGAATGTCTTTCCCTCTCTGTCCAAAGAGGAGGAAAACTTCCTCCAGCAATTTCCCTATTGAAACCTAATATGAAGTGATCAGCTCTCAGTCCCGAAGCAATGACTTTCCACTGCTTGGAAACAAAGTATTGGCAGCCTCCAGGTAATAATGTACCAATGGAATGATACTATTTGGAGAACCAAAGTTTGCTTTAAGGATAACACTCTTAAACCTGGTTCAGATGGAAAATTCTTCCCTGAAGTGGATTACATAAGTACAGGAAAATATTTGATAAGGAAATGTAATATAATTTTAAACATATATATATATATATATATATACACACACATATAATTTTGAATATAAGTATCAGTTCAGTTCAGTTCAGTCGCTCAGTTGTGGCCGACTCTTTGTGACCCCATGAATCGCAGCACGCCAGGCCTCCCTGTTCATCACCATCTCCCGGAGTTCACTCAGACTCACGTCCATCGAGTCCGTGATGCCATCCAGCCATCTCATCCTCGGTGGTCCCCTTCTCCTCCTGCCCCCAATCCCTCCCAACATCAGAGTCTTTTCCAATGAGTCAACTCTTCGCATGAGGTGGCCAAAGTACTGGAGTTTCAGCTTTAGCATCATTCCTTTCAAAGAAATCCCAGGGCTCATCTCCTTCAGAATGGACTGGTTGGATCTCCTTGCAGTCCAAGGGACTCTCAAGAGTCTTTTCCAACACCACAGTTCAAAAGCATCAGTTCTTCGGTGCTCAGCCTTCTTCACAGTCCAACTCTCACATCCATACATGACCACAGGAAAAACCATAGCCTTGACTAGACGGACCTTAGTCAGCAAAGTAATGTCTTTGCTTTTGAATATGCTATCTAGGTTGGTCATAACTTTTCTTCCAAGGAGTAAGCATCTTTTAAGTTCATGGCTGCAGTCACTATCTGCAGTGATTTTGGAGCCCAAAAAAATAAAAACCATAGCCTTGACTAGACGGACCTTAGTCGGCAAAGTAATGTCAAATATATAGTAAAGGTGAGCCGAGCAACCACTTATAAAATCAGTATTGAGGTCAAAAGACAAAAAGAGTAAAATTATCCATATCTGCAGTAAGTAGTTACGGGAAACACAAAACCAAAATATAAAATATGGTGGCAAAAGCATTGAATTTAGAGGGAGGGAAACAAGTATGCAGGGCTGTTACATTGTGTTCGAACTTAAGAGATCATCATCTTAAAATAATCATGAGCAAAATATGTATGAATGTCATATTAACCATAAAGCAAAAACCTATAATGACTACAAAAACACAGTCTAAAGGAATCCAAACATAACACTAGTCATCAATCAGAAAGGAAGAGAGTAAAAGAAGAAAGAAATGGAAAAGAGCTATGAAACAAACAGAGAATAATCAACAGAATGGCAATGAATGCACATGTATCAATAATTGCTTTAAATGTAAAGTAAATGCTTCAATCAAAAGACAGAGTGGCTGCCTGGATAAAATAAAACAAATTCTATATATGGGCTGCCTATAAATGACTAAATACAGATCTAAAGACACGCATAGTCTAGAAGTGAAGAATTAGAAAAAAAAAAAAACATATCTCATGTAAATGGAAAAACTGACAGAAAAAATTGACTTTAAAGCAAAGACTGTAACAAGAGACAAAGAATGACACTATATAGTGATAAACGTATCAGTCCAACAAGTAGATATAATAATTGTAAATGCACATGCATCCAATATAGGAGCCTAAATACATAAAGCAAATATTTTCTAAAACTTTTTGTTTTGTATCCAGTTCAGTTCAGTTCAGTCGCTCAGTCATGTCCGACTCTTTGCAACCCCATGAATTGCAGCACGCCAGGCCTCCCTGTCCATCACCAACTCCCAGAGTTGACCCAAACCCACATCCATCAAGTCGGTGATGCCATCCAGCCATCTTATCCTCTATTGTCCCCTTTTCCTCCTGCCCCCAATCCCTCCCAGCATTTATTTTGTATTAGGATAAACCAATTAACAATGTTGTGATAGTTTCAAGTGAACAGGGAAGGGACTCAGCCATACATGTACATGTATCCATTCTCGCCCAAACTCCCCTCCCATCCAGGCTGCCACATAACATTGTGCAGAGTTCTATGTACTATATGTTAGGTCCTTGTCCATTATACATTTTAAATGTAGCAGTGTGTACATGATCATCCCAAAGTCTTTAAAAAAATTCCTTCCCCCCAGCAACCATAAGTTAATTCTCTAAGTCTATGAATCTCTTTCTACTTTGTAAGCAAGTTCATTCGTAACATTTCTTTTTATATTCCACTTATAAGAGGTACCATACAGTATTTATGTTTCTCTCTCTGGCTTAGTTCACTCAGGATGGCAATCTCTATGTCCATCCATGATGCTGTAAATGGCATTATTTAATTATTTTTTAATAGCTGAGTAATACTTCATTATATATATGTACCACATCTTCTTTAGATATTACTATGTCCATGGACATTTAGGTTGCTTCCTTGTCTTGGCTATTGTAAACAGTGCTGCAGTGAACACTGGGATGCATGAATCCTTTCAGACCATGTTTTCTCTGGCTATGCACTCAGGTGTGGGATTGCAGGATTATGTGGTAGCTCTATTTTTACTTTTTAAGGAACTTCCATATTGTTCTCCTTAGTGGCTATACCAATTTACATTCCCATAATGTGGGTAGTTTCCCTTGTCTACAAATTCTCTCAAGCATTTATTGACATAAAGCAAATATTAACAAAAACATAAAGGGAAAAATTGACTACATGATCGTATGTGCATGCTCAGTCTTTCAGTGATGTCTGACTCTTTGCAATCCCATGGCCTCTAGCCCAACAAGTTCCTTTGTCCATGGGATTATCCTGGCATTTAACAACTGGAGTTGATTGCCATTTGCTCCTCACAAGAATCTTCCAGACCCAAGGATCAAACCGGTGTCTCCTGCAGCTCCTGCATTGGCAGGCAGATTCTTAACCACTGAGCCATCAGGGAAGCCCATTACACAATAGTAGGAGACTGTAGTGCTTCCCTGATAGCTCAGCTGGTAAAGAATCTGCCTGCAATGCAGGAGACCCCCATTCAATTCCTGGGTTGGGAAGATCCACTGGAGAAGGGATAGGCAACCCACTCCAGTATTCTTATGCTTCCCTTGTGGCTCAGCTGAAGAATCCACCTGCAATGAGGGAGATCTGGGTTCAGTCCCTGGGTTGGGAAGATCCGCTGGAGAAGGGAAAGGCTAACCAATCCAAAATTCTGGCCTGGAGAATTCCATGGACAGTTTAGTCCATTGGGTTATGAAGAGTCAGACACAACTGAGTGACTTTCACTTTCAGAAGACTTTAATTCTAACTCAGATCAGTGGACAAGTCATCCAGACAAAAAGTAAATCAGGAAATTGTCCTTAAATGATACATTGGATAGGCAGAATTTATGTATCTATTTATCTATTGATAGAAAGAGCATTCTATTCAAAAGAAGCAGTATACACATTCTTTGCAAGAGCACATGGAATATTTTACAGGATAGATCACATGCTGGGCTACAAACTAAGTTGCAATAAAGGTAAAAAACTAAAACAATAATGAAGCACCTTCTCTGACCACAAAAATGTGGGACTAGCAATACAATATTAAAACAAAAAACCCTTCAAAATATGCAAACATATAGAGATTATAAAATATGCTGCTGCTGCTGCTGCTGCTGCTAAGTCACTTCAGTCATGTCCAACTCTGTGTGACCCCATAGACAGCAGCCCACCAAGCTCTGCCATCCTTGGGATTCTCAAGGCAAGAACACTGGAGTGGGTCGCCATTTCCATCTGCAATGCAGGAAAGTGAAAAGTGAAAGTGAAGTACTCAGTTGTGTCCGACTTTTTGCAACCCCGTGGACTGCAGCCCACCAGGCTCTTCCATCCATGGGATTTTCCAGGCAAGAATACTGGAGTGGGTTGCCATTGCCTTCTCCAGTAAAATATGCTACTCAACAATTAACAGTGAACTGAAGAAATCAAAGAGAAAATTAATAATAACTGGAGACAAATGAAAACAGAAGCAAAATGGCTCAAAATTTATAGGACAAAGTAGTTTTAAGGGCAGAGTTTATAGCTATACAAACCTACCTCAGAAAAATAAGAGAAACCTCAAGTAATTTAATTTTACACATAAAGGAAATATAAAAAGAAGAGAAAAGAAGAAGAAAATTCAAAGTTAGTAGAAGAAATAAATAATAAAATCAGAAGAGAAATTCATGAAATAGAGACTATAAAACAATAGAAAAGATCAATACAAATAAAGGATGATTCCTTAAAATGATAAACAAAATTGATAAACATTTAGCCAGATTCATCAAGAAAAAAAGAGAGAAGACCTAAACCAGAAATGAAAAAGATGCTACAACCTACATCACAGAAACACAAAAGATTGTAATATATTACTATAAATGCACGCGTGCTAAGTCACTTCAGTTGTGTCCGACTCTGCGACCCTGTGGACCATAGACCTCTAGGCTGTTCTGTCCATGGGATTCTCAAAGCAAGAATACCGGCGTGGGTTCCCATGCCCTCCTTCAGGGGATCTTCCTGACCTAGGGATCAAATCTTCATCTCTTACCTCTCCAGGCAGTTTCTTTACCACTAGTGCAGCCTGGAAGCTCATTACTATGAATAACCGTATGCTAATAAAATGTACAACCTAGAAAAAATGGACAAAGTCCCAGAAATGTGAAATCTCTAAAGACTGAACCAGGAGAAATAGAAGATATGAACAGGCCAATTATTAGTGAAAATTGAATCAGATAAAAATAAAAATCTCCCAGCAGACCAGAGTTCAGGATTGGATGGCTTCACATGTGAATTCTGAAAAAATAATAATAATAATAAGGAAGAGTTAGCACTTGTTTTTCCCAAATATTCCCAAAAAACTGAAGAAGAAGGAACACTTCCAACCTCATTATATGAGGCCAGGATTAGCTTGTTATCAAAACCAGACAAAGATACCACATAATAGGTAAATGTCAAGTATCACTGATAAACATAGATGTGATAATCTGAAAGACAATATTAACAAAGCAACAATACATTAGAAGGAACATCCACAATGATCAAATTGGATTTATCCTAGAGCTGCAGATGGTTTAATTTCCACAAATCAACAGAATTTGGTATGCCACATTAACAAATTGAAAAATAAAATTATAAGAATATCTCAAAAGATATAGGAAAAATTTTGACAAAATTCAACTTTCATTTATGATAAAACTGTCAACTCTCTATGGTTATAGAGGGTTGTGCCTCATTTAATAAAGACCATGTATGAGAAAACTAGAGAAAACATTGTCCTCAACAGTGAAAACCTGAAAGCTTTTGCTCTAAGATCAGAAATAAGACAGGGATGCCCATTCTCATCACTTTTATTCAATATAGTATTAAAAATCCTAGTAGTAGCACCAGACTAAAAAAAGTACTATAAGGACTAAACTGGGAAGGAAAAAGTATAACTGTCATGGTTTGCAGATGACATGATGTTGTACATATCAATTCAGTTCAGTTCAGTCACTCAGTCATGTCCGATTCTTTGTGACCCTATGAATCGCAGCACGCCAGGCCTCCCTGTCCATCACCAATGCCGGAGTTCACTCAGACTCACATCCATCAAGTCAGTGATGCCATCCAGCCATCTTATCCTCTGTTGTCCCCTTCTCCACCTGCCCCCAATCCCTCCCAGCATCAGAGTCTTTTCCAATGAGTCGCATGAGATGGCCAAAGTACTGGAGTTTCAGCTTGAGCATCATTTCTTCCAAAGAAATCCCAGGGCTGATCTCCTTCAGAATGGACTGGTTGGATCTCCTTGCAGTCCAAGGGACTCTCAAGAGTCTTCTCCAACACCACAGTTCAAAAGCATCAATTCTTCGGCGCTCAGCCTTCTTCACAGTCCAACTCTCACATCCATATATGACCACTGGAAAAACCATAGCCTTGATTAGACGGACCTTAGTCAGCAAGGTAATGTCTCTGCTTTTTAATATGCTATCTAGGTTGCTCATAACTTTTCTTCCAAGGAGTAAGCGTCTTTTAATTTCATGGCTGCAGTCACCACCTGCAGTGATTAAGAAAATCCTAAATGTGCCACCAAAAATTATTAGGATAAGTTAGTCCAGTAAAATTGAAGGATCTCATATTAATGTACTGCTGCTGCTGCAGCTAAGTCACTTCAGTCATATCCAACTCTGTGCGACCCCATAGATGGCAGCCCACCAGGCTCCCCCGTCCCTGGGATTCTCAAGGCAAGAACACTGTAGTGGGTTGCCATTTCCTTCTCCAATGCATGAAAGTGAAAAGTGAAAGTGAAGTTGCTCAGTCGTGTCCGACTCAGCGACTCCATGAACTGCAGCCTACCAGGCTCCTCCATCCTTGGGATTTTCCAGGGAAGAGTACTGGAGTGGGATGCCATTACCTTCTCCATTAATATACTGAAGTCTACTTTATTTTTATATACCAATAAGAAACTGTCAGAGAGATAAACTAAGTAAACAATTCTACTTAGCAGTGCATCGAAAAGAATACAATACCTAGGGATAAATCTAGCCAAGGAGTACAAGACTTATAGTTGGAAAACCATAAGACATTAAGGAAAGAACATTAAGATGACAAACAAATGGAAATATATATCATATTTATTGGTTGAAAAATTAATATTGTTAAAAATGACCATACTTCCCAAGGAAATCTTTTTTCTATCATTCAATGCTGCCTCAATGGAAGCTCCACATTTTCCTTTCAATATTGTCTATTTCAAAACTGAAATAGCTCATTCAACCAAAATTCCCTCTCCCTGGATACATGTGTGAAAATCCCTCAGTCGTGTCCGACTCTTTGTGACCCCATGGGCTATACAGTCCACGGAATTCTCTAGGCCAGGATACTGGAGTGGATAGTCTTTCCCTTCTCCAGGGAATCTTCCCAACCCAGGGATCAAAGCCAGGTCTCCTGCATTGCAGGTGGATTCTTTACCAACTGAGCCACAAGGGAAGCTCAGATACAAGTCATATGAACTTTTACTTACAGTAGCACTTTCCTGGAATGTCTTCTAAGTACACATTTGCAAATTTGCTTGTGTTGTTAAGGCAGTCACTAACACCAGTATCTTCTTTCACATTTTTTTAACCTGCTATACTTAGATGTCTATAATAGTCATAGGCACCTGTTCATCAAATAGTGTTTTCCTCTTGTATTTGTTATGTTTCAGTATAGCCTCCCCTATGTAATAAGATTTTGAGGATAATATACTCTTTTCTAGAGCACAGGAGTACTGACTTAATATAAGTATATTGGTTGACTGATTGCTGCTGCTTCTGCTAAGTCGCTTCAGTCGTGTCCGACTCTGTGCGACCCCACAGACGGCAGCCCACTGGGCTCCCCCATCCCTGGGATTCTCCAGGCAAGAATACTGGAGTGGGTTGCCATTTCCTTCTCCAATGCATGAAAGTGAAAAGTGAAAGTGAAGTCGCTCAGTCGTGTCCGACTCTCAGCGACCCCATGGACTGCAGCCTACCAGGCTCCTCCATCCATGGGATTTTCCAGGCAAGAGTACTGGGGTGGGGTGCCATTGCCTTCCCTGACTGATTACTAGGTCCAAATAATAAAAAGTACACTTACAGAACCTAATTCTACAGATCCAATGTACCTTCCATTATCCAGGTAATAAATGAAGTCTTACCGTGCATATTTGTAGAAGTTTTGACTCATATACTCTGTGGTGTTGGAGAAGACTCTTGAGAGTCCCTTGGACTGCAAGGAGATCCAACCAATCCATTCTGAAGGAGATCAGCCCTGGGATTTCTTTGGAAGGAATGATGCTAAAGCTGAAACTCCTGTACTTTGGCCACCTCATGTGAGGAGTTGACTCATTGGAAAAGCCTCTAGTTTCTGAACTGAAAAATAGAAGAAAGCATGGGGATTGGAAAGGTGTTTTGGGTCATCCTATGTTTCCTCACATGAAAATAGTTGGGTGGCCATACTCAGAAACTTAGAGTCTGAGAATGACGTGAATGTAGAGACCATCCCAAATTTTCTTATATTAAAATAGTGGATATTTTAAAAGATACAAACAAACAAAAACCCTAACCAAAATCAAAATGTTTCCGGAGTTTTCTTTGAACCCTCAGTGTAGCTCACCACAGGAGTTGGTTAGACACTGACATCAATCAGTCCTAGAATGAATCATGGAACTTGAAACAGGGAGCAGAATCAAAAATAAAACATGAGGCAGTAGAGTTGAATTTGAATCCACTAGTGTTGGTGAAGGCTTAGGCACCCTTGATACAAAAGCAATTCTTTTCATCTATCTATCTATCTACTTGCTGCTGCTAAGTCGCTTCAGTCGTGTCCGACTCTGTGTGACCCCACAGATGGCATCCCACTGGGCTCCACCATCCCTGGGATTCTCCAGGCAAGAACACTGGAGTGGGTTGCCATTTCCTTCTCCAATGCATGAAAGTGAAAAGTGAAAGTGAAGCCGCTCAGTCGTGTCTGACTCAGCGACCCCATGGATTGCAGCCTTCCAGGCTCCTGCGTCCATGGGATTTTCCAGGCAAGAGTACTGGAGTGGGATGCCATTGCCTTCTCCGACCTATCTACTTATGTTAAACTAATAAAGACGATTCAAATTTAAATGTCAAAATATAATTCCAGTTCTGCCAAGGACTTGCCATATGAGTGGACTCAAATACAACATTGCACTGATGGGAAAAATCAAAGAAGCCATTGTCAGTTTATTTCTGTTTTCCTGTTTCCTATTCCAATTTGGTAGCTCGTCGCCAATTTTCTTTACATTTATTCTGGATCTGTTGTAAAAATAAAGCTCAATACTAACTTTAATATTCTCTCTGTCCCTTCTTCCTGGGGAAAGCTAAGGAGAAATATGCTTCCAGACCAGAAGTATAGCACTTTGTCACACTGTCACTTTGGCCTTGCTCCAGGTTCTGAATAGAATCTGCATATGCCCCAAACTGCATAGAAAAAAGTTTCCAACTCACCACTCTCTGCTTGCAGAGAACAGGGCATACTTTTCAAGTCCAAATTGGAGTTTTATTTTTTGCATTATTGGTAGTTTTGAAGCATGCTTTAGACAGAGCAGAGCGTCCCTAGCTATCTTCAACACACCACCAGGTAATCACACCATTGCTCAGTAGGCTAAATTATTTTAAACCTTTCAAAAAATAGCTTTTCTCCTTTCTGCAGGTTTTCCCAGGAACAATCTCCATGAAAACGACTCCTAATTTAAAGAAAACTAAGGCATTCCTCACCACTGACAAGGAAAATGGCTCTTTTTGGCCAAATCATAGAAATGAGCTTCCTTAAGTACATTGCACCTTTAAAAGCTGACATTATTGCCGTGAAGCCTGAATGGTACCTTGTCAGCATGGAATAACCAGACTGGGCCAAGTTGTCATTTCTGACAGGTCAGTGTAATGAGCAAAAGAACGCTGAGTTTGTCTAAAAGTTTTCACTGGAATCAGCAGGGTAGAGCTGTTTGGGGCGATAACAGCTCTACTTTTGTGACTCATTAAATGTGCCACATTATCAAACATCGTGGCCCACACTATCAGAGCCACCACATTCACACTTTGTTTCCTCCCCCAAGGACCCCCCACCAAAGTCTTTATATTTCTAATTTGAAAAGCACGGACAGATTGCAGAGCTTTGAGACATTGGATGTCAGCTATGTATGATTAGATGAATGCCAAAAGTCCAGTTACTCCTTTCAGAATACTACACAGAGATAAACACTAATCTAAATCCATGTGGACTTGCCTCTGGGCATTTCCTTCCCCATTTTCTGGAATTTCTCTGCTAACTTCTTCATCATCATGAAAACACAGGTATACAGTAAATAAAGGAGACCAATAAGAACTGAGTAAAATTGACATCAGATAGCCCATCTGAAATGCTAGATGACATCCAATGTCCCTTACTTGTACTGAGGAAACTGCACAGGGATTTGCCACTTGGATGCATAACACAAAGTGACAAGAGGTCAGCTGGATTCAGATTTTAGTAAATAGACAGCAAACCTTGAAGGTCCTGGTCCTTCCAGATCTACCAGCTGGCTACAGTGCCCTCTAATCAGATTGCCAAACAACAGAAAACATTTTTTCTTCACTTCAGAAAAATTCTCTTAATGTTCGTGACTAATTAAATTCTCACTCTAGCCATGATTAATGTAACAAATAATTACAGCTTAGATCTAATATAGATACAACTAATTGTTCTGCCCACAGTGCATGGTGACTAACAATTAAACACAGCTTTTAAAGCAAAAGTAAGATCTGGGGCGGGACCTTCACCTGGCTTTGCTCTTGCCACTGCAGGATATGCCTGTACTTGTTTTCCTCATCTGAAATGGTGACACAAGGTTTGTTTGTTTACATTTCTCTTTCATTAGATGTTAGATAAACTCTATTCCTTCACACTTCCTGTTTCTTCAAACAGTGGGGTTTTAAAGGTCTTGAGCAGAGCACTAGAGAGAAATAGAGGGTAGTGGCACCAACTGAATTTTCTCCAAAGATCAAGTGCAAAAGAGCCTTCCACCTTGTCAAAGTGAAAGATGACAGGGAGCTGGCACCACGTCTGGTCTGACTGCAAAGTGATGGGCCTGGTCCATATGTCTGCCCTGATACCTATAAGCCCCACCCCAAGAAGTAATTTTTTAACTCCAGCCCTGAAACAGAGTAGACTTCTACTGAATCGAGAGAGGTACATAAGAGTGGTCTCTGGAAATACATTCCCAACAATGCAAACATTCACAAAATTGTCACAGCTATGAATGAAAAATGTTCCTAGCTTTATTAAATGGTGAGAGAGGTAATTAGTTGGTTATTAAATGGTTATTCATTGGTAACTTATCCATATGCTTCATCTGTCTTGGCAAATAGGAAATACACTGAACTCTCTACTGAAGAATTTGCTTCCACAATTAGTTCATAGAGTCAAGTCTCTATCAATTAGTTTACCTTCCTACACAATAACAAAATGTTCTATTTTTATCAGAGCAGAGTTAAGCATAAGTTACCCAAATGAACTAAAGCTCACATAATTAGAATGCCCTAAGAATGAAACTTCTGGCTGGTTTAATAGTCAAATATAAATATATCTCAAACCAGAATTTGTTTGTTTGTTTGCTTTTACAAGTTTTCTAAAATATTTAAGGCCATTTTCCTGAAAGTAGTCAAATTTAGTAGACAAATGGAATATTATTTTACTGTTCAAGGAACTGACAACACTTTTACTAGATTCAGGATCTAGAAGTGAAACATTTTATTTGTGCATCTTACATAATTAATCTTATATAATTCCTCTACATACTCACAACTATGTAATAATAATTCACATTTATTGAACATCTATCTTGTGATCAGATTTGCATTTGGAATAATCAGTCAATATTTTCTACTGTTTCTACCTTCACAGGATAAAGTACATGCAATTTTAGAGAACATTCAGTTAAACTAAAGTTCAACTCAGGCCATGCAGGGTGAAGTTGCTAAACCATGGCAAAAACCTAATACTATATACCTCTCTTCTGTCACATTGCCCTGGTGTTCTGTGTGCCATATCTAACTTTTCATGGTGTGTTTTTTGTTTAGTGAATAATTTTAGGTATATTTCTATTCCAGGCCCTAGAAAAATGCTGTTCAGTTCAGTTCAGTCTTTCAGTCATGTCCAAATCTTTGCAACCCCATGAATTGCAGCACGCCAGGCCTCCCTGTCCATCACTAACTCCCAGAGTTCACTCAAACTCACGTCCATCGAGTTGGTGATGCCATCCAGCCATCTCATCCTCTATCGTCCCCTTTTCCTCCTGCCTCCAATTCCTCCCAGCGTCAGTCTTTTCCAATGAGTCAACTCTTTGCATGAGGTGGCCAAAGTACTGGCATCACTCCTTCCAAAGAACACCCAGGACTGATCTCCTTTAGAATGGACTGGTTGGATCTAAAATGTCATACACAATATTAATACTAAAGAGTTTTGGAACAACAAATCAAAATTCAAAATCTAAGTACTGTCAGAGATGCTGCCTAGTCAGAGACAGATAGGATGTGAGTTTTCTGATCTGGAAATTCTTGATTCATTCTTTCTGATGAATCTTTTGCAATCCATGTATGAGTTTCTACTCCAATTGGTTTTCTAGTCTCCCATTTCCTTTAAGATTCAAATTCTGCTTTGCTCTAGTGAAACTTACCATCCTTAAGCTCTAGTAACTCATGTCAACAAAATTTGAAAAGTGTGATATGTGAGCTAAATGAGCAGTATCAGACTTTCTAAAGGCTGTGAACTCAAGGAGAGACAATGTGTCTCTCAATCTTTGCCCATAGAGAGCTAGAAAAATAACTATGAACTGGAAGGGGCTGAAGGGTGTTCAGAATGAATGAGTAGATCAATGATTGACTATGGCCTGGAGGAGTTTTGTGCTAGTTATTTCCTCTGGTTCCCGTGGTATCCATAGGTATCTTCTATGGTGAATTTCTTACAATTTGTTACTGTAAGACCAGCACATCAATCTAAAAATTTACATACTAAAGTTTCTAAAAATGAAGACTTCTAAGGAATTATGATTTCTGTTATACTATTAAAAACTATTTTTATCAGAAGTAATCCATGAAAAAGATCCTCTTCCTATCCATTAAGAGGGAATTACCTTGAAGGGTCCAGCAGCTCTAGGTTAGGAAGAAAATCTATAGGTGCATTGAACAATATGAGTTAATTTTTAATTTGAAAGCTCCTTTAGAGTACTGAAAATCATAGCAAAAAATATATATTTACTCTAATTTTAGAAATTGCTAAAGAAATTCTATAATTTTTGCTTCATTTGAAGGCAAAATAATAATGTTCATATCTTGACATATTTATCAGTTATATGCTTCTTTCAAGAAAGTTTTCTGGAAGAGTTTAATTTATAGTTCTTATTATTTTGCTTTTCTTTTTAGATCTCAAAATAGATGTCATGTATATGAAAAGTGCCAGACAGGAAACTAAAGTCCTGTGTTTATTCTAAGTCCCTAAATCACCATGGGACTCAAGGAAAGTCATCCACAGGCACTTGGTTCTGTCAAAAACATTGGAAGAAAATGGAAATCAGTGGTTCCAATGGCAGAACAGTTACTCCATGAGAAGTTCATGCCACAGGCTTTTGAAGAGAGTAGTATTATGGGTATAATTTTAAAATGCTGTTTAGAAAATACCACCCCTATCTATTATTCAAACCGCTATTTCTTCCTTTTGCTATTGCTCTCTTTTGGTCAAAATCCCTGGCTTGATTCTTCAAATGAATCTTTTGTGTTGCCAGATCTGTTCCTTTGTTTAAAAGGCTCTGTCTCTACTCCCTCTTCTTTCTTTCCTAGTCTGTCTGCAAAACTGCTTACTTGAGGCCTCTTGGTGTCCTGGGGGTCCAGGAATGCATTCCACAACCATGTCCATTCATACTCTAGAGAATGTCATTTCTTCTGCTAGGAGTCTCTACCCAAGAGTGCACATGAGAATCACATGAGAAATGCACCCAGTGATGCTTAGGCCAACACGGACCAAATAGGTTGGGCTAGAATATTATTTTCCAATATATTTCAAATGCACCAACTCTGAGCAAAATGACTGAGAATCTACTGAAATCCATTATTTCATACTAAATCTTTGTACCCACATATTAGTTGAGATAATTGTAACAATGTATACATATATATTTATGACGTACACATACACACACTCATCAGTTCAGTTCAGTCGCTCAGTCGTGTCCGACTCTTTGCAACCCCATGAATCGCAGCACGCCAGGCTTCCCTGTTCATCACCATCTCCCAGAGTTCACTCAGATTCACATCCATCGAGTCAGTGATGCCATCCAGCCATCTCATCCTCGGTTGTCCCCTTCTCCTCCTGCCCCCAATCACTCCCAGCATCAGAGTCTTTTCCAATGAGTCATTTTTTTTTTTTTGCTCTGCCTCTTTTCTTCCTCTCCAACAGCCACTGAAGCACCAACAAGCTCCTCTAATCCTACCCAAAGATACCACAGAATACAGTTTTAAATCCAATAGTCTATAAAGTGTGTTTTGACTCTGACTGTGGTATACTTACATATCTACATATGATTGTGTGTGTGTGTTTGTGTGTGTGTGTGTGTGTGTGCTCAGTGACTTCAGTCGTGTGTGACTCTTTGTGACCCAATGAACTGCACCTCACCAGGCTCCTCTGTCCAAGGGATTCTCCAGGCAAAAATACTGGAGTGGGTTGCCATGCCGTCCTCCAAGGGATCTTCCTGACCCAGGGATTGAATCATCATCTTCTGCATCTCTTTCATTGCAGGCAGATTCTGAACCACTGAGCCACCAGGGATTACCATAACATAAAAGCTCATTAAACAATACTAGGACAAAATGTTACCTGAGAGCGAATGCACCTTATCTGGTGCATTTCTATACCTTTGCAGTCATCACTCTGTGCTCTGTTTACAGTCTCACTGAGGAGACTGCAAACCCTTGAGGGCAATATGAGCTACTCCCAAAATGTTACTCCCCAAACCCGGCACATGCTTTAAATAGGCACTTAGTAACTCTGATTCAATTGCTGATTGCAAAATAGAGAAATAAGTGAAAAGTACTGCACAATTATGATTAACTGATGAATTGTGCTGTTTTTGTTTAATGGTCATTTCTTTTTCTAGACTAGTGGTTTCCAACCTTGGTGCATATTGGAAGCAATTAGAGAGACATTAAAAAAAAATTCTATTAACTGAGACTTCACTTGAAGCGCAGAATCTCAGGTCCTGTTACAATAACTGAATTTCAATTCCACTTTTAAAAGATCCCTAGATGATTTCTATACACATCAAAGGCCAAGGTAAGACAGACTCTAGCATGACTAGTAGTTCTCAAACTTGACCTTGCATCACAATTATCTGGAGATCGTGTAAAAACATCAATTTGCTTGGCTCTTTCCTCAGAGTTTTTGATTCAGTGGCTCTAGAATGGGCTCTGAGTCTGAATTTCTAACATGTTACCAGTTTATGCTGATGTAACTTGTCCCAGAACCATATTTCAGAATCACAGGTCTGGAGCACTTGTTTCCAAACTTGACCACACACTGCAATAATGCAGAAATCTTAAAGAGAGAAATGTTGATCTCTGTGTCCCAAATCTATAGATTCTGACATAATTGGTTTCAGAGATAGCCTTGTCATTGGCATTTTTAAAAGCTCTCCTGGTAATGTTAATATGCAGTGGAACTAAGAACCATTGGTATAGTCAGAGGTCAGCACACTTTAAAAAAATGATTAATTGAGGTGAAATTCACATAACGTGAATGGACAATTTGGTAGTATTTAATAAATTTACAGAGCTATGTAACCACCACCTCCATCTAGTTCTGAAACATTTCCAGCATTCCAAAGTACTACCTATTAAGTTGTTTGACCTTGTTCTCCTCTCTCTCTGGCCCCTGGTAACCACTGATCTGCAGTCTGTCTCTGCAGATGATCTATCCTGGATATTTCATAAAAATGGAGCCATATTATATGCTACCTGTTATGTCTGAATTATTTCACTTAGCATATTACTTTGAAATTTCATCCATATTGTAGTATAGCAAGACCTCTTTCCTTTTTATTATGAAATAATATATAGAGAAAATTTTATTATTTTATTTTAATATATATCATAGGGATTCACTGGTGGTTCAAACGGTAAACCGTCTTCCTGCAATGTGGGAGACCCAGGTTCGATCCTCGGGTTGGAAAGATCCCCTGGAGAAGGAAATGGCAACCCACTCCAGAACTCTTGCCTAAAAAATTCCATGGATGGAGGAGCCTGGTGGGCTACAGTCCATGGGGTCACAAAGTCGAACACTACTGAGCGACTTCACTTTCAATATATATCATATTAATATATTATTTATAAATGTACATCTAAATGTTAATATATTATTATTAAAGCATATTACTTTGATATTTATATATGGCTTCCCAGTTAGCACCAGTGGTAAAGCACCTGCTTGCCAAGGCAGGAGGCACAACAGATACAGGTTCACTCCATGAGTCAGGAAGATCCACAGGAGGAGGGCATGGCAACCCACTCCAGGATTCTTGCCTGAGGAATCCCATGGACAGAGGAATCTGGCAGGCTATGGTCCATAGAGCTGCAAAGAGTAGGATAAGACTGAAGTGACTTATGCACAGACATTATTAAATTATTTCATTATTAAATGTATATTTACAATTTATTTACCTATTCATTCAGTCATGGATATTTTAGCTGTTTCCACCTTTTGGCTATCATGAATAGTGCTGCTGTGAACATGAATATACATATAGTTGAATATTTATTTTTAATTATAAGATTATGAGGGCATATGGCAAATTATATTTCACTATTAGAGGAACTGCCAAATCGTTTTTAATAACAGCTGAATAATTTTATGTTTTATTCAGTAATGTACAACAATTACAATTTCACCATATACTCTCAAATATTTGTTATTTTACATGTATATTTATATATGTGTATATATATACATGTATATTACAGCCATTTAAGTGAGTGTGAAGTTCATTGAGGTTTTGTTTTGCATTACCTAAATGACTGATGTTGTTCAGTCACTCAGTCATGTCCGACTCTTTGTGACCCTATGAACTGCAGCATGCCAGGCTTCCGTGTCCTTCACTGTCTGCTGGAGGTTGCTTAAACTTATGTCCATTGAGTCAATGATGCCACCCAATCATCTCATCTTCTATCAACAATTTCTCCTCTTGCTTTCAATCTTTCCCAGCATTAGGGTCTTTCTAATGAGTTGGCTCTTCTCATCAGGTGGCCAAAATATTGGAGCTTCAGCTTCAGCACCAGTCCTTCCAGTGAATATTCAGGTTTGTTTGCTTTAGGATTGACTGGTTTGATCTCCTTGCAGTCCACGGACCTCTCAAAAGTCTTCTCCAACACCACAGTTCTAAAGCATCGATTCTTCGGTGTTCAGCCTTCTTTATAGTCCAACTCTTGGACTACTGGAAGAACCATAGCTTTGGCTAGACAGATTTTTTTGGCAAAGCAATGTCTGCTTTTTAAAACACTGCCTAGATTTGTCATCGTTTTTCTTCCAAGGAGCAAACATCTTTTAATTTCATGGCTGCCATCATCATCTGCAGAGATTTTGGAGGTCAGGGAAGTAAAGTCTTTCATTGTTTCCATCATTGTTTCCATTATTTCCTCATCTATTTGCCACGAAGTGATGGGACCATATGCTATGATCTTAGTTTTCTGAATATTGAGTTTTAAGCCAATTTTTTCACTCTCCTCTTTCAGCTTCATCAAGAGGCTCTTTAGTCCTTCTTCACTTTCTGCCATAAGGGTGGTGTCATCTGCATATCTGAGGTTATTGATATTTCTCCTGGCAATCTTGATTCCAGCTTGTGCTTTATCTAGCCTGGTGTTTCTCGTGATGTACACTGCATATTAGTTAAATAAGCAGGGTAACAATATACAGCCTTGACATACTCATTTCCCAATTTGGAACCAGTCTGTTGTTCCATGTCCGACTCTAACTGTTGCTCCTTGACCTGCATACAGGTTTTTCAGGAGGTTTTTCAGGAGGCAGGTCAGGTGGTCTAGTATTCCCATCTCTTGAAGAATTCTCCACAATTTGTTGTGATCTACACAGTCAAAGGCTTTAGTGTAGTCAATGAAGCAGAGTAGATGGTTTTTCTGGAACTCTCTTGCTTTTTCTGATTCAACAGGTGTTGGCAATTTGATCTCTCATTCTTCTGCCTTTTAGAAATCCATATTTAGAAAAGTTTTATCCTAATCCATCACAGGGCAGACAGAATGAAAACCACAATCATAGGAAATTAACCAAATTGATCACAAGGATCACAGCCTTATCTGACTCAGTGAAACTATATGAGCTATGGTCTGTAGAGCCACCCAAGATGGATGGATCATATGAACCGTGTCATGTAGGGCCATCCACATGGTGGGTCATAGTGGAGAGTTCTGACAAAACTCCACTGGTCCACTGGAGAAGGGAATGGCAAACCACTGCAGCATTCTTGCCTTGAGAACCCGAATGACTGATGATGTTGGCATTTTATCATGTGCTTATTGGTGCATTGTATATCATTTTTGGGTAAAGAATTCCTTTGGCCCTTCAAGTTTTTTTCCCATTTTTATTTGGGTTGCTTATCATTTTGTTATTTATTGATGTGATCGGCCATAGACATATGGAATTATTTCTGGACTCTCATTTTATTAAATTGGTCTGGTTTTATATCTATTCTAATGCCAGTATCATACACAGATACTGTCATTTTGTGATCTTTTTGAAATCAAAAAGGGTGATTTTTGTTTTTCTTTTCAAATTTGTTGGCTATTTAGGACAACTTAAAATTCTAAAATGAATTGGAATTTTCTAATTCTGCCGAAAAGGGCCATTGGAATTTTCATAGAAACTGTTTTGAATCTGTAGATAAATTTTGGTAGTTTTGACTTCTTAATATTAGACCTTTCAATCCATGAGCATGGGGTATCTTTTCCAGTGATCTTCTATTACTACCATCAGTTTTGGTTATACTATCAATTTTGTGTTTTTTTGTTTGTTTGTTTTTTTCACTGCATAAATCTTTTACCTCCTTGGTTAACTTTTTTTTTAGGTATTTTATTCTTTAGAATGTTGTTTTACTTTCACTTTTCACTTTCATGCACTGGAGAAGGAAATGGCAACCCACTCCAGTGTTCTTGCCTGGAGAATCCCAGGGATGGGGAAGCCTGGTGGGCTGCCATCTATGGGGTCGCATAGCATTGGACACGACTGAAGTGACTTAGCAGCAGCAGCTGCAGTCACAACAAATACATGTAATTGTTTTCATAATTTCTCTTTAGGATTGTTCATTACTGGTATATGAAAACAAAATTTTAGTTTTTAGTGTGCTGATCTTGTACCCTGAAACTTTACTGAATTTGTGTATTAATTTGAGCAGATTTTGATGTATGTATCTTTTTTTTTTTTTTATGGAATCATGGCATCTGAGAAGAGATACAGTTTTACCTCTTTTTTCCAATTTGGATACTTTTTGATTTCTTTATGTTGTCTAATTGCTCTGAGTGGAATTTCAGTACATTGCTGAATAACAGTAATGAAATGGTCATCCCTGTCAGATATTAGGGGGGAATCTTTCCATCTTTCACCATTGAGAATGATGTTAGCTAACATCATTATGACTAACATTAAATATATTGTACATGTATGGAGTTTTTCATAAGTGGACTTCATCATGTTGGGAAAGTATGCTTGCATTTTATATTTTAAAATACTTGAAAAAAAATAAAAAGAAAAATCATGTTTTTCCCATGAAAACTGCATGAAACTAAGATGCAATGTTCATAACTATCTATTTATTGCAACCCAGCCACACCCATTCTTTTCCACACTTTCTAAGACTGTTTTTGCACTACAAGGGCAGAGTTGACTGCAATAAAGATCATAGGATCCACAAAGCCAAAAATATTTGTTATCTAGCTTTTTACAAAAAATAGTTGCCAACTCCTGGTTCAGCCCTTCAAGACAAGAAGCTCCATAAGGACAGATTTTTGTTTCATTTTATTTCATCCCTGAATCTTCAACATTCCCACTATTAGCTGTCTAGTAGCAGCATCAGTTCAGTTTCGTTCAGTTCAGTCGCTCAGTCATGTCTGACTCTTTGCAGACCCCATGAATCACAGCACGCCAGGCCTCCCTGTCCATCACCAACTCCTGGAGTTCACCCAAACTCTTGTCCATCAAGTCGGTGATGCCATCCAGCCATCTCATCCTCTGTTGTCCCCTCTCCTCCTGTCCCCAATCCCTCCCAGCATCAGAGTCTTTTCCAGTGAATCAACTCTTCTCATCAGGTGGCCAAAGTATTTGAGTTTCAGCTTTAGCATCAGTTCTTCCAAAGAACACCCAAGACTGATCTCCTTTAGAATGAACTGGTTGGATGTCCGTGCCGTCCAAGGGACTGTCAAGAGTCTTCTCCACACCACAGTTCAAAAGCATCGATTCTTTGGTGCTCAGCTTTCTTCAGAGTCCAACTTTCACATCCAAACATGACCACTGGAAAAACCATAGCCTTGCCTAGACAGACCTTTGTTGGAAAAGTAATGTCTCTGCTTTTGAATATGCTATCTAGGTTGGTCATAAGGAGTAAGCATCTTTTAATTTCATGGCTGCAATCACCATCTGCAGTGATCTTGGAGCCCCCCAAAATAAAGTCTGACACAGTTTCCACTATTTCCCCATCTATTTCCCATGAAGTGATGGGACCAGATGCCATAATCTTAGTTTTCTGAATGTTGAGCTTGGTGCACACTAAATAAGAGTTTGCTATAGAATGTATTGATTACATAATCCTGAAATCAACAAATCCAAGAGTTCTTTCATCCTTTGTTTACCTACTAATGCAAATGGTTATTTATGGAAACAAGTGAAAACCTATAACTATCTGTCTATATTAAATCAGTAGAAAAGTTTAAGGTGCAAAGATGACTAACATTACATACATTAAAAGAAGGCATATGTTTACATGCATGTCTGCGTATGAAGAGATGTATTCATACAATCACTGGTTCACACATAATAGGGATTTAGTTTTATCAGGTCCTTTTCCTTGTCAACAGTATGTGAACCGTGAATTTCCAGATGTTCAAGGTGGATTTAGAAAAGGCAGAGGAACCAGAGATTAAATTGCCAGCATCCATTAGATCATCAAAAAAGCAAGCGAGTTCCAGAAAATCATCTACTTTTGCTTTATTGAATATGCCAAAGCCTTTGACTGTGTGGATCATAAAAACTGTGGAAAATTCTTAAAGACATGGGGATACCAGGCCATCTTACCTGTCTCCTGAAAAATCTGTATGCAGGTCAAGAAGCATGGAACAACAGACTATTTCCAAATCAGGAATGGGGTAATTCAAGGCTGTATATTGTCACCCTGCTTATTTAACTTCTATGCAGAGAACATCATGAGAAATGTTGTATGAAGTAAAAGTTGGAATTAAGATTGCCAGGAGAAATATCAGTAACCTCAGATATGCAGATCTTCACTCAGAAAGTGAAGAAGAGCTAAAGAGCCTCTTGATGAAATTTAAAGAGGACAGTGAAAAAGTTGGCTTAAAACTCAACATTCAGAAAACTAAGATCATCGCATCTGGTCCCATAACTTCATGGAAAATAGATGGGGAAACACAATGAAAAAGGTGAGAGACCTTATTTTGGAGGGCTCCAAAATCACTGCAGATGGTGACTGAAGCCATGAAATTAAAAGACACTTGTTCCTTGGAAGAAAAGATATGACCAACCTAGATAGCATATTAAAAAGCAGAGGCATTACCTTGCTGAGTAAGGTCTATCTAGTCAAAACTTTAGTTTTTCCAGTAGTCATGTATGGATGTGAGAGATAGACTATAAAGAAAGCTGAGCAACAAAGAATTGATGCCTTTGAACTGTGGTGTTAGAGAAGACTTTTGAGAGTCCTTTGGACTGAAAGGAGATCCAACCAGTCTATTCTAAAGGAAATCAGTCTTGAATATTCATTGGAACGACAGATGCTGAAATTGAAACTCCAATACTTTGGCCACCTGATGTGAAGAACTGACTCATTGGAAAAGACCCTGATGCTGGGAAAGATTGAAGACAGGAGGAGAAGGGGAAAACAGAGGATGAGATGGTTGGATGGCATCACCAACTCAATGGACATGAGTTTGAATAGGCTCCAGGAGTTGATGATGAACAGGGAGGCCTGGCATGCTGCAGTCCATGGGGTTTCAAAGAGTTGGACATGACTGAGCAACTGAACTGGACTGAAATTTCCTTCTTGGCGTTGCAAGGATTGAATACAGATTTCAACTTATGTACAACATCTTATCAAATGGCTTTATTTGTTTCTTCATTTCTTTGTTCATAAAATGGTCATAATCAGGCCTCTTATGGAACTTTTGTGTTGATGACTAGAATACTAATTCACAACACCTAGCACTAAGCCTGGACAAAGTAGCTAGTAGTGGTTTGTAAGACTGTTTTAAGTGAAAGAGTGCAATAGAGGTTCAAGCATTAGAACAGAAAGCTTAATCTATCTATAAGTGAGCATGAG
The DNA here is from genome assembly GCA_006410635.1 of Cephalophus harveyi. Classification (NCBI taxonomy): domain Eukaryota; kingdom Metazoa; phylum Chordata; class Mammalia; order Artiodactyla; family Bovidae; genus Cephalophus; species Cephalophus harveyi. The sequence goes on from SJYT01024890.1 coordinate 61,832, forward strand.
CAATGAGATAATCTGGGGTAGTAGACAAGATAAATTCGCAAATAACCATGAAAATTATCACCACAAAATATCCTGAAGTTGTCTCTGCATGTTCTTAAGTATACCTGCCAAATAGGGCCCCTAGGAGATAAGAACTAAAATTTACCATATCCACTGTGGTCAAACTGAGTGGCAGACCTTCATATTGGGGCCGTGCTTGCAAAAATCATGGCCCAGCTAGTGTATAAAAAGCCTCTAGGATATGTGCATATGTGTGTGTGTGTGTGTGTGTGTGTAGAAAAGAGAGAGTGTGTGCTAGCTACTTGGTTCTCAAAAAACAAGGAACAGTGGAAACAGTGTTCTTGGCACTACATGCCCAATGCAAAAATAATATACACTTTGTCTCCATTTGGACTGCACTTCCAGGTAGAGGTTGTGCTCAATGAGAATCAAGTTGAAAATGTTTCTCTGGTCCCATTTAAAAGGTTATACATAATGAGATTTCTGCCATGGTGGGCAAGTTAAGGATTCTGGGTGACTTGCCAAATCTTGATCGCAAAGACTGCTTTTAATACACATTGCAAAGCATTTGTCTCCGCAAGGTGTAAAATGCCAGAGCTCAGCTTCCTTTTTCAGGGTCTGTTACTCTCCATAGCATAATTTATCTTGAATTCCCCAACAGTTAACTCTTTACCTTTAGGAGCATAGAAGCTGTGTGTTACTGTGCATAGCTATACAGATTCCCTGAGAGCCTGTGGTCACTGTTGCCACCTCTGCAGTTTTAACTGTCCTTGGGAGTCTATGATCCTGATAAACACAGAAATAACCTCTCTTTTCAAATAATCAATACATATATATTGATCACCGTATATGTGCTGGGGTCATTTCTAACCAATATAGTACACGGTACACTCAAGAGATGTTTTAAAGTCTGTGATCGTCATAGAATTTCTCTAGAAGGACATGTATGAAACTGAAAATAGTAGGTACTTCTGAGAAGGTTAAGGGGAAGAAGGGGTGATTTACTTTTCACTCTTTCCCTTTTGTTAATATTTGGACTTGTGGAATGTGCTTGATTTATCCACTGAAAATAAAACTAAAAGTTAGAATTTAAAGACAATTTGGGGGTGAAGTTTTATAGGCAGAAAACAGTTGGAGAGGGGTCTCAGAGAGCATGCCAAACACCATTACTCATATAGTTTCTAGGCACTAGTCAAGGAAAGGAAGAATAAGGACTGGAATTATTGGAAACAATCTACCCAGCCTCCTTGCAGTGGCAGTATATTATCAGTCAGGTCAAGGATGCATGGCCCAACACAGTCAAAGTGTTCTCCAGTCATTTTGGGGACTCCACAGATGTGTCTCAAGTACATTCACAAGCTTCTCTCTCAAATACCTGCCCTTGCCTCTTAGCATGTGTCTGCTTGCCCACAGTTGGGGGTGGAGCCTCAGCTGGGCTGCCTCTGCCCATCCTGCTCCTCCTTGGGGTGCACCTCTGCCCCACAAACTGCAAGGTGACTGAGGTAAGTCAGCACTGCAAACATTCACTCATCACTCATTCTGCAGGCATCACATAATGGAACAGCGGCAGGGCAGCAAAGCCTTCTAGAATCCAAGTATGCTATAGTTTGTCATGAACTCTCCTTGGCCTTACGAAGCCATCATGAAAACAGTTCTTCTACCCACTATTTACTGTTCATTATAGGTGGACTGTTCTCTACATAAGGTTGGTCATAGAATGAATGCCAAGCTACCTTCACCACTATTCACCCCTCCCTGACCGTCCTCTCAGAAGCTCACAGATAACTCAGTGCCTTGTATATGGTCTCATCTACAGAGATAACTGAACAGATAACTCCATCACATATGCATAGTGCACATATACTCATATATAAACTACATGTATATGATATTTTTAGAAGAAGTGCATATATATTTTATTCTCATAGGAATTATATTGCCACATGCAATGTCAGATGCTTATCACATTTCCAGTAGTTATAGCTGATTTTTAAAGTTTTATAATAAATACAACCCCAGAGAATCTGACCCTGGAACAAGGGCATATCCCATGAAGTTTATCAAATGGATTTAATTTTCTTCAACTTAGAAGGACATAAAAATTAATTTCCTCAAGGAGATTGGATAACAGCTTTTAGTACACATACTCCAATTATTTCACATCCTTTGCTTTGACACTTCTGAGTGAAAAGGTCTGATGCCTTGAGTCTGGCATCTCATATTTGGATAATGGAAGAAATATTTATTTTCTAGCTTTATAGAAATTCCTAGGTGGATCTGAGTCCTAAACAGCTTTGTAAATTATACAGTAAATGTTCTGTCTTGAAGTCCATGCAAGGACCGAGTCAGAAAGCATTGGGTATGAATGGACAGAGGTTGCCATGAGAGATGTAAGCAGAAGATTTACAGAGAGAATGAAAATTTACATCCTTAGCGGGTGTTTTGTTGATGGCTTGTAATAGTCTCCTAGGAGGTTTACCTTGCATGTCTGGTATCTTCAGAACAAATAGCCTCAGCTTGCACTGACCTTGATATCATTATGAATTATTTTAACAGGGAGAAACTTGGGAAAACATCTCTAATGTATTAGATACCACCCTGCTAAATGCAGCATCTGGAATAAAGGTCTTCAGTATCATCTGTTTACTGTGTGCTGGAGACATGCCAGACTATCAAAGCCAGCATGAATATGTAGATCGTTTTGCCTTCAAATAAGCTGGTACCCAAGTTTGGAATTCTTTTCCATTAATATTTGCAATAACCTGTAAATTTTAGAAGGCTAAGAAGCAGAAAGTTATTCAAATATTTGCGATAATATTATATATGGAATCATTAAAGGCAACTTCTTAAAGAAAACATACTTCAAAAGAAAATGATCTCAAATAATTCTATTGGATCCAGCATTCTATTCACTATGTTTCATTTGGATTTGTTTATTCGATTAGCAGGTGATCTCGAAATAAACCACTTAATATGTCTGTTTTTTTTTTTTTTAGCTTATGAAAGAAAGAAGTTGGACCAAGTGATCTATAGATCCCTTCCAGCTGTAAAATTCCATGAGTCAATGAATATAAATGGAAGTAAGAGAAACAAAACATTAAAAAGACAAAAAATAGAAATTATTATTTATTTTAAAGAAAATAGTAAATTAGGAATGTATTTGTATCAGTTTGCACCAAGGAATGCAGAGTGGACAACTATGGTACTTGGTGAGGGGCAGGGCAATGACTAATTGAGAAGGTGAAAAAATTGTAACTTTATAAATAACATCTCTAAAGACTAGGTCTGAGCTGTATTTCCCCTTCTACTCTATTTGTAACAGGATGGATCCATGGACTGCTGGATGAAGTGGAACCTGAAAGCAAAGAGAATTAACTGTTTACCCAAGATGATTCTCTCTGAAGTCCATCCTCTTGTGAATACACTGAAGACTCCTACAATGCACTATGTTTGTCATTTCACTAACCATCAGTATCATTTACAAGAATATGTTTATTATATTAGCTGGCCAGGGGTGCAGATGGTCTGGGACACAGGGAACAGACTTAATGAATAGTGAAAACCGGAGCACATCTTCTGACTCTTAGATATCACTGGCAAATGCTCTTTTAGCTACTAAACAACAAGGTCGCCAGAGGTACTGAGAACATCAGTTACACCAGGAGCACTGGGGGCTATCAGGATAGGGTTGGTGTAAAACAGAGGGTATCACAAAGAAAGAGGAAAGTAAATACCACATGACACAAATCACGAGCTAAATGCACCCACTAAACCCAGAGGAAAGTTTCATGTATCTTTTAATTCAGGTTTTATAATTTTCATTTACTCTTTCTTTTTTTCTTTTGCCATTAAAAACACTCAGTGATCTTGTTTCCATTTAAACTGCCTAAGTGAAAGGATGATACTAGGAAAACTTACAATAACAACTTCACAAAGTAGTTACTAGTAGAGATTCTAAAAGAATATGACATCAAACTGCTAAAACCAGATGCAGAGACTTGGAAAGTCAAGTGATCTAGTCCATTTGTGGGGCCAAAGGAAGATCAGTCACCTTAAGGATGTACCAGACAATTTTTCCCCATCTAAATATAGTTCTGTGAACCAGGACTACAAATCTTCTTTTCAAATCTTTTGTTTCCACTTTCCTTCTGAGGCTGCAGTAGATCATCAAAGCTTTCCCTCTGCTCACTACTCTCCTGGGATTAAAGTTAAACCCTCTGTAGCTCAGATGGTAAAGCATCTACCTACAATGCAGGAGACCCAGGTTCAATACCTGGGTCAGGAAGATCCTCTGGGGAAGGAAATGGCAACCCACTCCAGTACTCTTGCCTGGAAAATCCCATGGATGGAGGAGCGTGGTAGGCTACAGTCCATGGGTTTGCAGAGTTGGACACGACTGAGTGACGTCGTTTGGTCTTGGTCTTGGAAGCCCTCTGAAAGGAAGACATATGGTACCTTCTGATGGAAAGGATTCTGATTAGAGCTAACTCTAAGTTGATAATTACTGCTTACTTGTGAGAACCCAAATGTATTGTGAAAACCTAATGAACAGTAACTGATAAAAAAAAAAAAAAAAAAAAGACTTTGGTATGATCAAATATTTACAACACCCAAAGAGTCACATCAGTAGAAAAGACCTATGACATTGTGTAAGCAAACATTTGTTTACTTAACTGGTAGAAATTAATTTGCCATTGTGGTTCTATTTAGACAGGCAAGAGATATTTATTGAGTATCTATCACATTCATGTAAAAATGCTTGGGGATGTAAGCTATTCTATTTTCTATGCTAATGTTCCTATGAAAAGAGCATAGCCTGGTTAGATAAGCAGTACACTTAAATGTCATGTAAGGAATAAATAAACAATTGTGATTGCATTTTTAAGGAGAGAGAAATCATTTCCAGGTGAGGCTAAGAGGAAATGCTTCCTCGATATGCAGACATTTGAATTTGGCCTAGAAAGACTGGTAGTTATGAGGATGAGGATATATTGTTTTGCAATTGTAACATTGCAAACTACTGAGTTTTGACACTTAACATTATCTGAATCTACATTCTAAAGGAGATCAGCCCTGGGATTTCTTTGGAAGGAATGATGCTAAAGCTGAAACTCCAGTATTTTGGCCACCTCATGCAGAGTTGACTCATTGGAAAAGACTCTGATGCTGGGAAGGATTAGGGGCAGGAGGAGAAGGAGACAACAGAGGATGAGATGGCTGGATGGCATCACCGACTCGATGCACGTGAGTTTGAGTAAACTCCGGGAGTTGATGATGGACAGGGAGGCCTGGTGTGATGCAATTCATGGGGTCGCAAAGATTCAGACAAGGCTGAGCGAGTGAACTGAACTGAACTGAACATATGTATGACTATCAAATGTGTATATTTAAGAAATTGACACATATACACTATTGATGCTACATATAAGATAGATAACTAATGAGAACATACTGGATAATACTGAAAACTCTAATCAATGTACTGTGATGATCTGAATGGGAAAGAAATCCAAAAAGGAGAGAATAGATGTATATGTATGTCTGATTCATTTTGTTGTACAGTAGAAAACAAAACAACATTGTAAAGCAACTATACTCTAATTAAAAGCAAAAAAAAATGTAATAAGTATATTTATATCTTCCATTAGCATCTAAAAGCTATATTTCAATCGATTCAGCATTTAAAGGTCAATGATGCTTTAAAATTGAGGAAACTTAAATATGTTAATAGTGTGGCAGGGAAGGGACATTCTGCAGTAAAGACAGGAATAGTATAAATGTAAACGTGTAGAAGGAGAGATAAATGGATGACATAGAGATAATTTTGTTTCCCGTGTGAAGCTAAATGCCAGTCACCAAATGTCTCTGTGCTTTGGGTTAATTATCCATGAGGCTAGGCTGGAAGAAGGAAAAAATATGATTATAATCAGTTTGCTTGATATAAAATTCTGTGTAAATGATTAACTAGTATCAGGAGATATGTTTAACCAGATATTGATTGTTTTAGAGATTTTATCTGTATTAGCTGTGCATTTTTATTTGTGGTTGACTCCAATCTGCCATGTGAACATACATATAGTTGTAGCAGTAATACAAGTGAGAGGTCTTACCAAGACAATGAAGAATGGATTAGCTGGAAAGCCAAGGTAAAAGGCATCAAGGCTCAGCCAAATGACAAAGTAAAGAATAACAGTTCAAACTTCATTTGAAATAGATACAGTTACACAATGAATTCGATGCAGGCAGCAGTTGGCAGGGCCACATTGTGATAAAATTTCTGTGGATCCCTACTAATAATGAGTCTATCCTGGACCTTGTGAGAAAGAAGAAAGGAAAATACTAGCTGAGATTAATGGGCATGCAATTGCCTCCAGCCATGGACAGTCATGGCGGCATGTCTGAATCACTGGAAGGAAATGACTCACTGGGGTCAGTAAAGGTGTGCCCCAACATGGGCCAGAGTCTGAGATCCCTTCTATTATAGGAGACAACCTGATCCCTTACCTATTATATTTTCTAAATTAATGGGCATGCAATTGCCTCCAGCCATGGACAGTCATGGCGCCATGTCTGAATCACTGGAAGGAAATGACTCACTGGGGTCAGTAAAGGTGTGCCCCAACATGGGCCAGAGTCTGAGATCCCTTCTATTATAGGAGACAACCTGATCCCTTACCTATTATATTTTCTACTCCTCCCTCATTTTTTTTTTTATTCTACCTGCCACCAATTAGATATTACACGTGCATTTCTTCTCTCAACTGAATCTCCACATGCATCTCAATAGAGGAAGCAGAATCCATGCTGGCTTGCCTCATATTGCACTATTCTTTTATTACCCCAACCTAATAGTTGGAGAAGGAAATGGCAACCTACTCCAGTATTCTTGCCTGGAGAATCCTGGGGACGGTGGAGCCTGATAGGCTGCCGTCTCTGGGGTCGCACAGAGTCGGACACGACTGAAACGACTTAGCAGCAGCAGCAGCAACCTAATAGCAAATAATTTCTTTACACTTAGTTTGTCCTCTACACTTGTTTCTCCTGTGGCATTTTTATGTTATCTTCTTGTATTCTTATTTAAATCATTAACACATCAGGAGCTTATAATCAAAGAGGAGGTCAAAGACCCCTAGAGAGAATAGCATATATCATGTTCATTCCTATACTCTCCACTGGACACAAGAGAAAGGGATATTTTATAAATATTTCTTCAAAGAGTAGAAGCATGAATGGAAAAATAAATGTGTCAATATTTTATTTTTTTATCCTATGGCAGTGCCATAAATATCTAGGCGTGGTTAACTCCTAAGATGGGTTGCTGCCAGAGCCCGTGTTTCAGGACACCGAGAACTTCATGATGTAGCATTTTTAGTTATATCTTTATTTTTTAAAGTTATTAATAGAAATACTTAAACAATATCCATATCAACTCTTTAGCTGAATTTCACCTATGAGATTGACTTTTGGGTATTATATTTTCAAAATTACCCAGAAACAGAAGTCTGCTTTGATTTTATTGACTCCGTAACTGTTTATGTGACTTAATTTTCACATTCTTTTAAAGCAATTTTTATTGTGTAAGTTTTGTTTTATATTTATATAATCTAGTAAGATTATATATACACATACATATATGTATGTGTATATATATATATGTACAATAACAAATATGTATAAACACACATCAACTTAGACAGCATATTAAAAAGCAGAGACATTATTTTGTCAACAAAGGTCCGTCTAGTCAAAGATATGATTTTTCCAATAGTCATGTATGGATGTGAGAAGTGGACTATAAAGAAAGCTGAGCGCTGAAGAATTGATGCTTTTTGAACTGTGGTCTTGGAGAAGAATCTTTAGAGTCCCTTAGACTGCAAGGAGATCCAATCAGTCCATCCTAAAGGAAATCAGTCCTGAATATTCATTGGAAGAACTGATGCTGAAGCTGAAACTCCAATACTTTGACAATCTAAAGTGAGGAACTGACTCATTAGAACAGACCCTGATACTGGGAAAGATTTAAGGCAGGAGGAGAAGAGGAAGACAGAGGATGAGATGGTTGGATGGTATCACCAACTCAATGGACATGAGTTTGAGTAAACTCTGGGAGTTGGCGATGAACAGGGAGGCCTTGCTTGCTGCAGTCCAAGGGGTCACAGAGTGACCTGACTGAGTGACTGAACTGAACTGAATACACATACAAACACATACACACACATAACACAGACACAGACACACATGCTCACCACATATGGACAGTGTTACATTTTACCTGAAACTTGTGATACTGGAAAATAAAGAAGATTAAGAAATAGCCCCATCACTTTGTGTTTCAGAAAAATGGCAATATACCACTCTTCCTCATGTGAGCTGATAAAACTAATGGATGTCTCCTCATTTACCTATGTCAAGGCCAGGTAGAGACCTTCCAAACTGCCACTCTTTGCTTCATAAAAGATTAACTGAACTGCTTGCCCCACAAGCTCGTTAACCAACTTGCTAACTAAAGTTTGTTAACCAAACTCTGGTTAAGATTTTCTCTTTCCCACATTCCTGAATTTAACCCACTCTCAAAGCAGGCAGCAAATACAGCCAGCCCCTCCAGAGATGGGCTAGCCTCAGGGCAAACTGTGCGCTGATCTAGTGTCCAATTTCACTTCACCCTGTTTTACGCTTCCCCACATCCAGTTCCTTCTTCCTTTGTTTGCACCCATTTGAGAAAGAGAAGCACTTCTTGGTGAACAATTGGGGTAATGTCAGATCTCACGCTCAGAACTCTTCCCATTGCAATAGGCTACATCCTCTATGACAAGGCCCTTCTCCCATAAGCCTTCCCAATGAAGTCACTCCTTAAGAAAGTCAAGTTTGATTGTTATAACCATATACACACATGACAAGCATACACGTACATGGATATACATACATACTGTAAAAGTCAAATAATAAAAAAAAAGATAAAATAATTTAAAAAAACAGTAAATGTCCTAAAAGTAATCACCAAATATGTGAAGGGAGGAGATAAGAGACAAAGACAGAGAGAAAGACAGGGACAGAATGGATAAGGGAGTTCTGGTTTCATTAATCTGGGACCTTATAAATGCATGATTTTTTAAAACAAAAAAAATTTAATCTCCTTTCATATGAATTTAGCAGAAACACAATAGTGTAATTGAAACTGCAATGATGATTAAGTTTAAAAGTTGTTGAAAGAGATACTACTTTTTTATTTTTTTATTTTTAAAAATAAATTTATTTATGTTAATTGGAGGTTAAATACTTTACAATATTGTATTGGTTTTGTCATACATCAAAATAATGCTGTTAAGGTGATGTTGTTAAAGTGCTGCACTCAATATCCAGCAAATTTGGAAACCTCAGCAGTGGCCCAGGACTTGAAAAGGTCAGTTTTCATTCCAGCCCCCAAAAAAGGCAATGCCAAAGAATGTTTAAACTACCACACAATTGTACTCATTTCACACTCTAGCAAGGTAATGCTCAAAATCTTTTAAGCTAGTACATGAACCAAGAACTTCCAGATGTACAAGCTAGATTTAGAAAAGGCAGAGCAACCAGAGACCAAATTGCCAACATCCACTGAATTATAGAAAAAGCAAAGAAATTCCCAGAAAGCATCTACTTCTGCTTCATTAATTATTCTAAGACCTTTGGCTGTATGGATCACAACAAACTGGAAAATTCTTAAAGAAATGGGAATACCAGATCACCTTAATTGTCTTCTCAGAAACCTGTATGCAGGTCAAGAACCTGCAATAGTTAGAGCTACACATGGAAGAACAGACTGGTACAAAATTTGGAAAAAAGTATGTCAAGGTTTTGGCATAGTCAATAAAGCAGAAATAGATGTTTTTCTGGAACTCTCTCGCTTTTTCAATGATCCAGAAGATGTTGGCAATTTATCTCTGGATCCTCTACCTTTTCTAAATCCAGTTTGAACAACTGGAATTTCATGCTTCATGTACTGTTGAAGCCTGGTTTGGAGAATTTTGAGCATTACTTTGCTAGTGTGTGAGATGACTGCAAATATGCTGTAGTTTGAACATTCTTTGATATTGCCTTTCTTTGGGATTGGAGTGAAAACTGACCTCCTCCAATCCTGTGGCTACTGCTGAGTTTTCCAAATTTGCTGGCATATTGAGTGCAGCACTTTCACAGCATCATCTTTTAGCTCAACTGGAATTTCATCACCTCCACTAGCTTTGTTCCTAGTGATGCTTCCTAAGGCCCACTTGACTTCACATTCTAGGATGTCTGGCTCTATGTGAGTGATCACACCATCATGGTTATCTGGGTCATGACAATCTTTGTTGTATAGTTCTTCTGTGTATTCTTGCCACCTCTTCTTAATATCTTCTGCTTCTGTTAGGTCCATACCATTTCTGTCCTTTATTGTGCCTATCTTTGCATGAAATGTTCCATTGGTATCTCTAATTTTCTTGAAGAGATCTCTAGTCTTTCCCATTCTGTTGTTTTACTCTGTTTCTTTTCTTTGATCACTAAGGAAGGCTTTCTTCTCTCTCCTTGCCATTCTTTGGAACTCTGCATTCAAATGGGTATATCTTTCCTTTTCTCCTTTACCTTTAGCTTCTCTTCTTTCTCAGCTATTTGTAAGGCCTCATCAGAGAACCAGTTTGCCTTTTTGCATTACTTTTTCTTGGGTATGGTCTTGATCACTACCTTCTGTACAGTGTCACGAACCTCCATCCATAGTTCATCAGGCACTCCATCTATCAGATATAATCTCTTGAATCTATTTGTCACTTACATTGTATAATTGTGAGGGATTTGATTTAGGTCATACCTGAATGGTCTAGTGGTTTTCCCTACTTTCTTCAATTTAAGTCTGAATTTGGCCATAAGGAGTTCATGATCTGAGCCATAGTTGGCTCCCAGTCTGGTTTTTGCTGACTGTATAGAGCTTCTCAATCTTTGACTGCAAAGAATATAATCAATCTGATTTCAGTATTGACCATCTGATTATGTCCATGTTTAGAGTCTTCTTTTGTGTTGTTCGAAGAGGGTGTTTGCTATGACCAGTGTGTTATCTTGGCAAAACTCTGTTAGCCTTTGACCTGCTTCATTTTGTACTCCAAGATCCTGATGATGGAAAAGATTGAAGAAGAAAGGAGAAGGGGATGACAGAGGATGAGACGGTTGGGTGGCATCACTGACTCAATGGACATGAATTTGAGTAGCCTCTGGGTGTTGGTGATAGACAGTGAAGCCTAGCATGTTGCAGTCCATGGGGTTGCAAAGAGTCAGACATGACTGAGAAACTGAACTGATGTCAAGGCTGTATATTGTCACTCTGAAAATTTAGCTTCTATGCAGAGTACATCATATGAAATGCCAGGCTGGATGAAGTTCAAGCTGGAATCAAGACTGTCAGAAGAAATATCATTAGCCTCAGATATGCCGTGGAGAAGGAAATGGCAACCCACTCCAGTATTCTTGCCTGAAGAATCCCAGGGATGGGGGAGCCTGGTGGGCTGCCATCTATGGGGTCATACAGAGTCGGACACAACTGAAGCGACTTAGTAGCAGCAGCAGCAGATATGCCGATGACACCACCCTAATGGCAGAAATTGAAACAGAACTAAAGATCCTCTTGATGAAGGTGAAAGAGGAGAGTGAAAAAGCTGGCTTAAAACTCAACATTCAGAAAACTAAGATCATAGCATCTTTTCCCATCCATAGTCATGTACAGCTGTGAGAGCTGAACCATAAAGAAAGCTGAGCACTTAAGAATTGATGCTTCTGAAGTGTGGTATTGGAGAAGACTCTTGACAGTCCCTTGGACAGCAAGGAGATCAAACCTGTCTCCTTGAAATCAACCCTGAATATTCATTTGAAGGACTGATGCTGAAGCTGAAGCTCCAATGTGGAGCTGATTTTTTGGAAAAGACTTGATGGTGGGACAGACTGAGGGCAGGAGGAGAAGGGGCAACAGAGTATGAGATGGTTGGATGGCATCATCAACTCAAAGGCCATGAGTCTGAGAAAACTCTGGGAAATTGTGAAGGACAGGGAGGCCTGGCATGCTACAGTCCATGGGGTCACAAAGAGTCAGACTCAACTGAGCAACGGTACAAAAATATAAGTTTAAGAAAAACAGAAATTTTGAGAACTAGAACAAAAATTTTCATAATTTGTATGGAAATACAAACCCTCAAATGGCCAAAGCAATCTTGAGAAAGAAGAATGGAACTGGAGGAATCAACCTGTCTGATTTCAGGCTATACTACAAAGCTACAGTTGTCAAGACAGTATGGTACTGGCACAAAGACAGAAATATAGATCAATGGAACAAAATAGAAAGCCTAGAGATAGGCTTTCGCACCTCTGGACTCCTTATCTTTGACAAAGGAGGCAAGAATGTACAATGGAGAAAATATAAACTCTTTAACAAGTGGTGCTAGGACAACTAGTCAACCATGTATAAAAGAATGAAGCTAGAACTGGCACCCCACTCCAGTACTCTTGCCTGGAAAATCCCATGTATGGAAGAGCCTGGAAAGCTGCAGTCCATGGGGTCGCTGAGGGTTGGACACAACTGAGCGACTTGACTTCCACTTTTCACTTACATGCACTGGAGAAGGAAATGGCAACCCACTCCAGTGTTCTTGCCTGGAGAATCCCAGGGATGGGGGAGCCTGGTGGGCTGCCGTCTATGGGGTCGCACAGAGTTGGGACACGACTGAAGTGACTTAGCAGCAGCAGCAGAACACTTTCTAACACCATACAGAAAAATAAACTCAAAATAGCTTAAAGATCTAAATGTAAGACCAGAAACTATAAAATTCCTAGAGGAAAACATACGCAAAACACTCTCTGACATAAATCATAGCAGGATCCACTGTGACCCACCTCCCAGAGTAATGGAAATAAAAGCAAAAATAAACAAATAGGACCTAATTAAACTTAAAAGGTTTTGCACAATGGAGGAAACTATATGCAAGGTGAAAAGACAGCCTCCAGAATTGAAGAAAATAATAGCAAATGAAGCAACTGACAAATAATTAATCTCAAAAATATACAAGCAACTCCTGCAGCTCAATTCCAGAAAAATAAATGGCCCAATCAAAACATGGGCCAAAGAACTAAACAGACATTTCTCCAAAGAAGACACACAGATGGCTAACAAACACATGAAAAGATGTTCAACATCACTCATTATCAGAGAAATGCAGATCAAACCCACAGACGGTACCGTCTCATGCCATTCAGAATGGCTGCTATAAAAAGTCTACAAGTGATAAATGGTGGAGAAGGTGTGGAGAAAAGGGAACCCTCTTACACTGTTGGTGGGAGTGCAAACTAGTACAGCCACTATGGAGAACAGTGTGGAGATTCCTTAACAAACTGGAAATAGAACTGCCATAAGTGAAGTGAGTGAAGCCGCTCAGTCGTGTCCGACTCTGCGACCCCGTGGACTGTAACCTACCTGACTTCTCTGTCCATGGGATTCTCGAGGCAAGAATACTTGAGTGGGTTACCATTTCCTTCTCCAGGGGATCTTCCTGACCCAGGGATCGAACTCAGGTCTCTCACATTGGAGGCAGACGCTTTAACCTGTGAGCCACCAGGGAAGATGTAACTGCCATATGACCCAGCAATCCCACTGCTGGGCATACACACCGAGGAAATCAGAATGGAAAGAGACACGTGTACCCCAATGCTCATCACAGCACTATTTACAATAGCCAGGACATGGAAGCAGCCTAGATGTCCATCGGCAGATGAATGGATAAGAAAGCTGTGGTACATATACACAGTGGAATATTACTCAGCTATTAAAAAGAATACATTTGAATCAGTTCTAATGAGGTGGATGAAACTGGAGCCTATTATACAGAATGGAGTAAGTCAGAAAGAAAAACACCAATACAGTATATTAATGCATATATATGGGATTTAGAAAGATGGTAACAATGACCCTATATGTGAGACAGCAAAAGAGACACAGAGGTAAAGAACAAACTTTTGGACTCTGTGGGAGAAGGCAAGGGTGGGATGATTTGAGAGAATAGCATCGAAACATGTTTATTACCATATGTGAAATAGATCACCAGTCCAGGTTTGATGCATGAGACAGGCTGCTCAGGGCCGGTGCATGGGATGACCAAGAGGGATGGGATGGGGAGTGAGGTAGGAGGGGAGTTCAGGATGTGGAACACATGTACATCCATGGCAGATTCATGTCAATGTATGGCAAAAACCGCCACAATATTGTAAAGTAATTAGCCTTCAATTAAAATAAATAAATTTTAAAAATATAAAATAAAATTTCATATTTCAATTTATGCTTTTATTGATTTCCTCCATGCCAAGAAAGAAAAGGGCAGTAACAGTCTCACTTATCACATCTTCCTTGCCGATTTCTACATAGTAATGTGATGTATTAATTTTGATTATATTTACTGAGATTTAGGGTAATTTCTTTCTGTCATTTTGAATTTTTTTTTTAATTCAAGAAGCTCCCACTATTATTTCTACATTTAAATAGCTTTAATGAAACCATGACATTTTTTAAAAGTATGCTTTCTCTAATTACTGAAATCTTTGATTCATCTTTCAACTTGCCAAAATTAATATTTAGGACATTTTCTTTTTGTGACTGTCATTGTTTGTGTTTTCAAGAAGAGATCACGTATGTTAAACTCTCTGAAAGACTGCCTGTTTCTTTACTTCCTGAACTAAATTTCAGTGTATAATATTACTTCTTTTCCTTCAAAATTTGGCAGCATTTTTCCTCTTGCTTCTCGTCACAATGTTTGACAGTCAAGGTGCATGAGGCCAGTCCAGTATTGCTTTTTTGTCTATAATTTGCTTATCCTCTCTGGATAGTCAAAACATTTTTACCTATATGCTTGAACTTTAAGAATTACTGATCTAAGATATTTCACATTATTGAATAGTCTGTTTAAACTATCCCTAATTACGTGTTTTGATTTAAAGAGTCATTTACTTCAGGTTAAGAAACTAATTCTTCTATATTTTTGAGTGTCCTTTGTTACGTTTGTTAAGGATATGCTTCAAGGATACACAGTGTCTTCACCTCTCTCACCAATAAATCAGATATCAGCTCTCCTTCTGCTATAGTCTTGCATTTTGTTTTTCTCATTTGTCATCCCTGGAAATTTCTCAAGATTTCTTTCCATGTCTGTAATCTGAACTTTTAAAATGTGTTTTCATCTCCTTGCTGCTTTTCTATTATTTCTTAACCCTGCAATCTCTCCTTTCTTTTCGGTCTATTCTTTTGCAGCTTCTTACTTGGGCAGGTTGTCAATACTTTCCATTTTCTCTCATATAGTGTGTGTTTCTGTGAGTGTGTGTATGTGTGTGTGTGCGTGTGTGTGAGTATAAGAGAGAGAGAAATTTACTGCTTCCCCAAAGATCGGAGAGCTCATTGGTTTCTCCTTTGAGCTAGAACTTGAAATTTGAGTATCTATTTTCTTAACTAACTTTGTTTATTATACCTTGAGTATGTATCCGGGGACAGGCATGAGTTCATACAGAGTGATGTTTATTATGCTCTGTAAGGGACCAAGTTCTGGTTCCTATATGTGGGGAAAAAATGTTTGCCAATATCAGCAGGAGCGAGCCAGCTAAAAAACCATATGAGTTCTTAGTGTAGCCACGGCTCCACTCCAGTCTGCTGGGCCCAGTAGGTTTACCATGATTCCCTCATTCATCTCCTCCTCTGCCTTTGGGATGCTATAGTTTCTTTAGGTGGGTTTACTTAACCTACTAAGTGGGTATTCACCCTTTCTGCAGACTGAGTTGTTTGTCCCACTGAATGTTTAGAGCCAGAGCTTTCATCTCCATTAGAGATTCATATTCCCTATTTTCTACCACATGCCTGTTAAAAACAGGGGGAAAAAATACCATAGAGTCAGTTAAGTCCCTATTGGAGGATATTCATGAGAAATCTCAAAGTTACTGCTTTTCACTATTCCAGAAATACTATTTCTTTCTTTGACCTCAACTTTGGAATTGCATGGCATTAGGCTATGCCCTCTATTTGGGGTTGCTATGAGAAAAGTCCTTTGCTGATTTTGACAATGTTTTCAGTCAATGCTTTTTTTTTTTTTTCCTTTGTCAGTACTACCTACAAGAGTATCCTCAATCCCAAAGGCTGTCTGGATTCCCAGATGTGTCATTTGTGTCCACATAGAAAGGTCTTTCATGTGTTCATCATTTCAGTTTCAGGTGATGCCTGTTTCTTAAGGCTTCACGGGATAATGTCTTACTGCTGCCACTGCTACCAGCCTTCCCCTGTCAACATAGCCCGCCTTTCCTGGGGACTGCTTTTCTCCTAAGTTCCTTAACATTTCTAAAACCTCAAGCTGCGTAAAAGTATCACTATGCTATAGCCAGTTTTACTAATTGAACTTTGTCTCCAGAAACCCCAGAAGTGCAGCTTAGTTAGGGTCTCACACAGATTAGTTAGGGTCTCACACAATCTTCTTCTTTAGATCAATGTCTTGATGTTTCTTTACAGCCTGCTTTCTCCCTACACTCAGACCAGGTCTGTGGAGTCTACCTCTAATTCTCTATCTGTCCATGTACTTACAACTTGTGAAGAAGATGAAGACGGCTGGGAGCAAATGCCACTTTACCAATTCTCTGAAAAGAGACCTAAATGTCAGATTAATTCCCTGAAACACCCTGCTAAATCTATACAAACAGTTGAGAGGTTAGGGTGTGCTTCGTGTGTATTGTAAAATTAAAATATATAGTTAAATTTTTGCATAAGCCCACAATTATTTACATAGAATGAATTTCTTGAAATAGTTAATAAGGATACAAAATTCTAAGTTATTTTCCTCTGTAAATGTCCTAATGTATATACTGATAGGAAGAGTGCAGGTGTATCTTTAGAGAGCATTACCAAAATGATGGATAACAAATTAGCTTACCTTATTTAGGATTTCTTTGTTTACTATTAGTGAGGTTGAACACTGTTAAGCGTGGTTATTGTATAGTTGCATTCTGTACCTGTCCTTTGTTAATTAATTTTATTGGTATGTTTTCCTTACTGATTTATGTTAAAATTTTTTATTTATCTTTCTTCTTCTACATCACCACAACCACCACCACCATCATCCTCTATCTACCTAAATCTACCAATCTTTTGCTGATATTTATTACAGCATGTGGGATCTTCATTATATCATGCAGGATCTTTCACTGTGGTGCAGAGACTCTTCAGCTATGGCACAAAGTCTCCAGAGCTTGTGGACCTCAGTTGAGGCATTCAGTGTCTTAGTGCCCAACTAAGGGATCAACCCCATGTCCCCTGCACTACAAGGTGGATTCTAACCACTGGATGCTCAGGGAAGTCCTTGCTCATGATATCTTTTAGGCAAGGGGAATCACACATTTGGGTAACTTTTTAAATATACTCTAGTCCTTGTATTTCCCTTTTACATTATGCCAATCCTAATGCTCTTGGCATTACTTTGCTAGCATGTGAGATGAGTGCAATTGTGTGGTAGTTTGAACTGAAGAGCCTCTTGATGAAAGTGAAAGAGGAGAGTGAAAAAGTTTGCCTAAAACTCAACATTCAAAAAACTAAGATCATGGCATCCAGTCCCATCATTTCATGGCAAATATTTGAGGCACCAATGGAAACAGTAACAGACTTTATTTTCTTGGGCTCCAAAATCACTGCAGATGGTGACTGCAGCCAAGAAATTAAAAGACGCTTGCTCCTTGGAAGAAAAGCTGTGACCAACTTAGCGTATTAAAAAGCAGAGACATTACTTTGTCAATGAAGGTCTGTCTAGTCAAAGCTATGGTTTTTCTAGTAGTCATGTGTGGATGTAAGAGTTGGAATACAGAGAAAGCTGAGCACTAATGAACTGATGCTTTTGAACTGTAGTGTTGGAGAAGACTCTTGAGAATCCCTTGGACTGCATGGAGATCAAACCAGTCCACCCTGAAGGAAATCAATCCTCAATATTCATTGGAAGGATTGATGCTGAAGTTGAAACTCCAGTAATTTGGCCACCTGATAAGAAGAACTGACTCACTGAAAAAGACCTTGATGCTGGGAAAGATTGGAGGCAGGAGGAGAAGGGGACAACAGAGGATGAGATGATTAGATGGCATCACAGACTCAATGGACATGAGTTTGAGCAAGCTCTGGGAGTTGGTGATGGGCAGGGAGGCCTAATGTGCTGCAGTCCTTGGGGTCGCAAAGAGTCTCAGAAATGACTGAGTAACTGACCTGAACTGAACTGAATGATCTTTGCCTTCCATTTTTCTATCTTGATATCCACTCTTAAATATATATTATCAGTATGAAACCTTGATTTTCTGATGCATTCTTTGAGATCTACCCTTGTTTATATGTTCTGGTCAGAATCCCTCATATCTATCTTAATGTCTCTATCCTAAATGATGGTTTTGTTTTTCTCTCAGTTGTTTTTCTCTAGGAAGATAACCTCTCTATTCATGTCCTCTTCTACCTATGTAATTTCATCCAATATTAAATCCCATCCCACAGTCCATTTCCTCTCCTCATTCTCTGATTTTCTAGACAGACTCTGACATCTAGCATGTACATAAGCAAGTGGATTAATTTGATGTATTGTGTTCCCTCCTTATATGTGTGAAGTTTATGAAAACAATGAGATTGCATTTTTTAAATGTCAGGAATCATAGAACTATAGATGTGCATGAAGCAAATGCTTGTAGACCTACAATACAGCAATTGTTTAAGAGTGTGTTAAAAGTTTTCTAAGATAAATAGGTATTTTCACCTGCTATGGTCACTTCTGACAATTTGAGCATGCTGGAAAGCTAAGAGTCGATCCTTAAAAACAAAATTGTCATAGGAGTTACACTGTCTTCTGTCACAGGGAATTACAATGAATTATTCCATATAATAACATTGGAAAATGATAAAAATGTTGTATGGCTCCTGTTCCTGGTGCACTGCCCTATCCACATCCATACTGCCTTATAATAAAATGGCAAATGGTTTATTTGTTTTTTGGTTTGTGTAGGTGCTGACTGAGTTGACACACTCTTGAATTTCATCTATTTTCAATCAAATGCTCTACATAAACTTGGCTTCTCTCAGCTGCCTGAGCCCATTACTAAGTTATATATTCCCTTTTCATTGCTCCATCACAGTGCTATAGATTTGAATGACACAAGTCATCTGTGGTTTTGCTTATGAAAGGCTCTATAGCAACTTAAGATATTGTTTTCAGATTGGACTGCATTGTGCAACTCATATCTTAGTTCTGCCTTGACTCCCAACAGGGCTCCTTAGGTAGATAATAATATATTTGAATAAGAAACATCCAATCCAAAATATTTGCACACACAGTAATTGAATGACTGCAAGTAGGAGATAATTTTCTTATTATTAATCCTGAACAGTTTAGCTTTACAGAATACCTGTACATTTCCAATATGCATTTAGTTTCATTGAATTTTTTTTTCTCCCTGACATCTGGTTATTTAATCTTCTGCCAACATTCTGTCTGTGAAGCATATTTTTTCCAGCTATGCCCACTCAGCTTTTAGACTATTGATGTTTTCATAGAGAACGGTGCATGCGTGTCAAATTATGGCTATTGATCTATGTTTGTTTGTTAATGCATACAGTTGTTTAGATAGTATTATGGCTTGTCCTATTGTGGATATATAAATAAAAGGAAGAAAAGAGGAAAAAATGCACTTTTTATGTGAATTTCATTGTTGAGAGAAGACTGTTTGTTTGAATGGAAAATGCATTGGAATCAATGTTTCTTTAGATATGAGTTATCTTTTTCCATTTTTCAGTATCAAATGGAAGTAATAGGATGTAGAGCTATAATATAGAGAGAATTCCATTTTTCAACAAAAATAAATCTTTTTAAACTATATTGTGTCAAATTTCTTTTGTCTTTAAAAATGACTTTTCTATATACTCCAACATATTTCTTTGTATTAAATGAATACTGTCAAAACATTATTTAATTTTTTTCAGTTCCCACCTATTAAAGATTCTTTGTTAAAAGTTTTCAAATAAAACATCTTGCCTGCCTAATTTTGCTTCTTGCCATCTTCTAATATTGATTGTCTCCACTAACTCTGTGCAGTGTTTAAGATGGAGATGTAATTTAAATGGCTTTAATAATATTAATAGTAGTCTTCCTTTATTTTCATCCAAACTGTCAAGAAGTAATAACACAGAAACATAACATTATCTTTGTGAAAATGAAGTATGTTTCAGGCTAGAAGAAAGATGTCAAAAAGAGAAAGTATGAATTGTTTGGAAGAATATAAGCATGAAGACCCATATTAAAGATAATTCCTTTTCAAGCATCCAAACATAGATCAGGTTGCAATTAAAACCCACCACCTCATATTGTGTACTTTGGACACTTTACAGAGCTTTCACAATCATTGTGTCGAGTAGCATGCCACTGACAAGAAATGGGTATCTAAGCTGGAGAAACATGGCCCTCAGTCCCGGTGGGGAGTCTGTGAAAGGAAAACAAAATGATCTGCTGAATATGATATAGTCAGCTGTTGTCACATCAAAACTAGGCCCAAGGTATTCCACCCCAGGGCTCTTTTGTAAAGATTCATTACTCAGGCATCCAGTATGTCCCAGCAAGGTGAAGGAAAAACTATAAGGTCCTGAGCTGCATTTAAATCTGATCCAATCACTTATTAGAGTTTGATATCATGCAAGGCACTGATTCTCTCTGAACTTCAGGCTCCTTGTGTGGTAAAGGATTCCTCCTTCTCAAGATCATTGCAATAAAGAAACTATTTTCTTCATTGAAAGAAACTTTCTTTATTCTTGAGAAACTTCTCAAGAGACTATTGGGAGCTTAGATAATATGCTAAGAAAAGAGAATTTATCAACTAATGAAACATGGGTCTCACCTTTTAGAAGATCGCATTCTTTTGGAAGAGGAAGGAAAATAAACTAACATCAAGTGAGTGCATACCTCGATAAAAGAAACACATGTGTCGTGGGAGCCAAGAAGGGGCACCTGCCGGTGTCAGGGCTAAGTAAGGCGGAGGGTAAGAGAGGGCTGCGCGGAGAGATGGAGTTTGTCTGGAACCTAACAGATATGAAGATGCCACTCAGGAAGGAGACAGTTGCTCCAGGCAGAGGAACCAGCAACTGTAAGGAAGGAAGCATAGTGATTTTCAGGAGCCACAAGTATTAATAATTCCATATTCCAGTGTTCTTGCCTGGGAAACCCCATGGACAGAGAAGCCTGGCAGGCTACAGTCCACAAGGTCGCAAAGAGTCTGACATGACTTAGCAACTAACCAAAAGGTAGTCACTGGGCGATGTGAAGGAAAGAGAGGTGAACCATAAATTTTTATAATTATAAACTTTATAAAATCACCTTGATGAGTTTAGATTCATCCTCAAACAGTGCACCAATAAGGATTTTGAGTAGGAGATTTTCTTCAAAAGATTAATTTGACAGAAAATAAGAATATATACAATATTAAAACTGTGGTTTGATCTGAGCTATGTCTTACAGGATAAATGTGTGTGTGTTAGTTACTCAGTCATATCCTACTCTTTGCAACCCCATGGACTGTAGCCTGCCAGCCTCCTCTGTCTGTGGGATTTGCCAAGCAAGAACACCTGTATGGATTGCCATTTCCTTCCCCAGGGGATCTTCCCATTCCAGGGATTGAATCCCAGTCTCCTGTTTCGCAGACAGATTCTTTACCATCTGAGCCATATTCCACTATTTTATAATTGAATAGTTTAAAATATTTTAAAATTGTTAATTGTCTACTTTTTAACAGTCCTCATATCTTCTTCTATCTATTTTCATTTTTTTCGATTAGATGAGCACATACTTCAGCTTCCTCTGAGGAAAGGGTATATGGGAAATAAATTACTTGAGTTTTTTCACATTTGAATCTTCATTCCATTCTCAGTTTTGATGTATTGCTTAGTCAGGAGTAAATTCCAGTCATACACAGTATTCCCTCAGACTTTTAAAAGCATGGCTCTTGCCTTCCCAGTACTGATGCTGCATTTGCAAAATCTCATATTTTCTAACTCCCAGTCATTTGTATGGGACCAACTGTTACTTGCTGATAGCTTACAGGATCTGTATTCAGAAAATCCATACTCAGTATTCAGAAAATTCATTAAGATATGCCCCATCTTGGATGTAATGATTCCTTCTAATCTGAAAGCATGTCCCTCCATTATAGGAAAATTTAATTTATTATCATTTTGTTAACTCCTCTTTCCCATCCATATTATACTTTCTCTTTTCTCTCTTTCTGTATTCTCATTGAATGTTTTGTCTTCTGGTTTGAGTGTTTCATTATCTTTCATCTTTCTATATTTTCTGCCTTGTTATAATTTTAAGTGTCTAAGTGATTTTTTTAACTTTGACTCTAACTCTTCTATTTATTGTTCTTATGTAATATGGGCATTTTCAAACATATGTAACTGTTTTCTAAATAGTTCTATTTATAACATCTTATTCATGTTTTCATGGGTTTTCATATTGTCTCTCACCTACCAAATATAAGGTACAAAAGAGCAAAAACTATTCACCTACATATTCCAAGAACTGAGAACACTAACCAGCATAGACGCTTTATGCCCTCATTTAATGAATATTTGTTGAATGAATAAATAAATTATGCTTCCTCGAAGACTCAATTAGAGTTCAGTGAAGTTTTCTGCTGATTCCTGCTTCGTCTCTATTTCATTTAGTTTGTCTTGATGTTTGTTTTTTTTTCTTTCTCTTTCATGTAAGATGTTTTACTTAAAACCAAAATAAAACAAGTATATAGTGAAACTTGGATATTATCTATACTCAAAATCACCTGGTCAAACTATCAATGACCTGGTCAGGGCTTGTTGGATGTGGCTATCACCACCATGCGATATGATGGNGTTTTTTTTCTTTCTCTTTCATGTAAGATGTTTTACTTAAAACCAAAATAAAACAAGTATATAGTGAAACTTGGATATTATCTATACTCAAAATCACCTGGTCAAACTATCAATGACCTGGTCAGGGCTTGTTGGATGTGGCTATCACCACCATGCGATATGATGGGGAACTTTCTGTCCCATTGTCTTGATCAATATCTATAAACCTTTCTCTTGGGCTGGAGAGCCTCTTTATAATAATATTCCTTTAGGATTGCATTGAGAACTGTAGACATGGGAAACACCCCAGTATATTTGAGATTAAAAAGATTTTTTTTTCTTCATTTTCAGGACAGACTATTACCTTATCCTTCAACTTTGCTGGTTATCTCTGAGTCAAGTGCACTGTTATGCATCTTCTATCAAGAGTAAACTTCCTTTACTCTTCTGACTAGTGGAGGCAGATTCTCCTGAGAGAATGGATTTTGAGATGAAACCTTGGTTTCTAACTACTCACTTTATAAATTCCAAAAAAAATCCACTCTATTTTCAAATCCAGCCTGAAATCTTCAACCTCAAAAGTATCTGGTGACTCCAGTTACAAACTGGGCTTTGCAGAGTGAATCAAATTTCTTTCTATGTCTTCCCCCCCGCCCCCCATACTAGTAAGCAGGCTTTCCTGGTAGCTCAGCTGGTAAAGAATCTTCCTGCAATGTAGGAGACGCTGGTTTGATTGCTGGGTTGGGAAGATCCCCTGGAGAACAGATAAGCCACCCATTCCAGTATTCATGGGCTTCCCTGGTGCCTCTACTGGTAAAGAATCCACCAACAATACGGGAGACCTGGGTTCAATCTCTGGTTTGGAAAGATCCCCTGGAGAAGGAAATGATAACCCACTCCAGTATTCTCACCTGAAGAATCCTCATGGACAGAGAAGCCTGGTGGGCTACAGTCCACGGGGTCACAAAAAGTCAGACACGAGTGAGTGACTAAGCATTGCACAATACATACGGGTAATCAGACTTATTCTCTAAATCTATTAAATGTACTCCTATATTCCAATCTATTTATTCAAAAAATCTTGTTGACAGTTCTAGTCTGGTGTTTCATCCTGCCTAATTTTCTTTGTTTTTATGGACTTATTCCTGAATTGTCACTTTGAACAAAAAGAAGAAATAAATGTTTGTGTTTTAGCTACCACCTTTACAGAAAAACTATTTTAAACAGAGAGACTGAGAGGAAAGACAAGGGAGAGATAGAGAGGGAAGGGAAGGAGAGGGCGGGAGAGAGGGAGAGGGGAGGAGAGGGAGGGAGAGACAATCTGAAACACAATTGCTTCGAACACTGTTATTGCAAGCAATGAATATACCCGTAAATTATTGCTCTGTAGCAGAGTCATTTACTATTGCAGTCTATGTCAGGTTACTTCTTCAGTAGTACAAATGGGACTCTAGTGAGTACAAACAGTGATCACAGCACCCAAAGGGAATCTTTTCCTCTTTGTAAAACTTTACATTCTCTGTGTCCACTTGAAACTTTCTACAGTTTCTATTTCAGTGTTGTTATTTTTAACTTGAGGAACTTTCTTTTGTACCTTAAATATATTAAATGTCTTTATACTACAAAAATGTACTGTTTATACAGTTGTTTAGGCAGTATAGAAACCTACTTCTCACTTCTGCAAAATTCTTCCCAAATCACTCAAATCATTGTGTCTACTTCAATTCATTTTCTGAACTCTAAACCACTAATTCCTCTACTCATGTTTTTGTACATTTAATAAATCATTTAATTCTGCTTACTGTCATTGTTGTTAAGTTGCTAAGTTATGTCTGACTCTTTGTAACCGCATGGAATGCAGCACATCAAGGTTCCGTGTTCTTCACTATCTCCTGGCATTTGTTCAAATTCATGTCAACTGAGTCAGTGATGCTATTCAACCATCTCATCCTCAACCACTCCCTTCTCCTCTTGCCCTTAATATTTCCCAGCATCAGAGTCTTTTCCAATGAGTCGGCTCTTTCCATCAGGTAGCCAAAGTATTTGAGTTTCAACTTCAGCATCAGTCCTTCCAATGAATATTCAGGGTTGACTTTCTTTAGGATTGACTTGTTTAATCTCCTCAATGTCCAAAGGGCTCTCAAGAGTTTTCTCCAGCACCACAGTTCAAAAGCATCAATTCTTCAGTGCTCAGCCTTCTTTATGATCTAACTTTCACACCCGTACATTACTACTGTATGAACCATGGTGGTGTTGGCTTAGTCACTGAGTCATGTCAGACTTTGCAATCCTATGGACCATAGCCCACCAGGCTCTTTAATAATAGGGACCTCTGTAAGCAAAGTAACGTCTCTGCTCTTTAATATGCTGTCTAGGTTTGTCATAGCTTTTCTTTCAATGAGCAAATGTCTTTTAACTTCATGACTGCAATCACCATCCACAGTGATTTTGGAACCCAAGAAAATAAAATCTGCCATTATTTCCACTTTTTCCCTGTCTATTTGCCATGAAAAGATGGGACCAGATTTTCATTTTTTGAATGCTGAGTTTTAAGCCAGCTTTTTCTACTCTCCTCTTTCACCTTCATCAAGAGGCTCTTTAGTTTCTCTTCACTTTCTGCCATTAGAGTGGTATCATCTGCATATCTAAGGTTGTTGATATTTCTCCTGGCAATCAAGGTTCCAGTTTGGGATACATCCAGCCTAGCATTTCATATGATGTACTCTGCAGAGAGGTTAAATAAGTAGGGTGACCATATATAATCTTGACGTACTCCTTTCCCAATTTTAAGCCAGTCCATTGTTCCATATTTGGTTTTAACTGGTGCTTCTTACCTGCATCAGCTTTCTCAGGAGACAGGTAAGGTGGTCTAGTATTGCCATCTCTTTAAGAATTTTCCATAGTTTGTTGTGATCCACACAGCCAAAAACTTTAGTGTAGTCAATGAAGCAGAAGTAGATGTTTCTTGGAATTCTTTTACTTTTTCTATGATCCAATAGTGGTTGGAAATTTGATATCTGGTTCCTCTGCCTTTTCTAAATCCAGGTTGTACATCTAGAAATTCTTGGTTCACATACTGGTAAGAGGTAAGCTTGAAGGATTTTGAGCATTACCTTGTTAGCATGAGAAATGAGAGAAATTTTATACTGGTTTGAACATTCTTTGTCATTGCCCTTCTTTGGGATTGGAATGAAAACTGATCTTTTCCAGTCCTGTGGCCACTACTGAATTTTCCAAATTTGCTGGCGTATTGAGTGCAGCACTAAGAGCACCACCTTTTAGGATTTGAAGTAACTTAACTGGAATTCCATTACTCCACTAGCTTTGCTTGTAGTGATGCTTCCTACAACCCACCTGAATTCATACTTCAGCATGTCTGGTTCTAGGTGAGTGTTCAGTTTAGTTCAGTCACTCAGTTATGTCCAACTTTTTGAAACCCAATGGACTGCAGCAAACCAGGCTTCCCTGTCCACCAGCAACTCCCAGAGCTTGCTCAAATTCATGTCCATTGATTTGGCAGTGCAATCCAACCATCTCATCTTCTGTCATTCACTTTTTCTCCTATCTTCAATCTTTCCCAGCATTAGGACTTTCCAGTGAATCAGTTCTTCACATCAGGTGGCCAACATTTTGGAGCTTCAGCTTCAGTATTAGTCCTTCCAATGAATATTCAGAACTGATTTCCTTTAGAATTGACTGGTTTGATCTCCTTGCAGTACAAGGGACTCTCAAGAGTCTTCTCCAAGACCACAGTTCAAAAGCATCGATTCTTCAGAGCCAGTTTTCTTTATGGTCCAACTCATCCATACATGACTACTGGAAAAACCACAGCTTTTAATAGATGGACCTTTCTTGGCAAAAATGTTCTCTCTTTAAAAAAAAAAAAAAGTTTGCCTTTTAATACGATGTCTAGGTTTGTCATAGCTTTTCTTCCAAGGAACAAGTGTCTTAATTTCATGATTGCAGTCACCATCTGCAGTGATTTTGGAACCCCCATAAATAAAGTCTGTCACTGTTTCCATTGTTTCCCATCTCTTTGCCTTAGTCACTAGGTCACTTGATGAGTGATTATACCATATGGTTATCCATGTCATTAAACTTTTTTTGTATAGTTCTTCTTTGTATTTTTGCCATGTCTTCTTTCTCTTCTCTTTTTTTGGTATCTTATTTAGATAGATAGATGAATTCTCAAAATGTAAAACATTTATCTTTTGATGAACTTTGAGGTTCAATTTTTTTTTTAATTATGTTACTGATAAAGCTGAGAAATCTCTAAGGAGAAAGACAAGATAATCAGCAAAGAAACAGAATGAATAAGAAGTCTGAATTTGTTAGACTAGTTGGGGAAGAATCATTTAACAAGTATTCATATTGACTCCTGTCATTGTTTCATTTTTATTTTTTTCCCCCCTGGTTCAGTACAAATATCTCCTAATCTAAATCTGGTTGCTATTCCTAATTATATCCAGTCCCCTGAGAGATGCAATAAAAAACATCAATAACAGTTTTCTCAGTCTCTATCCAGTGCCTTAATATACCATGTACTCTTAGAAGCATGGAGAAAAAAGCACAAATATAACTATTAAAGTATAACAGTATAATATCATGTGGCCTCCAGGGCTTAACTACAGTACATCACCTACATATGAACATGTTCCATTTCAGGACTGTGCTTGTAAGTCCAATTTGTTTGTAAATCCAACAAAGTTAGCCTAGGTATCCAACTAGCACAATCAGAACAATCAGCTTTTAGTACTGTACTGTAATAGGTTTATAATACGCTTCATATAAATAATACATAAAAAAATAAAAGCAGTTTTACTCTTATAGTATAGTACCTTGAAAGGTATGGTATAGTACCAACTACATCACCACTAGCTTTCAGGTTTGCTTCCAAATATCCTGGGTTTGAAATAAAGATACTGTACTGTATTCTATATAGTTCTGTACAGTAAAGTACATAAAAGCACAGTGACTTGTAGAGGATGTACACACATGACATTGTTCATCAAATATGTAAAATAACTTACACAGTTGGACATGCACATGCACATTAGCAGCTTTGAAAGTTCTTAACTTGAAGGTTCGTATGCAGGAGACTTCCTGTACTTGGACTAAGGCATCACTTTAGGGGTTCAGAGGAGGAAGGGAAATGCAGACTGGAAGGGATGGTGAAGCTGCCGGTATGGAGTGGCCATAAGTCGAGCTCAGAAACATGTCCAGGCTTTGATAGACTAAGAAAGAGTGGGAAGTATTTGAGGAGAACAGTTTAAGAGAAGACCCAGAGAGGGGTATGAACTTGGAAATTCAAGAGACTGACAAGTTGTTTAAGTCAGAGGAAACTACCAGTCATGGCAAACATGTGAAGTGGGCCTAAGAATGCCTAAATGATTTGAGACTATAAAAGAAGTTCAGAGAGTGAAGTGTCTTGTTCAGAATCACAGACCCAATTACTAGCAAAGTCATAAACCCATCCTTAAGTCCAAGCCTCTAACTCTTTATGCTGTGGATGATATCAAGGTTTCCACAGGACTTGGGTCAGCATTCCAAGGATAAGCAGGGATACATAGAAGCCGCCAGACTTAACGTAAAAGGAATAAAAAATTCAGAAACCCGTGAGTGGTCAACATTGGTAGCTATGACCTTGTCCTAATATAATAGCCAGAGTCATCTCTGCAGGCAGAAGATGGGTCTGCTTCAGATCTGGGATTTTCCATTCACTCAGCTTATGTGTCAGCCCCCATGCAATGAAGGTGGACATGAGGACCACATGCTGGTTCTGACGCTCCTCACGGCATTATGCTGGCCATCTCTCAGACTCACAAGAGATCTTCAGGATGTTTTTCTACTTACTGTCATCTACACCTTATTGTTCTTTTTGCTCATGATAAGGTGAAATACACTAGTACTTTATCCCTGATTCTGCATTCCATTTCTTAGTTATAATCTGTGTAAAGATAAAGACTAGTAGAGCGAACATCTCCATATAGTAGGTAGAGACTTGATATCAGGTCTGCACTCCATTTCCAATTCCATACAAATCCCTGACCACTTTCTCTTTGGTTTTCCTGGAATGAATGACTGTCTTCCCATGTCCCATGTAAGGTTCTTATGAGTAGCAGCTGTGGTTTATGCCTGATCCCCACCCCAGGAAAACACAGATTGCTCAGCCTGGAATTTGGGACATGCAGGACTAATAAGTGTTAGATTGATGGGTATATCCATTGAAAGGAAAATGGGTATTACTGGCCAACTAATTATGCTGATGGATGAAGGGAAAGAAAATAAAACTCATCAATACACTCATGACCACAGCCTTCTCTCTAGCAATCTCCCCGTTTTTGTACACCCCCACCTAATCTGGAGTGTTCTTCTGGGTTATCCGAAAGAAACTTCACATCCCTCCCCCACTGTGTTGACTCTTGCCCTCTTCCTTCCACTGGTACCTGCTGTGTTTTCTCAGGGTTTCAATTCATAAAAGAGAGCATGTAAACATTCTCCTGCAGCCTGCTGCCTGCCAGCGCCGCCGAAGGCCTCGTCAGTGACGAGCCAGCAGCGGCAGTGCTGTGCTGGGCTGTGTTTTTGCAAGTACAAGACAGAAAATCCATGTAATTACCTCTGAAGCCCAAGAAGCTGTGCCGCCTGACAGAACAGCATGTGTAGGAAGCACTTTGTCAGGCCTCCACTGACTAATTCCCCATTCTACCCAGGGTTGTGTGTGTGTGTGTGTGTGTGTGTGTGTGTGTGTGTATAGGTGTGAGTGAGTTTGGGCACACCTGTGTCTGTAAAACCCACCAGCAGGCTCACCAATATTCAGCTCCAAGACTCCAATCCCTCCCGGATTTACTAATAATCTCCATTCTGCTTTGCCCCAATTCAGAGGAAATTCAGTATTTGGAAGTTCCTCACAAAAGCCTTACAGTGGGGCAGGACACAGTTTTCCCTTGCTCTGGCATGGCAGCCATGCCGGAGGGCACATAGTGCTGCTGTTCAGAAGCAGAAGAAGATACAGTCCCTGCAGCACATCAGTTACAATGAAGTTCAAGGCTGAGGCATCCTTTGAGTGGGGGAAACCAGACCCTTCTGAAGCAGAGTCCTCCCATCAGCCCAGACACTGTAGGACTTGGACCATTAGCACATGCGTGTTGACCTGGCAGTCCCTTCGCTTTCGTTTGCAAATTACCAGATTCCAGAGGAAACCCAGGCCTATAGACCTACAGAGCCAGGGGAAAAGGATGTATGTGGTTCCTCCTCCATCCTATATTACTAGAATCACCAACCTTTGGGCCATTTTTGTAGAAAGACCTTGGCTTTATACTAAATGAACTTCCTGACTTTGCATCACTGATTGGTAACTGTTAACAATGTGCAAACATGGGGGACAAAATGGTTCAAAACTTCTCTCTGCCACTGACTATAATTGGTGACTTTCTCCATGACAGTGCAAGACCCCTACAAAAGAGAATTTAATCTCCCCCACCCCTTCCTCCACTGGTGTATTCCACATGTAACAGTGCCTGGCACTTAGTAAGGACACAGTAAATATTTGTCAAATGAATGAATGGACCACCAAACTGAGTCTCTGTTTCTCTGAGGGAGTTCAGGATACGTTACCTCAGTACACGGTTCCTGGCACATTGAAACTGAAAAAGTCTGATAAAACAGCAGATGCCAGAAGGTCACTCTGACTTTGTCCCTGTTCTTCTCTTCCCCACCCTATTGCTGTTCTTCCTTGGAGCAGGTCCTAGAACCTTCTTGTGAGATGTATCTTCCCTAAACCAAGAAGAAAGAGCCCTAATCTCTGGAAACAAAAGGATAGCAAGGAGAATTCAGACAGGCCATGCAAAGTTTTCCCCAGTTTATTACAATCATCTCCTGTGCCTTAACCTGTCATGTGCCTCCATGACTGCCAACTCCTCATAAAATATTCAGGTCTAACTGCTTATTGGGGTCATCATTTCCTTATAAAGTCTGCTCTCTTATGTAAAATTTACATTAAATATAATTGTATCTTTTCTCCTGTAAAACTGTTTTTGCCAGTTTCATTTTCAGACTCAGCCAGGGACCCTAAGATAGTGCAAACAACTTTTTCCTCCTGTTCACTCACACGTGAAAAAGAGCTCAATAATATTCCCTTTACAAGGTTGTTGTGTAGTTAAATGGGATAAAGCAAACGTGAATGTCTATAAATAGGCACTACCTTCTTTCTTCATCTTCTAAAACAAAAGGCCTGAGGAAAAATGTTTTCCCATTTAATAGTACCCCTGGAAATAGTTTTTCCTAGATTTTTGGCATGTGCAGGAGGGTCTAGAGGAGCCATCCCATGTTGAAGGTCAGGAAGGGCAGCAATGAGGAGATACCCCTCATCCAAGGTAAGAAGAAGTGGCTGAGCTTTGCTGGAACAGCTGTGAAGAGATACCCTACGCCCAAGGTAAGAGAAACCCAACTAGCATGGTAGGTGTTGCAAGAGGGCATCAGAGGGCAGACACACTGAAATCATACTCACAGAAATCTAGTCAATCTAATCACACTAGGACCACAGCCTGGTCTAACTAAATGAAACTAAGCCATGCCCGTGGGGCAACCCAAGACGGGTGGGTCATGGTGGAAAGGTTTGAAAGAATGTGGTCCACTGGAGAAGGGAATGGCAAACCACTTCAGTATTCTTGCCTTGAGAACCCCATGAACAGTATGAAAAAGGCAAAATGATAGGATACTGAAAAAGGAACTCCCCAGGTCAGTAGGTGCCCAATATGCTACTGGAGGTCAGTGGAGAAATGACTCCAGAAAGAATGAAGGGATGGAGCCAAAGCAAAAACAATACCCAGTTGTGGATGTGACTGGTGATAGAAGCAAGGTCCAATGCTGTAAAGAGCAACATTGCATAGGTATCTGGATTGTCAGGTCCATGAATCAAGGCAAATTGGAAGTGGTCAAACAAGAGATGGCAAGAGTGAACATTGACATTCTAGAAATCAGCGAACTAAAATGGACTGGAATGGGTGAATTTAACTCAGATGGCCATTATATCTACTACTGCGGGCAGGAATCCCTCAGAAGAAATGAAGTAGCCATCATGGTCAAAAAAAGAGTCCAAAATGCAGTACATGGATGCAGTCTCAAAAATGACAGAATGATCTCTGTTTGTTTCCAAGGCAAACCATTCAATATCACAGTAACCCAAGTCTATGCCCCAAAGAGTAATGCTGAAGAAGCTGAAGTTGAATGGTTCTATGAAGACCTATAAGACCTTTTAGAATTAACACCCAAAAAAGATGTCCTTTTCATTATAGGGGACTGGAATGCTAAAATAGGAAGTCAAGAAAAACCTGGACTAACAGGCAAATTTGTCCTTGGAATGCAGAATGAAGCAGGGCAAAGATTAATAGTTTGCCAAGAAAATGCACTGGTCATAGCAAACACCCTCTTCCAATAACACAAGAGAAGACTCTACACATGGACATCACCAGATGGTCAACAATGAAATCAGATTGATTATATTCTATGCAGCCAAAGATGGAGAAGCTCTATACAGTCAACAAAAACAAGACCAGGAGCTGACTGTGGCTCAGATCATGAACTCCTTATTACCAAATTCAGACTCAAATTGAAGAAAGTAGGGAAACCCACTAGACCATTCAGGTATGACCTAAATCAAATCCCTTATGATTATACAGTGGAAGTGAGAAATAGATTTAAGGGCCTAGATCTGATAGATAGAGTGCCTGATGAACTATGGAACGAGGTTCATGACATTGTACAGGAGACAGGGATCAAGACCATCCCCATGGAAAAGAAATGCAAAAAACCAAAATGGCTGTCTGGGAAGGCCTTACAAATAGCTGTGAAAAGAAGAGAGGTGAAAAGCAAAGGAGAAAAGGAAAGGTATAAGCATCTGAATGCAGAGTTCTGAAGAATAGCAAGGATAGATAAGAAAGTCTTCCTCAGCAATCAATGCAAAGAAATAGAGGAAAACAACAGAATGGGAAAGACTAGAGATTTCTTCAAGAAAATTAGAGATACCAAGGGAACATTTCATGCAAAGATGGGCTCAATAAAGGACAATGATGAATACCAGTATGATTTTAAAGCATTTTAATACCTTTGAGTAAAAGAGAGGGAGAGTTTTGTTATCATCCCATATTTTACATCTTCAAGAGGAAGTTTTTCCAGTTTTTGACTGTTACGGCGATTTGTAAGTATTTCTCTGTAAATACTCCATTCCTTTAGATAAATTAGTGATTTATAGATGAGATAATCTTGCAATTTCTACTTCCTTGAATAAACCATAGCTGACACAGTATCTGTCGATAAATCAGAGATTATGCTGCCTTCATAATAGATCACTGTTTTTGAAGGAACATTCCGTAAAGAGAATGAAATTGTTGAAAAAATATATATACAAACAGATATGAAAAATTCAGCACAGAATTTCAAAGATAAATTGACAAAATCTCCCTAACTTGTAGCACAAATGAAAAAGAAAGAAGAGAAAAATAATTTTAAGAAATTATATGACCAATTCAAAACATCAAAGATTTCTTGACAACCTATCTTGAGTTATCACTTCAAGAATGATTCAATCAGACAAGAAAAATTGCTTGAGTGAGGCATGGAATTAGAACTGAATATTCCAGGAAATGTATCCACAGGATGAGAATAGTTTATTCCTTTTATAGTAATATATATATAGTTACCTAGATGTAATTAATCAGTTCCTAGTTAAATGAAGAAAGTATAATAAAATATATATGAAGAACAGTAGAAAATTTTATTATAAAGGTGGGAAGGCTATCTGGTTACTTAAAATATAGACATTCCTGATATTAATGATGTGAACTTAGTCTTTAAGATATTACTGTAAATCTAAGCATTTTAACATTCCATTAAAATGTCTTCACTCAACAACATTACTAGAGTTATTGTTTGCATATTTTAGAAGTCTATGCCTTCTTTATGCCACATTTGTTGGAACAATGAGAAGTTTATGAAGCATGGACCACAGATAATTTTTCATTCCATCACTACAGTAGTGGGAGAAAGAACCATTTATACTTTAGTGAGCTTTTTGGAAGTCTATTTTGGTTCCATAGACATGTAAATCCACTCGTCTTGAAATCAAGACATGTATGTTAACATATAGTCCTTAGTGTGGAGTTTCAGAAATCGCCTTCTTTTGTCCATCTGATAACCAAAGTTATCTCTTCACCACTCCCCCAACCACCCAGGCCAGACTGAGGATGTGATATTCATGCTGTTTTTGCTTTTGATGACAATAGCACATGTCATCATTTTCATCCCTTCATCTCTTCTCATGCATCCAGCTTCCTTAATAATCTGCTGAACAAGATTTCACTGGTTCTTCAGCCTCATGTAAAATTTTATCATAAATAGCACATGCTTTAGAAGGTATCTGTTGCCATTCATGATCAAAATTATTATGTTTTTATGAAGAAACTATTTTCAGTGTGACATATATCTATACTTATCACTCAGTCTGAAAGCTGAGATCATTTCAGGTTCCTTGTTAATTGTTGTTGTTCAGTCACTCAGTCGTGCCCAACTATTTGTGACCCCCCACGGACTGCAGCACACCAGCTTCCTTATCCTTCACCATCTCCTGGAGATTGCTCGAACTCATGTCCATTGAGTCAGTGATGCCATCCAATCATCTTGTCCTCTGTCTTCCCCTTCTTCTCCAACAGTTAATCTTTCCCAGCATCAGGGTCTTTTCTAATGAGTCAGCTCTTTGCATCAGGTGGCCAAAGTATTGGAGTTTCAGCTTCAGCATCAGTCCTTCCAATGAATATTGAGGATTGATTACCTTTAGGATTGATTGGTTTGATCTCCCTGCAGTCCAAGGGACTTTCAAGAGTCTTCTCCAACACCACAGTTGAAAAGCATCAGTTCTTTAGTGCTCAATCTTCTTTATGATTCATCTCTCATATCCATACATGACTACTGGGAAAGCCATAGCTTTGACTACATGGACCATTGTTGGCAGAGTAATGTCTCTGCTTTTTAATATGCTATCTAGGTTGGTTATAGATTTTCTTCCAAGGAGCAAATTAATTTCATGGCTGCAGTCACCATCTGCAGTGAATTTGGAGCCCAAGAAAAGAAAGTCTATCACTATGTCCATTGTTTCCCCATCTATTTGCCATGAAGTGATGGGACCAGATGCCATGATCTTAGTTTTTTGAATGTTCAGCTTTAAGTCAGCTTTTTCACTCTCCTCTTTCACTTTAATCAACAGGCTCTTCAGTTTCTCTTCACTTTCTGCCATGATGGTGGTGTCATCTGCGTATCTGAGGATATTGATTATTGCTCCTGGCAATCTTGATTCCAGCTTGTGCTTCATCCAGCCCAGCATTTCACATGATGTTAAACTGCATAGAAGTTAAATAAGGCTGTGAAAATATACACCCTTGATGTACTCCTTTCCCAATTTGGAACCAGTTCATTGTCCCATGTCTGGTTCTAACTGTTGCTTCTAGACCTGCATACAGGTTTTACAGGAGTCAAGTCAGATGGTCTGGTATTCTGATCTCTTTTAAGGATTTTCCACAGTTTGTTGTGATCCACACAGTCAAAGGCTTTAGTATAGTCAATGAAGCAGAAATAGATGTTTTCTGGAATTCTCTTTATTTTTCTTGTGAATATTTAACTAAAATAAATTTTTGAATTTATTTAGAATCACAGCCTCTATATTTTCCTTATTATGTAGTATAATGTAATTTCAGCTATTTCCTTATACTCTACACAATGTTACTATTAACAGATGATAAAGTTAACTATTACTTTGTTGCCCAGACTTTTATTTATTATAAGAAATACATTTATTGATAAGAATATACCCCCACATACACATCTTAGCTTCAGTTTTGTTTTCTTTGCTAATCTTCCTTTCTCTTGCTGCTTTGATTCTAATTTACCTTTTTACCAGTGGTTTCTTTATTTTATTTGCATTTTTTTCCACTCTTTGATGGGTTTGATCTCAACTTCTTCTCTGTATACTTCAAATGACATGGGGGTGCAATGTGATCATATTGCCTTACTTTTTTAGAAGAGATAAAAAATGTTCAAGCCATGGAACTCTGACAGTTTGTGAAAATTATACAAAGAAGAATGCTAACAGGCCAAGTCAGATGCTTTTGACAGTAGTGTTCTATTTAAAAATAAAAAGTTGTCACTTCCTGGGGAATTCACTGCATAGGAATTATATCAAGCACTTCCCTTTAGAGGAGTGAGGGTTGAAGGAGAGATAAGATGCAGAAGTCTTATTGTATATGTTATACATAATGAACAAGACTTGGTCCTGCTTATCATTAGACCTTAAGGATTAAGAAAATTTTTTATTTGTAACTGTGTAGGTAAAGCCAGTGTGCGCCAGTGATGAATTAAGTTAAATAAGCTTTTAAATGGTTGGGATGTTGAGGCAAAATATTTCTTAACATAATTTCTCCTGTGCTGTCTGAAGACAATGTAGCTTTTCATGATAATTCAAAGAATAACTACACAATTAGGAAATAAAGCCCCTCCCCAAGATCATATTAAAGCTGAAAAATGATAGAACACTAAGATTTCTATATAAATATGTCTCTTTTAGACATGTTTTGTTGTTTAGTTGCTAAGTTGTGTCTGACTTCTTGTGACCCCATGGACTGTAGCCCACCAGGCTACTCTGTCCATGGAATTCCCCAGGCAAGAATACTGGAATAGGTTGTCATTTTCTTCTCCAGGGATCTTACTGTAACCCAGGGATCAAACCCACATCTCGTGAATTGGCAGGCAGATTCTTTACCATTGAAAAACCTGGGAAGCATTTTAGACATAGGTGATTCTTAATTTCTTTCACAGCAAATCCTTATCAACATCAGTTCATGTATATAGATTTATATCAGCTCTACTTTAAAGATCTGTGCTCAGAATGAATGTAAATACTTCTTGCTACTTAACTCCTTATAGGCTAAATCAAAATATAAGTAAGGTTTTTAATATAAAAAATACCCATATCTCTGACAACTCTTCTTTTTAAAAATGAAGTTTGTATAATCAGACAATGGAGGTGTAATGCTATTACAAACATTAATATATGATTGCATTATTATTTTTAGGTAACCAAGTTGGTGTTAGTTTATTCTGTAACCAAATGTATAAAGTTTTAGCTTTCCCCAGCTGTGAACCTCTTTAACGTTGTAGTAAGTGTTCAAGGTATTCTGCATTTCCAAATACAGGTTTAACTCAGCTCATCTCACTATATAAAACATCCCAATCACACACACAATAACATTGCCACCAATAAGGAAGCAAGCACTCCCAAGATTTTAACTTGGATTACTTTATAGAGTAGTGATTGGTTCCTTGATAAATGACCACTTAAAGATACCTCTTTCAATCCAAGATCATGCTCTGTTACTCTGATTATTTCATTATCTGTTAACTTCTTTCAGCAAAGTTTCTTATATTGTCAGTATGGAGAGCGACCTTGTGCATATTTTGTTAGGTTTATTCCTAGGTAATTGCTATTTTCATGTTATTTTAAAAAGTGTATTTCAAATTTGTTGTTAGTGCATTAAGAGTTGGTTCTATATTGACCTTTATCAGTAAAAATTGACAAAGTTACATCAGTTTTCATAGTTTTCCAGTTTTGTCTCTTTTTTTTGGCACACATTCATGTCATTTAAAATGAATTAGTCTTTATTCTTCCTTTACAGTATTTACAGCTCTTATTTCTTCTTAAAGACATTTCTCTTGATTGCCCCAGGTAGATAAGATCAAGATTGCAGATTGAGTAGAGGTAAAAACACTTGATATGTTCTTGTTTTCAGCCTCCATGTGGAAAGTGTTCTGCTTCACCAATAATATATGATATTTGCCACATTGTTCATGTGGTTACCCTTTGTAATATATTTAAAGTCCCCTTCCGTTCCTAGGTTACTGGAAATTTCCATTAATGTTGAGTTTTATCAAATGATTTTTTTGGTAAATATTGAAATAATATGACCTATTCCTCAATGTGACTTATATTGTTGAATTTGAATGTTAAGTCAACATTGTATTGCTGGACTAAATCCCAGTTGGTCATTATAAGCTGTCTTTTAAAATATTGGTAGATTCATTTTGTTAATCTTTTGTTACTTTTTTTTTTTTTAATCTATATTCCCGAGAGACATAGATCTGATATTTTCCTTTCCTGTAATACTCTTACCTGGTTTTGATATCAGGCTTATGCTGATACTCTAAAAAGATATTTTTTGAGTCTCTCTTTTTTAAAAATATTCTTGTAAAGATGGCACTATTTCTCACTTTGACGTCTGGAAAAATAAATTCATCAGGGAATCCATGTAGGTCTGGAGTTTTCCTTTTCACTTTAATGCAATGCCCTCAAGGTCTATTCACATTGTCTCAAATAGAAGGATTTCCTTCTTTCTAATAGGTGAAGAATAACTTGTTGTAAATGCTAAGCAAAATAAGTTGGCAGAGAAGACAAATGTTCAGTGATATCACTTTATATATTAATATAAAAATCCTTAGTCCATAGAGGAAGAGTGACGTGGTGGTAATGACTGGCTAGGATTGAGGGAAATGGGGAGATATTGGTCAAACAATAAAAACTGTGAATTGTAAGATGAGTAAGTTCTGGAATTTTTTATCACCTAAATAGTACATTTTATTATTTCATGTTTTTCCTTGGTTAGGTTTTGTGTTGTGCATTCCTACGAGGTTTTCAACTGTCACCCTAGAGATTCCAGTATGGATTATTGATTTATTACACTCTACTTTAATTAGAACTTTTACCACTTTCAGAATAATTCAAAACCAATAATTCACCACCTTTCCACCCATGCCTCCAACTCTGGCCATAACAAAACTTAGCTGGAATTCCTAGTCACACTTTATACGCTCAGGTCTCTGAACCACGCCTGTGACACTTCTACCTGTTTACCTTTTGCCTTTCTTACCTCTGCTGAGAGGTCCCATATCATTGAGAGACATTCCTCATACATTAATTAATTGAGTACATTGTTTCCTCTCCCCATGTATTCATCTCACAGAAATGCTGTGGGGCAAGCCACGTGGTCAGTACTGTACTAAGACTTATAGATAGCAAGACATTGTCCATCCCTCCAGGATCTCATGGACGATCATACTTCCTTGTTAACCACAATGATCTGCTTTTTAAAATTTTTTCTGTTAAACATGATATCATAGGTAATAACTCTGATGTTCATCATTTAATCCCCAGCTCCTGTCTCAGAGTAGTTGCTTAATATGTGATTTTGAATAAATACATGAGTATCTTTATTTCTTCCCTGGTGGCTCAGATGGTAAAGAATCTGCCTGCAATGCAGAAGACATGGGTTTGATCCCTGGGTCTGGAAGATCTCCTGGAGGAGGAAATGGCAATCCACTCTAGTATTCTTGCCTGGGAAATCCCATGCACAGGGGAGCCTGGTAGGCTGTACAGTCCATGGGGTCAAAAAGAGTCAGATATGACTGAGCGACAAACACTTTCACTTTCACTTTCAATGAGCCCAAATCTTATCACTTCTTTATCTGAATAAGGCTCAAAAATGTTTATTAGGTTATCTGCTATGTGGCAGGCACTCTTCCAGGTCCTGGGGATATTTGGGGACACAAAAGAAAGGCCCTACTTGCATGAAGCTTCTATCCCAATCGAAAGATTGCTGATTAACAGGCAAAAACATAAATGTAGAAGAGCAAGCTATATGTAGTTTATATATATATATATGCAGATTTGGGATCTAGAGAGGGTGTGGAGTGCTGTGTGTGATGGTTTAAGATGTGTTGATTATGAAAAACCTGTCCAAAAAAATTAAATCTGATCAAAGGCTTGATTATATAGACTTTTTAATGAATTTTTATTGGAGTTTAGTTGCTTTATAATATTGTCTTAGTTTCCACTGTACAGCAGAATGAATCTACTGTTTGTAAACATGTATCTCCCCTTCCTTTTGTGCTTCCCGTTCAGGTCACCACAGAGCACTGAGTTTCCTGTGCTATATACACAGTAGGTTCTCATTAGTTATCTATTTTATACACAATATCAATAGTGTATATATGTCAATCCCAATCTCCCAACTCACCCCTCTCTTTCCCTCTCACTGTCCATATATTTATTCTCTATATCAGTATCTTTATTTGTGTTTTGCCAATAACATCATTTGTACCATCATTTTCTAGATTCCACATATATGTATTAATAGACAATATTTTTTTTTGGTCTTTCTGACTTTTCACTCCGTATGACAGTCTCTAGGCCCATTGGTATCTCTGTAAATGGCACTAGCTTGTTCTTTTTTCTGGGTGAGTATTTCCCATTGTATGTGTGTACTACATCTTTATCTGTTCATCTGTCAATGGGCATTTAGGTTCTTTCCATATCTTGACTATTTTAAATAGTGTTGCTATGAACATTGGGAAGACTATCTTTTCAAATTAGTTTTTCTCTTTTCAGATCTATGGCCAAAATTGGGATTGCTAGGTCATATGGCAATTCTGGAGAAGGCCATGGCACCCCACTCCAGTCCTCTTGCCTGGAAAATCCCATGGACGGAGGAACCTGTTAGGCTGCAGTCCATGGGGTCGCTAAGAGTCGGACACGACTAAGCGACTTCACTTTCACTTTTGACTTCATGCATTGGAGAAGGAAATGGCAACCCACTCCAGTGTTCTTGCCTGGAGAATCCCAAGGACAGTGGAGCCTGGTGGGCTGCCGTCTATGGGGTCGCACAGAGTCAGACACGACTGAAGCGACTTAGCAGCAGCAGCAGCATGGCAATTCTATTTTTACTTTTATATGTGGCATTTTAAAGCATGAAAGAAAATGACAAATTATTCATTAAATGTCAATCCTGTAACACTTAGCCATTTGTTTAATGAGAAAGTGATGTTTTCCTCACATCTCACACCAGAACAAGTTCCAGATGGTTCAAAATTTTTTATGAATAAAACAAAACAAAATGTTAGTAAAACAATTCAAAAATGAATTTTTAAAATAATAGTACAGTTGCTGCTGCTGCTGCTAAGTCGCTTCAGTAGTGTCCGACTCTGTGCGACCCCACAGACGGCAGCTCACCAGGCTCTCCCGTCCCTGGGATTCTCCAGGCAAGAACACTGGAGTGGGTTGCCATTTCCTTCTCCAATGCATGAAAGTGAAAAGTGAAAGGGAAGTCGCTCAGTTGTGTCCGACTCTGTGAGACCCCATAGACGACAGCCCACCAGGCTCTCCTATCCCTGGGATTCTCCAGGCAAGAACACTGGAGTAGGTTGCCATTTACTTCTCCAAATAGTACAGTTGGACCTGATTTACCTACAAATATAACGTGTAAATAAGAAACTATGTAAAAAAGTAAAATAATCTGGATGGAAAAAAATCTTAGATTTATCTTGATCCACTCTGATAATCCCTTGTAATTGATGCATTAAGCCACTGATATTCAAAGTGATTACTGGTATAGTTTTCATTAATCTCTACCATATTCATTGCTGTTTTCTGTTTGTCATCCTTGTTCCTTGTTTGTCTTATACATCTCTGTCTTTTGTGCTTTGAACTGAGCATTTTATATGATACCGTTTTTCTCCACTTCTTAGTATACCAGTTATGCTTCTTTTTTTTGTTTTTTCAACTAAAGAAATTTATTTACTTTTTTTCTAGGTACACAGATGACAAAGTTATAAACAAGTTTTGATACATAAGAAAAGCCTTCTGTCCAACTCTTTTTGCTAAATGAATCATCACAATAATTTTTACATCATCGCAATAATTTTTAAAACACTACACAGCTTTCTTGGGCTGAGGTGATCACAAGAACATACTGATACTGGTATATTCCAGCTACTTACTTCTGAACTGTGGTGTTGGAGAAGACTCTTGAGAGTCCCTTGGACAGCAAGGAGATCCAACCAGTCCATCCTAAAGGAAATCAGTCCTGAATATTCATTGGGAGGACTGATGCTGAAGCTGAAACTCTAATATTTTGGCCACCTAATGCAAAGAACTGACTCATTTGAAAAGACCCTGATGCTGGGAAATATTGTAGGCAGGAGGAGAAGGGGACAGACAGAGGATGAGATGGTTAAATGGCATCACCGACTCAGTGGACATGAGTATGAGTAAACTTGAGGAGTTGGTGATGGACAGGGAGGTCTGGCATGCTGCAGTCCATGGGGTCGCGAAGAGTCAGACACAACTGAGCAACTGAACTGAACTGAGTTGAACATTGTTTAAAAACAGCAATGGAGAAAAGTGTTATTTAAATATTGATTTCATATACAGAAAGTGCAATGTTGTTAATTTGCTTGACAGTTTCTTGTTTCTCTATCAATTTTAAATTGAGATAACATGGACTCATATAACTATGCTTCTTTGTAACATTTTTTAGTGGTTGCCCTAGAGTTTGCAGCGCATTTACAGCTAATGCAATTCCACTTATAAATAAAACTACAGCATTTTAAGTGGAGTGTTATACCTTAAAATCATAAAATGATCCTAATTTTTAATTCCTTTCTCTTATGTCTTGTATCATTGCTGTCCTCTGTTCCACTTTTCATAAGCATATGTGTGTCTATATAATGAACACAGAATAATATAATATATAAACATATATAATCTATTACATTGCTAATATTCTACTGTGAATCAACTTCTATTTAGAATAAGAAAAATGAAAAGGCTTTATTTTTTATTTTACCTTCCCTTATTCTTTCTTCAATGCTCTTGCTTTATGTAGATCCACGTTTATAACCTATATCATTGTCTTTCTCCTTATAGATCTTTTTAATGTTTCTCACAAGGCAGGTCTAATAGCAACAAATTCCTCCAGTTTTTGTTTGTCTGAGATGGCCTTTATTTCTCCTTCACTTTGAAGGCTGGTTTCACAGAGGATGGAGTTCTAGGTGGATAGGCTTTTTTTTTTTTTTTTTGCTCAATTCTTTAATTGTCAATATAAATATTTCACTCCACTCTCTTCTTGCTTCTGTGGCTTCTGGAGAGAAGTTGGATAAAGTTTTATTTTTGTTCCTCTATAGGTTAAGAAGCTATTCCTCTTGTTTTCTTTCAAGATTTTTTCTTTATCTTTGATTTTCTTTATTTTGAAAATGATATGCTTCAGTGTAGTGTTTTGGTAACTGGCCTGCAAGGTGTACCCTGATCTTCAGGGATTTGTGGTTTGGAGTCTGATATTCATTCGGGGAAATTTTCTGTCATTGTTTTTTCAGATATTATCAGGTATCAATTTTCTCTTTTCTCCTGTTCGCCTTGTATGTGCACATGTGCATTGTCAGTTGCTAAGTCAGGTCCGACTCTTCAACCTCATGGGCTGTGG
Source organism: Cephalophus harveyi (assembly GCA_006410635.1). Lineage (NCBI taxonomy): Eukaryota > Metazoa > Chordata > Mammalia > Artiodactyla > Bovidae > Cephalophus > Cephalophus harveyi. The sequence continues at coordinate 105,083 of SJYT01024890.1, forward strand.
CCCGCCAGGTTCCTCTGTCCATGGGATTCTCCAGGCAAGAATACTGGAGTGGGTTGTCATTTCTTCCTCCAAGGAATCTTGCCGACCCAGGGATCAAACCTGCGTCTCCCATGTCTCCTGCATGAGCAGGTGTGTTCTTTACCACTGAGCCACCTGGGAAGCCCTCCATTAGGTTTATGTTACACTTTTGTAGTAATCCCACAGTATTTAGGTATTCTATTCCTCAAGTTTTTGTTCTGTTTGCTCTTTGGATTTTGATGTTTCTATTGTTAAATCCTCTGGCTCAAAGAATCTTTCCTCAGCTATACTCAGTCTACTAGGAATCCATCAAAAGCATTCTTCATTTCTGGTTTTTTTTTTTTTTTTTTTTTTTTTTTTTTTTTTT
>SJYT01024890.1:105581-153131 GCA_006410635.1 Cephalophus harveyi
TTTTTTTTTTTTTGTTTTTTTTTTTTTTTTTTTTTTTTTTTTTTTATCACTAGGTCTATATTTTGTTCTTTCATAGAATTCCTAACTCTCTGTTTATATGGCCATCTATTCTTGCATGCTGTCTACTTTATCCATTAGATCCTTAGCATATTAATCATAGTTGTTTCAACTCCTGGCCTGGTCATTCCACAATTCTTGCCGTGTCTCATTCTGATGATTGTTGTTGTTCAGTCTTGAGTCATGTCCGACTCTTTGCAACGCTATGGACTGCACAGCACTCCAGGCTTCCATGTCCTCCACTATCTCCCAGAGTTTGCTGAAATTCATATCCATTGAGTCAGTGATGCCATCCAACCATCTCATCCTCTGCTGCTTCCTTCTCCTCCTGCCTACAATCTTTCCTAGCATCAGTGTCTTTTCTAATGAGTCATCTCTTCCTGTCAGGTGGCCAAAGTATTGGAGCTTCAGCTTCAGCATCAGTCCTTCCCTTGAATATTCAGGGTTCTTTCCTTTAGGATTGACTATTTTGATCTCTGATGAAACATGGTCCACTGGGATAGAGAATGTCAAACCATTTCAGTATTTTTACCTTGAGAAGCTCAATTCTGATGCTTACTTTCTTTAAATTGTGATTTTTTTTTTTTTTTTTTTGCCTTTTTGACATGCCCTGTGATTTTTTTGTTTTCCTTGAAAGCTGGATGTGATGTACTTGGTAAAAGAAACATGCCTTTCATGATGTGATGTAGAGGTGTGTGGGAGGGCATTCAGGATTTTCCTCCCCACTTTGGTTGGGCAGGATAGTTACCATGGGCTCAAGTCAGGAATTCCCTTCTCTTAGGTCCATTATGATCAACAGGATACACCTGAGCAGGTGGGCTCTTGTTAACTAGGTTCCCCAGAGGGCAGGCCTTGTTGATGGCAAGAACCAGGCATACTTCAAAATGGTTTCTTCTATCTTCCTCCTGCCAAGAACACAAGAGAATTTTTCTCTGATATCTACTCTGCGAGCTTTGTTGAGCTCCTGGAGATAAATATCACAAAAAATTGGAGCCTCTCTATGACTGAATCCTTGGAGACCTTTTACCTCTCAGGCTTGCCTGCCCTGAGTCTCCAGCAATTTGTCAATTACAGTTCAGATTTCCTACTCTAGACAACTGGTTCCTGGCATTTCTGCTCAAGAATTCTTGCTCTGTTAAGCCTGGGCTCCTGTTTCCTCCATCTGTCTCTCCTGTCCTGTGTCTACTCCTCTCTTCTGCATCTAAGAAGAGTTATTGAGTCTGTTCAGCTTTTTATCTGCTGTTAGGACAGAAAGGAACTTTCCAAGCTCCTTCCAGGCTGAACCAGAAAACAAAAGCCTTAGATTTAAATGAAATGAACCTAGAAAATATTTACAACACGGGTTCCTAAAAAAGCTTTAGCAAACATATGTAAATTTCTCTTAAATGCAGATTGTCTTGCAAAATCTATGAAAATCTGTTTCAAAATGTAAGAAATACAGATGATAAATATATGTAAATTAATTTTGTTATTACTTAACAGAAGGGAAATTAAAGTTTGAATCATCTGTATTTTTACCAGCAAATTTCAAATATTCTATAATGCTTCTGGTGATGTTAGAAAACTATCTACTAAACTCTAAAGATATTCTGGCAACTTTATTTGCAGGAATTATCCCCCCTCTTCCAAGTATACATACCTAGGAATCTTAAGCAAGTAAATATGTTTATTAAGATTATTTATAAAATAGAAAGTTGAAAATAACCTAGAAATATATTTTAAATACTATAAATTGAAAGGCCATGGAATAATACCAACCATCAGAAGTAAATAAAGTAATGCCTTTTTTTATTCAATTTTGTTTGATAAAATCAAATTATAAGGCAGTATGTATATTATCAGTATATATATATCTGCATAGGAATGTTTAAGCTCTTAGCTGTGGTTTTCACTGAGAGGTAAGGTTGTACTTTTTACTTCTGTGTTGCTTACCTTTTTATTATGAGTATGTTTCATTTCTCTAAATGAAATAAAAAGATGATTTGATAAAATCTTGCTGCTGGAGAGTTCTCTGGAGCCTAATAACAAGAGAGACTAAAGAAGCACATTCACATCCTATATCTGTTCTAGAAGCGAAAATGGTTTTTAGGCAGACACTAATCCCTTTTTCTTCTCTCCTGATAGGGAAAGGTGAACATGGAAAGCCTTACCCCCTCACTGAGGAAGACCACGATGACTCAGCTTACAGGGAAAATGGTTTCAATATTTTCGTCAGCAACAACATTGCTCTAGAAAGGTCCCTGCCAGATATCCGGCACGCCAAGTGAGTCTCCACTCGCCCGTGTGCAGGGTGGTGTCCCTTCTCTCTTTTGATTCATTATGTTTCATGTATATAATGCTGAGTTATACAATTAAAAACTTTACCTATTAATCTTATAGAAGCCATTTATATTCCATTATTATATATATACTTTTGGGTTTGGGGGGTGAACTCCAGGAGTTGGTGATGGACAGGGAGGCCTGGCATGCTGCAATTCATGGGGTCGCAAAGAGTCGGACACGACTGAGTGACTGAACTGAACTGAACTAAACTGATTGAGGTGGCGCCCCACTCCAGTCCTCTTGCCTGGAAAATCCCATGGACAGAGGAGCCTGGTAGGCTGCAGTCCATGGGGTCGCTAAGAGTCAGACATGACTGAGCGACTTCACTTTCACTTTTCACTTTCACACATTGGAGAAGGAAATGGCAATCTACTCCAGTGTTCTGGCGTTGAGAATCCCAGGAATGGGGGAGCCTGGTGGGCTGCCATCTATGGGGTCGCACAGAGTCGGATACGACTGAAGTGATTTAACTCACGACTGAGTGACTGAACTGAACTGAACTAAACTGATTGAGGTGGCGCCCCACTCCAGTCCTCTTGCCTGGAAAATCCCATGGACAGAGGAGCCTGGTAGGCTGCAGTCCATGGGGTCGCTAAGAGTCAGACATGACTGAGCGACTTCACTTTCACTTTTCACTTTCACACATTGGAGAAGGAAATGGCAATCTACTCCAGTGTTCTGGCGTTGAGAATCCCAGGAATGGGGGAGCCTGGTGGGCTGCCATCTATGGGGTCGCACAGAGTCGGATACGACTGAAGTGATTTAACAGCAGCAGCAGCAGATAACTTACAATGTTGTGTTAGCTTCAGATGTATGTGTGTGTATGTGTGTATATATATAACTGAATTACTTTGCTGTGACATCATGGAATTGAGTTTGAGCAAACTCCAGGAGATAGTGAATGACAGGGAAGTCTAATGTGCTATAGTCCATGGGGTCTGGAAACAGTCAGACATGACTCAGCAACTAAACAACACATGGTCTATATATATACATATAGCTTCAGATAGCATATATGTATATGACGAATTACTTTGCTATACATCTATCTATCTGTATAAGGTTTTTCAGATTCTTTTTCTTAATGAAACTTATCGTTACCAAAGGGGAAAGAGTATAGAGGGATAAATTAGGAGTTAGTGCTATATACATTACCATATATAAAACAGACAACCAACATAATCTCAGGTGTTTTTTATTTAACCTGAAACAGCCTCTAAAATTCCAAAAGATTAACTCTTGATGCTCAGAAGCTTAATACCCATTTTCATTATTGAGTTGGTGGTATGATCTCCATTTAAATTGAAATGTTTTCAGATAACATCTGTACCTTTGCCTTTGATCACATAGATTATGAAGTGCTCATTGTTTTAGTGATTAGTACTGTTGGAACTGTCTGCCTTTGCATGCCTTGGACTGACTGCATTCTCATGTCAGCCATTATCATGCCATTATTGTTACATTTTCTATAAAAAAATGCCTGAAGTGAACACATCCATCATCTCAAGGGAATGGTTGGTTACTCCCATCACTTAGGAATTGCTTCTGGCTTGTCAGTTGACAATGCATTAAGTTTTTACTGAATTGAAGCTAAATATTAGAATCTCAGTGGAAACAAGAAGCCTATTACCTACAGTTGGAGGAAAGCCTTCTCTCTGTCCACCCTTGGCTAATCCTGACCTTGCTTAGTGTACCTTTTTTCTCAGTGCAATTCAGTTCAGTCGCTCAGTTGTGCCCAACTCTTGTGACCCCATGAATCGCAGCACACCAGGCCTCCTTGTCCATCACCAACTCCCAGTATTCAAGTCTGAGTGGCACCGACTTGATGCCATCCAGCCATCTCATTCTCTGTCGTCCCCTTCTCCTCCTGCCCCCAATCCCTCTCAGCATCAGAGTCTTTTCCAATGAGTCAAATCTTCACATGAGGTGGCCAAAGTACTGGAGTTTCAGCTTTAGCATCAGTCCTTCCAATGAACACCCAGCACTGACCTCCTTCAGAATGGACTGGTTGGATCTCTTTGCAGTCCAAGGGACTCTTAAGAGTCTTCTCCAACACCACAGTTCAAAAGCATCAATTCTTTGGTGCTCAGCCTTCTTCACAGTCCAACTCTCACATCCATACATGACCACAGGAAAAACCATAGCCTTGACTAGATGGACCTTTGTTGCCAAAGTAATGTTTCTGCTTTTCAATATGCTATCTAGGTTAGTCATAACTTTTCTTCCACAGAGTAAGCGTCTTTTAATTTCATGGCTGCAATCACCATCAGCAGTGATTTTGGAGCCCAAAAAAATAAAGTCTGGCACTGTTTCCACTGTTTCCCCATCTATGAAGTGATGGGACCAGATGCCATGATCTTCGTTTTCTGAATGTTGAGCTTTAAGCCAACTTTTTCACTCTCTTCTTTCACTTTCATCAAGAGACTTTTTAGCTCCTCTTCACTTTCTGCTGTAAGGGCAGCGTCATCTGCATATCTGACGTTATTGATATTTCTTCCGGCAATCTTAATTCCAGCTTGTGCTTCTTCCAGTCCAGCGTTTCTCATGATGTACTCTGCATATAAGCTAAATAAGCAGGGTGACAATATACAGCCTTCACGTACTCCTTTTCCTATTTCAACCAGTCTGTTGTTCCATGTCCAGTTCTAACTGTTGCTTCCTGACCTGCATATACGTTTCTCAAGAAGCAGGTCAGGTGGTCTGGTATTCCCATCTCTTTCAGAATTTTCCACAGTTTATTGTGATCCACACAGTCAAAGGCTTTGGCACAGTCAATAAAGCAGAAATAGATGTTTTTCTGGAACTCTCTTGCTTTTTCCATGATCCAGCGGATGTTGGCAATTTGATCTCTGGTTCCTCTGCCTTTCTAAAATCAGCTTGAACATCAGGGAGTTCACGGTTCACGTATTGCTGAAGCTTGGCTTGCAGAATTTTGAACATTTCTTCACTCGCATGTGAGATGAGTGCAATTGTGTGGTAGTTTGAGTATTCTTTGGTGCCGGGTTCCAGCCCTGGTGGATCCAGGGTGATTCGAAGGTAGGGGCAGAGTCGGAGTCCTTGGAAAAAACTTAATTAATTACAGATAGAGAAGGATTAGAAAATTAGCAAAGAAAAAGAGGCTGAATAACTTGGTTTACATGGAATACCAATCACCACCTATGTAGGCCGCAGGTGTCTTCCCGTTCTCCCGAAGGAGAGGAGGCACTGAGCACCCCCCAGTCCAATCTTAGAAGCCCAGGCAAAATTAGCAGGCTTGGTGGGTACCCATGCACCAGATGGGAATTTGGCCAGAAAATAGTAGGAGAGAAAAAGAGGCTGAATAACTGGTTTATGTGGGATACCAATAAAATTCCAAGACAAAGAATTTGCACCATCTACGTTGGGCCACCGGTGCCACTTGAATATCGGAAGGTGCCCCTTCTTGGGCTCCTTCTCACGTGGGCTTGAAAGCCAGGGCAAGTAAGTAGACTTGGAGGGCACCCATGCTCCAGATGGGAATTCAGCCAGAAAAACGGGGAGCAAGAAAGAACGACATGAGGGAATCAATCTTTCCAGAAAATGATCCGATTTATTTTGCGGTTTGCTTATATACCTTTTGTTACACATAGGGATGAATACAGAGTCACACGGGGGTCAGCAGTCCTGACCTTTATCAAAATCAGGTGCTTTACATAAAAAAAAAGTCTTAGGGGTTTTACATCATCTTCTGGCCATGAGGCCTGCTGACATTTACAACTCACTCTTTCTGATAACCAAAAACTTATTTTTTCCAAGGGTGTTTTTTCTTAAACCAGGCACCACCCTCCAAATAAAGTTGCATTCCTATAGGGTGAGGGTGTAGTGAGTTACAGTCAAGAAAGGAATTTATTTAACTCAAGGTTAACATGATCAATCTTAAAGGTTAATACTTATTTCTCCTATATGTTAGTTATATTCATTATAAGGGCAGGGAATATGGAGATTTAGCAGCAAACATCAGCCCAACAAATAAAAATCCTTTCACCAATGTTCCCCTTAAGATCTATTTAGTCTTAAGATAGTGATAAATTTACATTTTTACATAGTAAGGACACAATGATTTATAACAAAGTACAGTGATCTATATCAAAAGAGAAAATTCATTAACTCAAAAAGTCTAGTATTGCTAACCTTAAAAACTACTATATTTCCTTTTCTATATTCCAAATACATTGATTAATATATTCCCAGGTGCCTAAGGATTTGGAGGCCTGGCGGCAATCATTGACTCAACAATGAGAAAAGCCCTATGCTAATTCAGTTCAGTTCAGTTCAGCCGCTCAGTCGTGTCCAAGTTGGAAGAGGGTGTTTGCTATGACCAGTGCATTTTCTTGGCAAAACTCTATTAGTCTTTGCCCTGCTTCATTCCGCATTCCAAGGCCAAATTTGCCTGTTACTCCAGGTGTTTCTTGACTTCCTACTTTAGCATTCCAGTCCCCTATAATGAAAAGGACATCTTTTTTGGGTGTTAGTTCTAAAAGGTCTTGTAGATCTTCATAGAACCATTCACCTTCAGCTTCTTCAGCGTTACTAGTTGGGACATAGATTTGGATTACTGTGATATTGAATGGTTTGCCTTGGAAACGAACAGAGATCATTCTGTCATTTTTGAGATTGCATCCAAGTACTGCATTTCAGACTATTTTGTTGACCATGATGGCTACTCCATTTCTTCTGAGGGATTCCTGCCCACAGTAGTAGATATGATGGTCATCTGAGTTAAATTCATCCATTCCAGTTCATCTGAGCTCACTGATTCGTAGAATGTTGACGTTCACTCTTGCCATCTCCTGTTTGACCACTTCCAATTTGCTTTGATTCATGGATCTAACATTCCAGGTTCCTGTGCAATATTGCTCTTTACAGCATCGGGATTGTTTTTGCTTTGGCTCCATCCTTTCAATCTTTCTGGAGTTATTTCACTGCTGATCTCCAGTAGCATATTGGGCACCTACTGACCTGGGGAGTTCCTCTTTCAGTGACTGTGCAATATTGCTCTTTACAGCATCGGGATTGTTTTTGCTTTGGCTCCATCCTTTCAATCTTTCTGGAGTTATTTCACTGCTGATCTCCAGTAGCATATTGGGCACCTACTGACCTGGGGAGTTCCTCTTTCAGTGTCCTATTATTTTGCCTTTTCATACTGTTCATGGGGTTCTCAAGGCAAGAATACTGAAGTGGTTTGCTATTCCCTTCTCCAGTGGACCACGTTCTGTCAGCCCTCTCCACCATGACCCGCCCGTCTTGGGTGGCCCCACAGGACATGGCTTAGTTTCGTTGAGTTAGACAAGGCTGTGGTCCTAGTGTGATTAGATTGACTAGTTTTCTGTGAGTATGGTTTCAGTGTGTCTGCCCTCTGATACCCTCTTACAACACTTACCATCTTCCTTGGGTTTCTCTTACCTTGGACGTGGGGTATCTCTTCACGGCTGCCCCTGCAAAGCACAGCCGCTGCTCCTTACCTTGGACAAGGGGTACCTCCTTACCTCTGCCCCTCCTGTCCTTGAACATGGAATAGCTCCTCTATGCCCTCCTGCACCCACGCAGCCACTGCTCCTTGGACCCGGGGTTGCTCCTCCTGGCCACTGCCCCTGGCCTCGGGCTGGGGGTTGCTCCTCTTGGCTGTTCCTGCGCCATCGCAGCCTGGCACTCTCGGCTACTGCCCCTGACCTCGGATGTGGGGTAGCTCCTCTTGGCCGCACATGCTGTCTGTCAGAGCCGCCCATGCTTGTGTGTCATCGCAGCCCCCCGCTCTTTTTTGTAGTCTATTACAATTTTCTTTTTTAGCATATGCAATGCCCAAAGTATGCCAAGAACATGAATGTGATCAGAATTTGGAGCAGTGGTGTTGTCCTGCATACTTGATAAATCTATCCAACTAGTATAATATATTGACCTCAGCATTTCATCCTCCTTTAGAAACACTGGTGTGAAAGAAAGAAAATCAGAGAAGATTAAGGGCATACTTAGGACTAGAACTCTAAATTAAACCAATAGCATACATTAAATAAAGCTTTGTGCAAAAGCAGTTAGCCCTTTAGGAACAAAAATCAGTAAATTCTGGTTTAGCCAACTGTTTGTTAGTTGCTTTGCTATATTGTGTCTTTATAAATTTTATTTTAAAATATAAAAACTTAACAGTTTTCTCCTTCAGTTTTATGTGAATTTGCATTTTCTAATATGGTTAACCAAAGGATTCATGAGAAGAAAAAATTAATTTTCCCCTAAACTGAATGCTTTATGTATTGTCTAGGCTTTTATCTAGCAAAATTATTCCCTTGTCACCTGAAATTATCTATGGTAATTTCTACTGACCAAGAATGTTTCTAGTTATGAGAAATTTTAATACCTAATTGCCCACCATCAAAGATGCATTAAATTGCATTGTTGGCATAATATCCTCAGAGCATAATTTCCATCCACCTCCTCCCCCGCCCCCACACTTCCAATCTTTTTATGTTTATGCACGTGGAAAGATTTGCAGATGGAGACAGTGTAGAAAATCATTGAAGTCAAAAGAAAGTTGATATTCTCATTCTTTGCATAGAGTGTATTTTTAGGGTAACTACTACCTTTTGAGAAGAGACATTCCTGGCAATAATGGGGAAAAAATGGAAAAATGGAAAGCAAGACATTTTGAAAATTTTATCAGAACTATTAAGTTTATAGTATTGAAGGGTAGTTTTTTAAATGTTAGGGGTAAAGAATATAGCCAAAACATGGTGTGTGATGGTATTCTTATTTCCTGAGGCTTGAATGTCTAATAGGACAGTAATCTAGTAAAATAATAACAAAAAAGGAAAACAAACAATCTTAGAAGATTGCAGAAGCATGCCAGGCAAACATTAAGAGTGAGATGCCAGGAGGGCTCATCTCCTTGCTCAGTCCTGTGCCTGACTCTCACCTAGGCAGGAAGGGAGGTGAGATGCCGCCTCTGGTTTCGTCAAGGTACCACCTGCTGGAATCCAGAAACCAAACAAAGTCTTACAGAGATCCCACTGTTTAAAGTCCTATACTTCTGACCTTGGCTATGCTTCTCAAAATACAGACACAGATAACTACAAGAGCATGCAATGCAACTCTATCCGTGTAAATGTAAAAGCAGCTAGACAGATTCCAGTGTTTTCAATTCAACAAAGCTATAGGTAATGGACCATAGCTTGTCTGTATGGACAGAATCTATGGAAGAGAAGGCAGAATCTGTATGACTTTTCTAGTCAAATTTAACAGGTCTAACAAAGTGCATTTGGAATCAACCAGTTCCAACTACTGGCTGAGTTTATCCAACTACTCAGAGTTTATTTTTTGTGTGTCAGGATTTTGCAATGCAAAATATCAGGGAATACTGTCTTGCAATTTTATTGAACTAGATCTTCCTTCCAAAACACATCATTGTGGTTCTCGATCCACTGTTCTACACTACAGATCACTCTCTCTGCTTTGCTCTATTCCTGCTCATGTTCTCAAAAAATTTCATAATTCTAGGTGTTGTGACATGTATAGTGCACAAATCTAGTGTACCATGAAGACTAGAACTATTTAGAACATGAATTATAACAAAAATCCCAATCTGGACAGCACTATTATTTGTCCTGTTATTTACTTTTTCACTAGCATAAAACTGAACATATTCTTTGGCATCATTGTTTCATTAAGCCAGTAATCTGTTTAGTTCAGTCACTCAGTCATGTCTGACTCTTTGTGACCCCATGGACTGCAGCATGCCAGGCTTCCCTGTCCATCAACAACTCCTGGAGCTTGCTCAAACTCATGTCCATCGAGTCAGTGATGCCATCCAACCATCTCATCCTCTGTCATCCCCTTCTCCTCCTGCCTTCAATCTTTTTCAGCATCAGGGTCTTTTCCAGTGAGTCAGTTCTTTGCATCAAGTGGCCAAAGTATTGGAGCTTCAGCTTCAGCATCAGTCCTTCCAATGAATATCCAGGATTGATTTCCTTTAGGATGGACTGGTTGGATCTCCTTGCTATCCAAGGGACTCTCAAGAGTCTTCTCCCTCACCACAGTTCAAAAGCATCAATTCTTTGACACTCAGGTTTCTTTATGATCTACCTCTCACATCTATACATGACTACTGGAAAAAACATAGCTTTGACTGGACAGACCTTTGTTGGCAAAGTAATGTCTCTGCTTTTTAATATGCTATCTAGGTTTGTTATAGCTTTTATTCCAAGAAGCAAGCATCTTTTAATTTCACGGCTGCAGTCACCATCTGCAGTGAATTTGGAGCCCCCAGAAATAAAGTCTGTCACTGTTTCCATTGTTTCCCCATATATTTTCCATCAAGTGATGGGACCAAATGCCATGATCTTTGTTTTTTGAAGGTTAAGCCAGCTTTTTCACTCTCCTCTTTCATCTCCATCAAGAGGCTCTTTAGTTCCTCTTTGGTTTCTACCAAAAGGGTCATGTAATCTGCATACCTGAGGTTATTGACATTTCTCCCAGCAATCTTGATTCTACCTTGTGCTTCATCCAGCCTGGCATTTCACATGATGTACTCTGCATATGTTAAATAAGCAGGGTGACAGTATACAGCCTTGTTGTACTCTTTTTCCAATTTAAAATCAGTCTGTTTTCCCCATGTCTGGTTCTAACTGTTGCTTCTTGATCTGTACTTGGGATCAATCTGAGAGAAACCTGAGTTTCTCCTGTCATTAGAGCATCTTCCCACTGTAGCTAATGCAATGTCCATAAGAACTTTACTATGAGAGCTTCTGCATGGCATATAGCAGTCACTGGCTGGCCTGGCTTCATTTGACAGACTCTTGTTTTTCTCCACCTGTATTTACAGACTTTAGTTTTTCTCCGCCTGTATGACATAGCAGTATAATCTGCTATATATTGGAGTATAGCAGATTAACAAATGTTTGACATTTTCAGGTGCATAGTGGAGGACCATATGCGTGTATCCATTCCCCCCAAATGCCTCTCCCATCTAGATTGCCACATAACATTGAGCAGAGTTCCATGTGATACAGTAGGTCCTTGTTGGTTATCCATTTCAAATATAACAGTGTGTCCATGTCCATCCCAAATTCCCTAACTATCCCTTCTCCTGGTCTTTGCCCCCTGGCAACCATATTGCCACTTGTATTTTGATTGTGCATTTCCTTTCTTTCTCGGTAATCCATTGAGATGTCACAACTTTACATGATATAGAACATCTTATTTTGACTCTAAAACATGCATTTAGAGTACACAGTACTTATAAAATAAGGAAAAAGGCAGTCATGGAAGGATGACCTGTCTAGAAAAGAAACTTATAAACTTATACATGAGTTAATTGTTAGCAAGATAAAATTGAAGAATATTTAAGCAAATATTACTCTCTGTATATGAATGCATGTGTTAGCAGTTACCACAAGTCTTCCAAACCATGCTAAAATTAATGTATGTAACAAGAAATTACATATGAGGGAAGAGGAAGTACATTAGATTAGGACACATAGTTTGTTAGTTGCTCAGTCATGTCTGACTCCTTGTGACCCCATGTACTGTAGCCCACCAGGTTTCTCTGTCCATGGGATTTCCCAGGCAAGAATTCTGGGGTGGGTTGCCATTTCTCCAGAAGTCTTCCTGACCCAGGGATCAAACTCAGGTCTCCTGCATTGCAGGCAGATTCTTTACCACCTGAGCCACCAGAGAACATATATACAGTCAGGAAGTATAATAGGAGAGTTGAGGTCAGCTTTGCAGAGAATTCAGGTAAATGCATCATTGATGTAAAGTTTCATTTCTTCTTGCTGTGATGAAAATATCATGATACACATTCCACGTGCATCCATATTAATTATAGTGCACTTATAATGTGACTGAGTAGATGAGATATTTTTGAATTAAAGTAGTTCTACTCTGAGGCTTCCCAGATGGCTTAGCAGTAAATAACTCACCTGCCAATGCAGAAGACATGGATTTGACCCATAGGTTGGGAAGATCCCCTGGAGGAGGGCATGGCAACCCACTCCAGTGTTCTCGCCTAGAAAATGGCATAGACAGAGGAGCCTGGCAGGCTCCATGGGGTAGAAAAGAGTCAGACACAACTGAGCGACTGAGCATACACACATGCATATAGTTCTACTTAATTGTGTCTTTCCTTTTCCTTTAACCTATATGTCAAGATAAGCAGGTTTTGGCTTCATGCCTTTGAAAACAAGCAAGATACTGGATTTGAAGAGAAAATTCTGAGAGATCGCATCTCTTGAGAAAGCTTAGAGGAATTTTTACAAGTTCTTGTCATGGTATCATAGTGTGATTCCTTTCAGCAGTGTTGCATTTGTATCAGGCTTCCTATCCTAACTGTGTCCCCTATATAATTTCAGAACCAGTGGAGAGACTGTCCCAGAAATGGTTTGCAAGTAAACTGTTATCTTTATTACTGTCTGGATTTATTGGTGGCTGTGGTTTAGACCTGGGAGAAGTGCGATTCTTAATACCAAATTCTAGGACATGCATTCAGCCTTCCAGTCACTGACATTGTTGACAGCCCCAGGACAATTGTGAGTTTCCCTGGTGGCTCAGTGGTAAAGAATCTGCCTAAAATGCAAGAGACCTGGGTTTGATCCCTGGGTCAGGAAGATTCCCCTGAAGGAGAGCATGGCAACCCACTCCAGTATTCTTGCCTGAATAATCCCTTGGACAGAGGAGCCTGGTGGACTACGGTCCATGGGATCACACACAGCTGGACACAGCTGAGCACAGATGACAGCTGTAGAGCTTAGAGCCTCAGGGGCAGAAAGAGATTGTCTGATCTGCGCACCACAGTGGGTTCCCATGCAGAAAACTGAAGCAGAAGCTGAGCCAAGCATAAAATTCATAACTCTAACTCAGCCATCATGTGACTCTCTTTCTCCTAGAGGGGATGTGTGGGAGGATGGAGAGAGGCTGGGTACTTCTCTAACAGCTGGGACCATTTATGGAGGGAAACGACCTCCCCCTCCCCTGGATGAACTGGGCACAGTGTTGATCATACTTTGTATACAAGGAGAAAGGTCGTTCTCCATATATACATATTTTGAATAATTTATATGCATAATAATGACTGAAGAGTTCAATATCTTGACTTGGACTGTGATGCTGAACCAAGAAATGGTCATTTTGAGTTTCTACATACCCAGTTTACTAACAGAGTGCTAGCTTTTTTTGTTTTTTTCTGAGTATTTAAGCTATTTAAAATTGGTGCCAGGTTTACTATGATCTATTCAGTTATTTCTTCTGATGGTTATCCCTCTGATTCCCTTCCTTTTCCATTCATATCATGAGGAGATAAAATATAAAGAGATCAAGTGAATTACAATTTGAAAATATAAATTGTAAATATAATTAAATTTTGTGAGTCAACTTTGAGTTTATTTTATTTCTGTTTAGCCAATAAAATATTCTGACTCTTTGTAACCCCATGGACTGCAGCATGCCAAGCTTCCCTGTCCTTCACTATCTCTCAGAGTTTGCTCAGACTCATGTCCTTTGAGTCAGTGATGCCATCCAACCATCTCATCCTCTATCATCCCCTTCTCCTCCTGCCCTCAATCTTTCCCAGCATCAGGGTCTGTTAAAATGAGCAGGGTCTTCACATCAGGTGGCCCATATATTGGAGCTTCAGTTTCAACATCAGTCCTTCCAATGAATATTCAGAGTTGATTTCCTTTAGGATTGACTACTTTGATCTCTTTGCAGTCCAAGGGACTCTCAAGAGTCTTCTTGAGTTTATTAGGAACAATAATTATGTGTGTCCAGTTTACATTAACTATAGTGCAGTGAATGTGATAGAATGATATTTAATTTCACTTGAAATGGAAAAATATGATTTGGCTGCTGTAACTCTGAGCTATTGATGCTAGAATTTATTCACAGAGATGTTTGAGGTTAACCATGCAACACTGTGCAAGGATTTTCTTGAAATTTCTGAAATTCAAGGCTACTTAAAAATTGGGGAGTTGTTGACAAATATGTAGGATCAGGTAACCATCACTAAAATTGAGACATCAAAGACTTCAGTCACCCCCAAAGTTCCCCATGTCCCCTTTGTAAGAAATCTCCCCTTCCTCTAGCCCTCAACCAGCAGTGATCTGACTTCTGGTCCTTAATTTTTGCCTTTTCCAGAATATTCTACAAATAGAATCATGCAGCATGTAGCTTTTTGTGTCTGGTATCTTTCATTTCGCACAGTGTCTTTGAGATTAATCCCTGTTGTTGCACATATCAGTACTTTGTCCCTTTATTACCAAGTAAAATCCTGTCATATGGGTTGTTACCTATTCAGCAATCCATGGACATTTGGTTTGCTTCCGGTTTGAGGCTATGATGAATAAAGCTACTGTGAACATTTACATTCAAAAGAAAAACTGAGAAGGCACTGGCTTCCTTTCATGTTTTCATTTGATTTATTCGTGAAGTTGATTGTTTTCTTTCAACAAGCTGACAAGTGAATTCTGAAGCAAGTTACGCTAAAGGAGTTGTGCCCTCCAGTCACGTGAAAGTGTTGTCACTAGAGAGGCAGGAAATGTGTCCTTTGAATCAAATGCTACTCTAGCCTTGGGTGTGTCTAAACATGATTGGAAAAAGAAAAAAAAAAAAAAAAAGAACAATTTATCATAAGCAGCATATTGAGAAAGGAATGACCAGGATCAACAGGTAGGAAATAATGTTTCAAAACGGCCATTCGGTTTTGTTTTATTGCACTTCACTTTTTAAACATTAATTCCTGTTGGGCTTCTCTGGTGACTCCGTGCTAAAGAACATGCCTGCCAGTGCAGGAGATGTGATTCTGATCCCAGATCTTGTAAGATCCCCTGAAGAAGGAAATGGCAACCCACTCTAGTATTCTTGCCTGGGAAATCCAGGGGAGCCTGAAGGGCTACAGTCCATGGGGTTGCAAAGGCTCCTATACAACTTCAAAACTGAATAACAACATAGTTGCTTTTTAAAGTTGTGTTAGTTTCTGCTGTACAGCAAAGTGAATCAGCCGTATGTACACATATATTCCATCTTTATTGAGTGTCCTTCCCATTCAGGTTACCATGGAACACTGAGTGGGGTTCGCTGTGCTCTGCAGTAGGTTCTCATTAGTTACCTATTTTATACATAGTATCAGTAGTGTGTATTTGTCAATCTGGACCTTCCAATTCATCCCACCCCACTTCCCTCTTGCATCTCCATATGTTTGTTTCCTGCCCCCTCTCTGCGACTCTATTTCTGTCAAAGTGTTACTCAGTTTTGAGTAGCTGAATAATTCCCTGGTGGTTCAGCTGGTAAAGACTCTGCCTGCAATGCGAGAGACCTGGGTTTGATCCCTGGGTTGGGAAAATCCCCTGGAGATGGGAACAGCTACCCACTCCAGTATTCTGGCCTGGAGAATTCTATGGACTGTGTAGTCCCTGGGGTTGCAAACAGTAGTACACAACTGAGCGACTTTCATTTTAATTGTAAATTCTAATAGTGGCCTCATGGAACCTAGTGTAGCTATTAGCACATTAGTGTGTTTCTAAGGGTTATGAAAGAAAAGCCATGATAGAATAACAATGAAAATGCACACAAGGATCTCTTCCACTGAATGAAGCCTGAAAGAGTTTTATCAGTGTAACTGACGATGTTATAGTGTTGAAATGAAATCCTCCAGGGAGAGGTAACAGTTGAAGAGTCGTCAGACATTTAATCTTTGGAGTGAATGACAACTCACAAAGCAGACGCTTTGAAAGGAGGAAAGAGGAAAACACTGGGCATGGGGTCTGAAAGACTGGCCTTGGGAAACTTGTGCACACACACATAAACTTCTAGACATGACCTAAATATGTCTTGTAACTTTTTCGATGTAAACATTGCTCGCAATTGTACATTTGACTCCAAACCGGAGTTCTCAAACTCTAAAACCTAGTTGCTTATTACTGTGTCATCCTGCTTCAAATTATGGTAAAAATATAAAAATTGAAATTACGATGAGTTGCAATGTATTAGCTTATTAAGATCTGACCAAAATGTACTTGCTTTTTTTATTAAAGATTTTTTTCTTATGAAAACCATTTTTTAAAATCTTTATTGAATTTGTTACAATATTGCTTTGATTTTATGCTTTTGATTTTTGGCTACAGGCATGTAGGAACTTAAGATCCCCAACCAGGGATCAAACCCATACCCCCTGCATTGGAATGTGAAGTCTTAATCACTAGTCTACCAGGAAAGTCCCCATAATTGCTTTTTTCTTTTATTTATTTTTAATTGGAGGTTAATTGCTTTACAATATTGTGTTGGCTTCTGCCATACATCAATATGAATCTGTAATTGCTTTTTAAATTATAGAAAGAAACTAGAAAATCAAGTATAAATTCATGATTGTTCATTATTGTCATTTATGGGAACTTTGTTTCAGTCATAAATATATATATTCATAGGATTGTGTTAGTCTTTCAGTCATGTCTGACTCTTTGCGACCCCATGAACTGTAGCTGCCAGGCTCCTCTGTCCATGGGATTTTCTAGTCAAGAATACTGGAGTGGGTTGCCATTCCCTTCTCCAGGGGATCTCCCCAGAATCCTGCATTACAGGGAGAGCCTTTGCCATCTGAGCCATCGGGGAAGACATTCACAGGATTATATTATATGTATTTTTAATTCTGCTGCTGCTAAGTCGCTTCAGTCGTGTCTGACTCTGTGTGACCCCATAGACGGCAGTCCACCAGGCTCTCCTATCCCTGGGATTCTCCAGGCAAGAGCGTTGGAGTGGGTTGCCATTTCCTTCTCCAATGCATGAAAGTGAAAAGTGAAAGGGAAGTCGCTCAGTTGTGTCCGACTCTTAGCGACCCCATGGACTACAGCCCACCAGGCTCCTCCATCCATGGGATTTTCCAGGCACGAGTACTGGAGTGGGGTGCCATTGCCTTCATTTTTTAATTTTAATTGTATGTAATTTTGTTACCCCCAAGTGTTAATATATAAGGCTCCAAATGGAACACATTTACTAAAAAGACTAATAGCTAAATATGAGATTGCATTACAGCATCAGTGATACAGAAAGATCATACTTAGATAAATGGGTTTGCACTATGCAGTCATCACTGCAAACTTTCATGGCACTACTGCAAAAGTCAGTCTCTAGAACTGGTGGTAGTTAATACATCACTAGGAAATACCAATGTGCTTCAAACTCAGACAGTTATTTCTGTTATGTGTGACCTCGGTAGTAAAGTCACTATTTCGGATTAGTATGACTATAAAGGCATCCAAATTTTAAAGTTTCACTGGGAAAGTAGAAAATATTAAGCTCACAGAAGAGCAACTAATTTTTGGAAGTTTGACATCAAACTATATCAGAGTTGATCTTGGAGTCAGTCTTAGGAGATTATTGTTTTTCAGCTTTTGAATAATGAAAGAGTTACAGTGTTTAGATATGGGAATTTTCCCATAACTGAAAAAAAGAAATGGTGTCATATCATGGGTTGTTGTTTGCTGGCTAAGTTGTATCCAGCTCTCTGTGACCCCCTGGACTGTAGCTCACCAGGCTCTGTGTTCATGGGATTTCCTTGGCAAGAATACTGGAGGACATACCTAGTCCCTTCTCCCAAGGGTCTTCCCAACGCAGGGATCAAACCTGAGTATCTGGCATCTCCTACTTGGCAGACAGATCCTTTACCACTGAGCCACCAGGGAAACCTGTCTTACATCATAGACATAGGTTAATATCAGAATTATTAAAATGATGACAGGTAAAGGCCCAAAGCAGTTTATTATAATGATCACTTCTGTATTGGTCTACTGTTTGATAATGATGTTTAGATAAAAAAAAAAAAAAATACAAACAACAGAGTCTATGTAGATATCCCATGCTTAGTTGCTTGTGTTATATACTTACAAATTAAGATATTCATATAGAAACTTCAGTGTGAAACTCTAAAGTCACAGATGCTTGAAGTACACTCATTTCCTTTTTCCATATGTAAAACTTTTTTTTAATAATCTTTATTGGAGTATAATTGATTGACAATGTTGTGTTAGTAAAACATCAACTCCTCCTCTGACCCAGTATCAAACCAGTGACCTAAGGATGACTATACTGGGATATACTACAGTCCTCCACTCTACCAGCTGAGCTATCGAAGGAAGTGCTCTCATTTCTTGATTAGCAACTATTGTATATTTCAAAGTTATCTCTAATTTTACAGTCTTTCAAATTAGTACAATTTATTTATTTTAAAATGTTCTCTTTTGAAAAATTAGTTCATTTACGTTGATACCAGCTTGCCAGATGATTTTAGTTGCTCTCATAGGACACTGCAAATACACAGTATTTAGACTTATTCTACTGTATTTTGGGGCTTCCCTGGTGGCTCCAATGCTAGAGAACATGCTTGCAATGCAAGAGACCTGGGTTCAATCCCTGGGTCAGAAAGATCCTCTGGAGAAGAAAATGGCAACCCACTCCAATATTCTTGCCTGGAAATCCCATGGACAGAAGAGCCTGGTAAGTTACAATCCACAGGGTCACAAAGAGCTGGACACAACTGAGCGACTAACACTATTTTGAACTGGAAATTTTGGACAGTGACGTCCACTGGAACAAAGGCTCCCTAACAATAAATAAAACTTTGATTTTCTTCTGTCTTCAGCCCTTAATATAATGCTCATCACATCATAAATATTAATTATTCATTAGGTATTGAATAAATACAGAAAAAAATCCAGAGAAAATCCAGAAAAACAAAACAAAAAATAAGCCATTGTTAGAATCACAGCTGTTAAGTTTCAAAGTATGTCCTTTGCTATCTTAAACCATGATAAAGATGATTAAAAAGTTGGCAGAAGTTTGTGAAGCAGAAACAGATTCTCAATTTTAATTCTTTCAAGAAAAATGGAAATTTGATGTAATGATGCATTCTATTTAGTAAGATTAATCTTACTATAGGAATTCTAAATTTGTTCCCTATTTATTATGTTTCCAGGCTTCCCTGATGGCTCAGACAGTAAAGAATATGCCTGTAGTGCTGGAGACCCAGGTTCAAACCCTGGGTCAGGAAGGTCTCCTGGAGAAGGAAATGACAACCCATTCCAGTATTGTAGCCTGGAGAATTCCATAGACAGAGGGTCCTTGTGGGCTACAGTCCATGGGGGCTGCAAAGAGTCAGACATGACTGAGTAACTAACACTATTATATTTCCACTCATGGCAGTTTAATGAGATAAGAGGTGGACTGTGGCCTACCAGGCTCCTCTGTTCATGGGCTTTTCCAGGCAATAGTACTGAAGTGGATTGCCATTTCCTTCTCCAAGGGATCTTCCCAAACCAGGGATCAAACCTGGGTCTCCTGCATTGTAGACAGACGCTTTACCGTCTGAGCCACCAGGGAGATAAAAGGCAGTGTTTAATAATTCAGCTTATTTATTTAAGAAGTGTGGAATAATCTGCCATTTTTAAAAAGCTAGCATCAGTGTTAGCGATGAAAGACTGGATACATTGCTCCTGAGATGATAAGGTGAAATAAATATCTGGGCTCACTGCTTCTACTTAACACTGTACTATAGATTATAGTTGAGACAGTTGGGCAAGAAAAAGAGGTGAAGTGATCCAAATTAAAAAAGAAGAGTTAAAACTTCTCTATTGGCAGATGACATAATCTTATGTAGAAAACCATAGGGAATCCACTGAGAAAGATAGTAGAACTAATAAACAATGTCAGCAAGGTACTCAGGTATAACACCAATATATGAAAATCATTTTATTTTTATATACTTGCAGTGCATAATCTGAAAATAGCTCTAAAGAAAGCAATTCCCCATAAAATCAAAATGAATAAAATATTTAGGAACTGACTGAACAAAGAGATGTAAAACTTGCACTTTAAAAATGACAAAACATTGTGGAATGAAAGGGAAGAGATGAAGAAGCATCCTGTATTTGTGAATCAGAAGAGTTGATATTAACTCAGCAGAACACTCAAAGCTGAGCTATAGATTGAGAGAAATTCCCATACAAATCCCAGATGACTTCTCTTTAGAAGTTGACAAGCTGATTCTAAAACTCATGTGAAATCGCAAGAGCTCAGCATAGCCAGGACAATCCTGAAGAACAGCAAACAAATGGGATAACAAACATTTCCTGATTTCAAATTTATTGCATGTCAACAGTAATCAACACAGTGTAGTATGTGGATAGATATATATATATATATGAATAGAGTATAATTGAGAGTCCAGAAATAGTTCCATATGTCCTGGACAAATTGATTTTTTGACAAGAGTGTCAAAACCATTCAATGAGGAGCAAATAATCTTCTAAACAAATGGTCCTTGGACAACCAGGAGACCACATGTAAAAGAAAGATGTTGGACCCTTAACTCAGACCACAAAGAAAGAAAGTGAAAATTGTTCAGTCGTGTCCTATTCTTTGTGACCCCATGGACTATACAGTCCATGGAATTCTCCAGGTCAGAATACTGGAGCGGGTAGCCTTTCACTTCTCCAGGGATCTTCGCAACCCAGGGAATGAACCCAGGTCTCCCGCTTTGCGGGCAGATTCTTTACTAACTACCACAGAAGGTGAGCATAAAACGTATCAATGACCTCAATGTCAGAGCTGAAACTGTAAGACTCAGAAGAAAACACAGAAGTAAACCATCATGACCTATGATTTGATAAAGGCTTTTCTGATGGCTCAGATTTGGGTAAAGAATCTACCTGCAATGCCAGGAAACGCAAGAGAGGGTTCAATCTCAGGGTCAGGAAGATCCCAGGAGGAGGAAACAGCAATCCTCTCCAGTATTCTTGCCTGTGAAATTGCATGGATAGAGGAGGCTGGTGGGCTACAGACCATGGGGTTGCAAAGAGTCTGACACAACAGAATGACTGAGCATGTTCTTGTGCATCATGCCAAAAGCATAAGGAACAAAATAGGTAAATTGACCTTCATCAAAATTAAATGCATCAAACTTTCATGCTTCAAAGGACACCATCAAGAATGCAAAATGACAACCCACAGTACTGGAGAAATATTTGCAAATTGTGTGTCTGATAAGAAATTTATATCTAGAATATATAAAAACTTACAATTTAATTATAATAAACTTACAATTTAACTTACAGTTAAACTAAAGACATATGATCTGAATAGTCATTTCTTCATGAGAGATATGGAAATAGCCAATACATCCATGAAAAATGCTCATTGCCCTTAATCATCTAGGAAAAAGAAAGTGTTAGTCGATCAGTTGTGTCCAACTCTTTGTGACTCCATGGACTGTAACCAGGCTCCTGTGTCCTTGGAACTCTCCAGGCAAGAGTACTGAAGTGGGTTGTCATTCCCTTCTCCAGGGTATCTTCCTGACCCAGGGATCGAACCCAGGTTTCCTGCACTACAGGTGGATTCTTTATTGTCTGAGCCACAGGGAAGCCCAGTCATCTGGGAAACACATAGCAAAACAAAAATGAGTTACTGCTTCACAGCCACTGCGTGTGTGTTTGGTTGCTCAGTGTCACGCGTGACACACTGTGACCACATAGACTACTAGCCTACCAGACTCTCTGTCCATGGGATTCTCCAGGCAAGAAGAGTGATATGGTTTGCCATTTCCTCCTCCAGAGAATCTTCTTGACCCAGGGATCAAACCCGAGTCTCTTGTGTCTCCTGCAATGGCAGGCAGATTCTTTACCACTAGTTCCACCTAAGAAGCCAAATAATAAATGTTGGTGATGATGTGGAGAAAGGAGAACCCTCGTACACTGACAGTGGGAATGTAAAGCAGTGTCAGTGCATTAGAAAATACGCTTGCAGTTCCTCTAACAATTAAACACAGTCACCATATGACCCAGAAATTCTACCACCAAGAATACACCAAAGGGAAATGAAAACATGTCTACACAGAAGTCACATATGAATGTTTATAGGAGCATTATTCATAATAGTCAAAAGTTGGCAACAACCCAGCTGTTTATCAGTAAGTCACTAGTTAAATAAAACACGGTAAGTCATATCATGGGCTTTCTTTGTGGCTCAGCTGGTAAAGAATCTGCCTGTAATGGAGGAGACCTGGTTTCGATCCCTGGGTTATGAAGATTCTTTGGAGAAAGGAGAAGCTATCAGTAACGTCGAAACAAAGATGACAGCACCCTTATGGCAGAAAGCAAAAAATAACTAAAGAGCCTCTTGATGAAAGTGAAAGAGGAGAGTGAAAAAGTTGGCTTAAAACTTAACATTCAGAAAAACTAAGATCATGGCATCTCAGTCATCTACGACTCTTTGGGACCCCGTGGACTATATAGTCCATGGAATTCTCCAGGCCAGAATACTGGAGTGGGTAGCCTTCCCCTTCTCCAGGGGATCTTTCCAACCCAGGGATCAAACCCAGGTCTCCTGCATTGCAGGCAGTTTCGTTACCAGCTGAGTCACAAGGGAAGCCCAAGAATACTGGAGTGGGTAGCCTATCCCTTCTCTAGAGGATCTTCTTAACCCAGAAATCAAACTGGGGTCTCCTGCATCACAGGTGGATTCTTTACAAACTGAGCTATCAGGGAAGCTATCCAGTCCCATCACTTCATGGCAAATAGATGGGAAAACAATGGGAACCCTGACAGACTTTATTTTGGGGGGCTCCAAAATCACTGCAGGTGGTGACTGCAGCCATGAAATTAAAAGACACTTGCTCCTTGGAAGAAAAACTATGACCAATCTAGACAGCATACTAAAAAGCAGTTACTTTGTCAACAAAAGTCTATCTAGCCAAAGCTATGATTTTTCCAGTAGCCATGTATGGATGAGAGAGTTATTGATGCTTTCTAACTGTGGTGCTGGAGAAGACTTTTGAGAGTCCCTTGGATTACAAGGAGATCAACCAGTCCATCCTAAATGAAATCAGTCCTGAATATTCATTGAAAGGACTGATGCTGAAGCTGAAGCTCTAATTCTTTGGCCACCTGATGGGAAGAACTGAATCATTGGAAAAGACCCTGATGTTGGGAAAGATTGAAGGCAGGAGGAAAAGGGGACAACAGAGGATGAGATGGTTGGATGGCATCACTGACTCAATGGACATGAGTTTGAGCAAGTTCCAGGAGTTGGTAATGGACAGAGAAGCTGGACAGTGCTGCAGGCCATGGGGTCACAAAGAGCTGGACATGACTGAGCAACTGAATTGAACTGAGCTGAACTGAAGTGATATCATGGAAGATGATTCAGTAATAAAAAGGAACAGAATCATGTTCGATACAGGATACAGGATGCTTGGGGCTGGTACATGGGGATGATCCAGAGAGAGGATATGGGGTGGGAGGTGGGAGGGGGATTCAGGATTGGGAGCTCGTATACACCCGTGGTGGATTCATGTCAATGTATGGCAAAACCAATATGGTATTGTAATGTAAAATAAAGTAAAAATAAAAAAATAAAAATAAACAGCAACAACAACAAAAAAGGAACAGAATACTTATAAATGCTACATCTTTGGACTTCCCTGGTGACTCAGATGGTAAAGTGCCTGCCTGCAATGCAGGAGACATGAGTTCAATCCCTGGGACAGGAAGATCTCCTGGAGAAGGAAATGGCAACCCACTCCAGTATTCTTGCTGGAGAATCCCATGGACAGAGGACCTGGGACACTACAGTCCATGGGGTCACAAAGAGTCAGACACAACTGAGCGACTTCACTTCACTTGGTTAACCTTGAAAACATTAGGCTAAGTGAAAAAAATTCCAGATAATATATGCTTCTGTCTGCATGAATGTACACAGTAGGAAACTCTGAGAAATGGAATGTGTAAACAGTGGTTCTCTAGGGCTTTGAGTGGACAAAGATCAGGGTAGTTATAACTAAGGCTATAAGATTTTTTTTTTTAATTGGAGTATAACTGCTTTACAATGTTGTGTGAGTTTCTGCTGTACAATGAAGTGAATCAGCTTTATGTATGCATGTGTCCCCTCCCTCTTGGACCTCCCCTGTACCCATCCCCCATCCCGCCCCTCTGTCATCACAGAGCACTGAGCTGAGCTGATCTCCCTGTGCTCTACAGAAGCTTCCCAGTGGCCATCTGTTTTACAAACAGTAGTGTCTGTATGACAATTCTACTCTCCCAATTCATTCCACCTTCCCTTTCTGCCTGGTGGCTCAGACGGTAAAGCCTCTGCCTATGATGCGGGAGACCGGGTTCAGTCCCTGGGTTGGGAAGATCTTCTGGAGAAGGAAATGGCAATCCACTCCAGTATTCTTGCTTGGAAAATCCCATGGAAAGAGGAGCCTGGAAGGCTATAGTCCATGGGGTTGCAAAGAGTCAGACATGACTGAGCAACTTTATCATTTATCATTATCCCCTTCTGCCACAGTGTCCACAAGTCCATTAGATACATTTTCTACCTTTGCATCTCCATTCCCGTCCTAAAAATAGGTTTATCTGTTCCATTTTTCCAGATTCTATATATATGTGTTAATGATCTTTTTCTCTTTTACTTTTTTGCTTACTTTACTATGCATGACAGATTCTAGGTCCATTCGCATCTCTACAAATGACCTAATTTTATTCCTTTTATGGCTAACATTCCATTGTATGCATGTATCAAATCTTCTTTATCTATTTATGTGTGGTTGGCCATTTAGGTTGCTTCTATGTCCTGGCTATTGTAAATAATTCAGCTGTGAGCAGTGGGCTACATGTGTCCTTTTGAATTATGGTTTTCTCAGGGTATATGCCCAGTAGTAGAATCACTAAATTAAACAGTAGTTTTGTTTTTAGTTTTTTAAGGAACTTCCATGAGATTTCTTTTCAAGTTGATGAATATATTCTAAAATTTGTTGTGCTAATGGTTACACATATCTGTGAATAAAGTAAAAATCCATGAGTTGTACACTTTACCTGATGCCACAAATGAATTGGATCTTATGTAAATTATATCTTAGTAAAGCTGTTTGAAAAAAAAGATAAACCACTTCAGTTTTCTCCGAGTCAAATAACGTACTTTACTCCTGCTGCTACTGCTGCTAAGTTGCTTCGGTCGTGTCCGACTCTGTGCGACTCCATAGACGGCAGCCCACCAGGCTCCCCAGTTCCTGGAATTCTCCAGGCAAGAACACTGGAGTGGGTTGCCATTTCCTTCTCCAATGCATGAAAGTGAAAAGTGAAAGTGAAGTCACTCAGTCGTGTCCAACTCTTAGCAACCCCATGGACTGCAGCCTACCAGGCTCCTCCGTCCATGGGATTTTCCAGGCAAGAGGACTGGAGTGGGGTGCCATTGCCTTCTCTGGTACTTTACTCCCAGTTTTTACCAAATCAAGCAACTGATTACTCCATTAGATCTTATCATCTGAATCAATGTAATAAGTATTTATCCCTAATGTTCTCTAACCGGTGTGTTGTGATAAGTACCAGTGTGTGTGTGTGTGTGAAGTTTAACTCTTTCAGTAATATAACCATTTGTTTTCTGATAAAATTTCATTAAAAATCTGGAACTCCTACTGTGGAAAAAATTGCTTTTATTCTATACAGAACGGGAGAATTTAGCTTTTAATGTTTAAAAATACTTTGTTCATTATTCTGGCTTAAGTTTAATCATATGATTAAAAACATCCCTACTTCCCTATCTATGAAATCACCACTTTAACTAGTATTTCCCTCCAGCAGTCCACCCCAGCTTCTAATAGCTATTGATTTCCTCAGCTTCCACCCACTCTTCAGACTCTTAATTTGACTCCAGACACTAGAATGCCATCCACATTTTTCTTGCCAAAGTCACTATTGCCTTCCATGTTGCCAAAACCCAATATTTTAACACTTTGTCTTGTGAAGCATTCCAGCGCAGTCTGACACTTGGGCCCTTCTCCCGTTTTTCAGCGTTTTTGTGTCTGTTTCTCGGACAGGAAATGTGCTGACATTTCCTCCCAGTGCCTTTCAGTCTCTTCTGCAAACAAATCCTGGCTATCTGGTGACTAGGCGTCACAGTTCACTGGTGCTCCATGATAACTGGATGTTGTGGCCCAATGATGCTCTGTACTGGCCCTCAGTTTCATCATTTTATTTATTCTCTTTGCCAACCTCAACCACCAAGGCCTGTTAATTCCATCTCTAAAATACAGAGCCAAAGTCTAGAAGGCATCCCTTCCCTGGGACTCAGCTATATCCACTATCATCTCTCTCTCTCTCTTTTTATTTTTTTTTAAAGTGGAGACCATTTTTAAAGTCTTTATTGAATTTTTTACAATATTGCTTATGTTTAATGTTTTGTTTTTTTGCTGTGAGGAATGTGGGATCTTAGTTCCCCGACCAGGGATCAAACCTTCACTCCCTGCATTGGCAGGCCAAGTCTTGACCACTGGATCACCAGGGAAGCCCCTCATCTCAGAAGTGAAATCCTATGATGACCTCATAACTGGACCTCACACACTCTCTATTGTTCTGTCCAATATATCCAACAGAGTGAGCTAGAGTGAGCCTTGAAAACCAGGGCTGATCATTAATCCTCCCTTCTGTCTAAAATACTTGCCAGACTTCCCATCAGTTTCTGCCCCTCTCTGGCCTCCACTTTCGCTCTCCCTTCTGTGGTCACTATGTTCCTGCCTCAGAGCTACGGTAAACACCCAGCTGCATAAACAAACTCATTTTTTTCCTTAGGACAGACACAAGACATCATATTATATTAAAGTAGTAATCATAGTATCATATAAATTATTAATTTGTAAAATAAGTTCCCTATGGCTGATTCATGTTGATGTTTGACAGAAAACAACAAAATTCTGTAATGCAATTATCCTTCAATTAAAAAATAAACAATTTTTTTAAAAGTTCCCAAATAAATTAGTAAACAGTGATTACCCTCCTGTACCTTCAAATACACATATATTCAACAATCCAATCTAATTTTCCAGGCCTGTCAAAGGCAAATAAATTGCCAGTTATCACTGCTTTATCAAACCCAACTGGCATGGCAAGATTAGAAAAGAAAAACAGTGTGACTAAAGCAGCCATTGAAAATTGAATAAGCTGACATTAAAACAATTACTATGTAAATTGGTTGCTTGAAAATGACATACAGATATGTTGTATGGTCTGCTTGTCAGTAGCCAAGTGCCAGTTGACATTTTATTCTGTGGCGATTGAGAATGAGGATGAGAGAACTTTAGCCGAAACAAAATGTCTTTGCAAGAAATTATAGAGTGGCAAAAAGCTCAAAGAAAATAAAGAGGCTTTCTCTCCTTTCTAAATATGAATGGTTCCTTTGATAAATTTTTTTTTAAATTGTAGTTTACTAGCAATAATACCGGGGAAGGCAATGGCAGCCCACTCCAGTACTCTTGCATGGATGGAGGAGCCTGGTAGGCTGCAGTCCATGGGGTCGCTAAGAGTCGAACACAACTGAGCGATTTCACTTTCACTTTTCACTTTGATGCATTGGAGAAGGAAATGACAACCCACTCCAGTGTTCTTGCCTGGAGAATCCAAGGGACGAGGGAACCTGGTGGGCTGCCGTCTATGGGGTCACACAGAGTTGGACACGACTGACGCGACTTAGCAGCAGCAGCAGCAGCAGCAGCAATAATACACTTAGCTATTTTGGTAATCTTGTTTAGGAAATCTGTTTAAAACAGACTTCACAGAATTGTCTGAATTGTCATCTATTAGTAGAGAGATTTTACAGGTTTTTGATAGAGTGAGGTAATGAATTATTTAATTCAGAGTGTGTCCAAGGTGCTGAAAACTGGCACTTGTATGTATTTGTATATATATATCCAAAGGTGGTCTAATGGTACAAAAACCCCACAACACAACGAAGTTGTATTTGAAATAGCTACCCACTCCACTATTCTTGCCTGGAGTTGCCCATGGGCAGAGGAGCCTGATGGGCTACAGTCCATGTGTTAGCAAAGAGTGGGACATGGCTGAACATGTGCGCACTGATGCATGAGGTCAAACAATCTGCAGCACTATGCAGTGGTTTCCCTCTCACATACGAACTAGTGAAATCGACTGATCCTAGTGAAACTGACTACAACTGGGTAGACACACTCTTTATTTCCATTTCAGAGAATTTTCCTGATCATTACAAAACAGAATAGAATCTTAACCATTTAGAATGTGGGCCCTAAAGGAAACCCAAAGTATAACTCCTTGCCTCTTTATTACTATCATTACTAATAGCACTTTAGCGTTACATGAAAAATGTCCCAAGTGTTACATGTTTCACTTGAGAGATATGTGTGTTTGTATAAAATCAGTAAACTGACTTACTTACATTTTTTGAATCTAACATTGAATAATTGTATAATAATTTTTTTCAGTTGCACATGGAATGTTTATCCAACTAGATCTACATCTATGCATAAACAACTCTTAATAAATTTCAATAGATTGAATTAATCCTGAATATGTTCTCTAATAAGTATAAAAAAGGAATCAATTATATTGTCAAAAATTTATAAATTCAAAATTCAGTATTTTGAGTGGATTAATAAAATTTCTAAATCCCAAGAAAATATCTCTAAGGAAGAACAAAAGCCACCAAGAAGGAAATCCCCAGGAAAGAACTAAACTTCCAACAGACATTTAAGCTATAATAAAGGAGATTTATACACATCACTATGCTGAAAGTTTGACTCTTAGAGGAAATATAAAATTTCCTTGAAAATTCAAGTGAAAATGTCACAAAATTAAGCAGAATATCTGACTATCAATAGAGCTATAAAATATATGTTTGTAATTAAAAGCCTGCCAATATCATTCTGGTTTCTGAAGAAGATGGAAAAAAAAAACCCTTGCTATTGTCACACCACTGAACTCAACTAGAAGGCCTAGAAAAATGTACGGCCCACCTAATTGACGTTGTTGGGGGAAAAATAGCAATAGTGGGGTGAGGAAAGGACATGAGAATTCAAAATAGCACTGAGTTTTTGAATTCCTTAAAACATGTTTGACAGTTGAAAACAAAAATACACTATTTTCTGGTGGTTTTCAGTGTACATAGAAATAAGACAACTACAGCCTAAGCATGTAGAAAAACCTATATGGTAATGAGATTTCCATCTTAAAGTAGGTGCAATATTAATTCTAAACGGACTTGAAGCATGACAAGTATCTTAATCCCGAAAGCTACCATTAAAATATTATACAATATGTACCTGACTGCTCAGTCACTTCAGTCATGTCCTGCTCTTTGTGACCCCATGGACTGTAGCCTGCCAGCCTCATCTGTCCATGGGATTCTGGAGGCAAGAATCCTGGAATGGAATGCCATGCCCTCCTGCAGGGTATCTTCTTGACCCAGGGATAGAATCCCTATTTCAAGCATCTTTTGCATTGCAAGGGAATACTTTTACAGCTGAGCCACCCCACTGGGAAAGCCCAATATAACATCAGAATCACAGTGGATGCATTAAAGTCAAGTAGTAAAAGCTGTAAAAATAATCCAAAGAATGCAGAAAAGGAGACACATGAAAAGAAACCCAAATACCCAACCCAGAAATAGCAGAATATATATTTTTCTCAAGTGTGCAGAAAACACTCTTCAAGTCAAACCATATCCTGGGTCATAAACTAAGACTACAAGTTTTAAAAAACTGTAGATTTACAGAGCATGTTCTCTGACCATAATAAAATTAAATTAAAAATTAGCGGCAGGAAGATAGGGTGTAATATTCATACAATTGGAAATTGAAAACAATTCTGAAAGATCAATATGTCCTAAAAGAAGTTTCAAGTGAAATTAGAAAATGTTTTAAATAAAAATTAAATATTTTTTAAAATTTTATACTTAAAGTCATTCTTAAAGTGAAATAATTCTAATCTATCATTCAATGTTTTAAAACAGAAATAAAAAGGGCAGTGAATCGATAAGCTAAGCTTTCACCATGAGAATTGGAAAAGAAGAGCAAGATAAACCCAAAGAGTTAGTTTCTTGTAACTTTAGGATTATCTGTATTTCCTTGCAGTTCTCTCAACTTTTGTTTCATATATTTCTAGTTCTAGGTACATAAATATTTGAATTGTTACATCCTCTTGATACACTGACCTTTTATCAAGAAATAAACTTTATATCTTGATAATATTCTTTGCTTTGAAATCTGTTTTGTTGGCTATTATGAAAGCCACTTTAGCTTTCTTTTTGTTAGTGTTAGCATAGTATATCTTCTGTGCCTTTACTTTTACATTTATTTGCATCTTTGTATTATGAATGAGTCTGTAGGAGGCAGCAGAGAGCAATCTGACACTGCCTTTTATGTGCTTGTTCAGAACACTTTACATTCAATATAGTTACTGATACGGTTTGATGAAATATACAACACTGCTTTGCACTTCAAAATATCACTGAAGTAATGCTGAGTTCTTAAAGACTTTTAAGACTTTTCTCTCTCCTCTGTTTCTAGCTTCTTTTGAATTAATTTCAAATTTTATCATTCTATTTAATCTTTTTTTTGTGAAGGCATCGCAGATATAACTATACATTGTGTGTGTATGTGTGATTATTTTTATCCAAGTTTCCAAATCAATTCATTTCAATCTAGCAAATGTTGATTACATTCTTACTCTCTATAAGACACATAATTGGAAACCATTCACTTTATTTATGCTCTGTTATTTTAGTGGTTGCTTTTATGCTGATGGAATATAACATAACGAATCATGGTCTTCCCTTAAGTAGTATTATATGACTTCATTTGTAGTATAAGAACCATACAACAGTATGCATTTTTCTATGCAACATTCTATGCAACATTTTTCTACTTCAGACCTTTCTGCTATTATTGCCATATATTGTTTCAACTTATGTTATAAATGTCAAAATATGTTGTTTTTATTTTTTCTATAGACTGATCAACTATCTTTTAAAATGATTTAACTAAAATAAAATAGTAATTTTATCACTTGACCACAAAATTATTTTCTTGTGTAAGTTAAACAGCAGAAAATTATCTTTTCATGATTCTGGATACTGAAGTCTGCGGTCAGGATGTCAACAGGTTCGGTTTCTTCCAAGACCTAATGCACATCTCTCTGCGTCTTCACCTGGTCTTCTGTCCATGTCTGTGTCCAGATTTCTTGTCTCCTGAAAATACCATTCCTGTTGATTTAGTGTTCACCCTAATGACTTCATTATAACGTAACTAGCTCTTCAAAGCCCCTGCCTCTAAATACAGCAGACATTCTGAAATACTGAGAGTAAGACATTAGCATATGAATTTAAGGATAATGCAATGGATTTCCTAACACATTTTTGGGTGTTGTTCAGTCTCAAGTCCTGTCAGACTCTTCGTGACCTGCAGACTGCAGCATGCCAGACCCCTGCACTTCACTGTCTCCTAGAGTTTGCCACAATTCGTGTCCACTGAGTTGGTGTGCTACCTAACCATCTCATCCTCTACCGCCCCTTCTTTTGTCTTCAATCTTTCCCAGCATCAGGGTCTTTGCTAATGAGTTGACTCTTCACATCAGGTGACCAAAGTATTGGAGCTTCAGTATCAGCCCTTCCAATGAATATTCAGGGTTGATTCTTTTAGGATTGATTGGTTTGATCTCCTTGCTGTCCAAGGGACACAAGAGTTTTCTCTAGCACCATATTTCAAAAGCATCAATTCTTCGGCACTCAGCTTTCTTTATTGTCCAACTCTCACATCCATACATGACCACTGGAAAAACCATAGCTTTGTCAGTAATGTCTCTGTTTAATGTGCTGTCTAAGTTGGTCATAGTTTTTCTTCCAAGGAGCAAGCGCTTTTATTAATTTCATGGCTGCAGTCACCACCTGAAGTCATTTTGTAGCCCAAGAAAATAAAGTCTGTCGCTGTTTCCATTGCTTCCCCATCTATTTGCCATGAAATGACGGGGCCAGATACCATAATCTTAGTTTTTTGAATGTTGAGTTTTAAGCCCTTTTTTTCACCCTCCTCTATCACTCTCATCAAGAGACTTTAGTTCCTCTTCACTTTCTGTCATTATAGTGGAATCATCTGCGTATCTGGGGTTGTTGATATTTACCCCAGCAATCTTCATTCCAGCTTGTGATTCAACCAGCCCAGCATTTCAGATGACATACTTTGCATATAAGTTAAATAAGCAGGATTACAGTATAACCAAATGAATTTTAGAATCCATTTGTCACACACACAAAAAAAGACACCTGGGATTTTTATGTGAATTGTGTTGAATCTGTACTTTGGGGAATATTGCCATCTTGACATTGTTTTCTGATCCAAAGCCTGGGATGTGTTTCCATTTATTTAGATGGCCCTAAAATTTCTTTCAATAAATATTTACAGTTTTCAGCATATGTTTGAATTTGTTTTGTTAAATGTTTTTCTAAGTAATTTATTCTTCTTCATGGTATTGTAAATAACACAGTTGTCTTAATTTTATTTTAACCTATTTATTGCTGATCTGAAGAAGTATATTTGATTTTGTATTTTGAGCTTGTATTCTGTAACTTTACTGAGATTATTTTAATTTGTTTGCATGTATGTTTATGCGAGTGTATGTTTGCATGTGTGTATTGTTTAGAATATATAATGTCATGTCATATGCATGCAGAAATAGTTTTGATTCTTTCTTTCCTGTTTGAATGCCTTTTGTTTCATTATCTGGCCTAATCTCCCTGAGGAGAAGTAGTGGAATGATGTGAAATGAAAGTGGTAACTTACTTATCTTGTTCCTTAGGAGGAAACTAGGCTGTCTTGGAATCTCTGCCGGAAACTTGAGCTGTATCAGGGTGACTGGAATCCAGCTTTGCTGACCTGCCTTATTGTTATGGGCGTTGTTGGGAAGTGAGCCCTGGCTCTCTTAGTTGCATTTGCTGACATAGAACTTGTGCAGCAGAGCTGCTTAGTATAAGAGTTTCTGCTGTGTGGTGGCCCCTCTAAGGGTGCCCACAAAATTTGTTTATGTTGCTTTTAATTCTTTTAGTTTTATCTACATATAGATTTCCACTTAATATAATTGTTCTAAAGAGTTTCCTGCAATGTTTACTTTTGTGGAGGTCTCCTGATGTATGTAGTGAAAATGAAAGTCGCTCAGTCCTGTCTGACTCTTTGCAACCCCATGGATTACAGTCCATGGAATTCTCCAGGCCAGATTACTGGAGTGGATAGCCTTTTCTCCACGGGATCTTCCCAATCCAGGTCTCCCACATTGAAGGCAGATTCTTTATCAGCTGAGCCACAAGGGAAACGCAAGCCTAATTCAATATTTGTATGGTTGAAAAATTTTTATTTTACCTTTTTTTTAAATGTATTTTCATTGACTAAAGAAAAGTAGATTGCTTTTTTCCTCTTCTTTTAAATTTTCTTTTCTGTACTTAAAGTGTTCCCCCACTATCTTTCTACCTTGAATTATTTTTAATGAGAAGTTTGCTGTCACTCTTATCAGTGATAGCTCCACACTTATCAGTTTCCCTCCACACTTAGGTATCTTTTTTATACCCACTCGGTTGCTTTTATTTATTTTATTTTTTATGCAATTTCTTTTATTTTTTATGTAATTGGGCTATAGTGACTTTACAATATTATGTTAGTTTCTACTGTATGACAAACTGAATCAGCTATATGTAGACATATATCCCCTGCATTTTTGGATTACCTTCCCATTCAAGTCATCTCAGAGCACTGAGCAGAGTTCACTATGCTACACAGTAGGTTTCATTGGTTATCTATTTTATACGTAGTATCAATAGTGTGTGTGTGTGTGTGTGTGTGTGTGTGTGTGTGTGTATCGATTCCAATCTCTTAATTCATCCCCCCTTTCCCTTCTCTGTTTTGTATCAAAAGTTTGTTCTCTATTTCTGTGTCTTTCTGGTTGCTTTCAAGATTGTATCTTGATCAGTGCTTTTAAAAACTGAGTTATGAGAGATGCTAATGTGGCTTTCTCCATGTTTCTTGTGCCCACATTACATGGGCCTACTTGAAGCACCTATTTGGTGCTTCGCATTTTCATTAAATCTCAAAAACTTTCAAATCTGTCTTCAAATACTTTCTATGTCACTTTTACCTTCTCTTGTGGATACTTTAATTACACACATATTAGGCCTTTTGAAGTTTTCCACACTGCTGATGCTCTCTTCATTTTATGTTAAGAATTTCTTTTATCCTTTTTTTGTTAATTTTGGACAGTCCTCTTTCCATGTCTTCAAGTTTATGGATCTTTTCATTGACAATATCTAATCTGCCTTAAATTTTATCCAGTGTATTTTTCATCTCAGATACTGTACTTTTAATCTCTAGAAGTTATATTTGGTTATTTTTAACATCTTCTGTGTCTTTCAGTATGTTCAAGTGTTCCTTTGTCTTCTTGAATGTTTGGGAAACAGCTCTAATAACTACTTTAATATCATTGCCTATTCTATCATCCTTGATATTTGTGCCAATTTCACTTAGTGATTTTCTTTTTCATTTTGGGTTCCTGTTTTCTTGCTTCTTCGAATGGTTTGTAGTTTTTACTGGTTGTCCAATGTTGGAATTTTATTTTTTTAGGGTGTAAGACAATATCTAATCTGCCTTAAATTTTATCCAGTGTATTTTTCATCTCAGATACTGTACTTTTAATCTCTAGAAGTTATATTTGGTTATTTTTAACATCTTCTGTGTCTTTCAGTATGTTCAAGTGTTCCTTTGTCTTCTTGAATGTTTGGGAAACAGCTCTAATAACTACTTTAATATCATTGCCTATTCTATCATCCTTGATATTTGTGCCAATTTCACTTAGTGATTTTCTTTTTCATTTTGGGTTCCTGTTTTCTTGCTTCTTCGAATGGTTTGTAGTTTTT
This sequence comes from Cephalophus harveyi, assembly GCA_006410635.1. NCBI lineage: Eukaryota > Metazoa > Chordata > Mammalia > Artiodactyla > Bovidae > Cephalophus > Cephalophus harveyi. The sequence goes on from SJYT01024890.1 coordinate 140,700, forward strand.
ACTGGTTGTCCAATGTTGGAATTTTATTTTTTTAGGGTGTAAAATTGGAGAAGGTGATGGCACCCCACTCCAGTTGTCTTGCCTGGCAAATCCTATGGACAGAGGAGCCTGGTGGGCTGCAGTCCATAGGGTCGCGAAGAGTCTGACACGACTGAGCGACTTCCCTTTCACTTTTCCCTTTCACGCATTGGAGAAGGAAATGGCAACCCACTCCAGTGTTCTTGCCTGGAGAATCCCAGGGACGGTGGAGCCTGGTGGACTGCCGTCTATGGGGTCACACAGAGTCGGACACGACTGAAGTGACTTAACAGCAGCAACAGCAACAGCAGCAGGGTGTAAAATATTTTGATATTCCTATAAGTGTAACTCCAGTACTTTGGCCACCTCATGCGAAGAGTTGACTCATTGGAAAAGACTCTGATGCTGGGAGGGATTGGGGGCAGGAGGAGGAGGGGACGACCGAGGATGAGATGGCTGGATGGCATCACGGACTTGATGGACATGAGTCTGAGTGAACTCCGGGAGATGGTGATGAACAGGGAGGCCTGGCGTGCTGCGATTCATGGGGTCGCAAAGAGTCGGACACGACTGAGCAACTGAACTGAACTGAACTGAACTGATAAGTGTAACTGAGCCTTTTCCCTGTGATACAATGTAGCTACTTAGAAACACTTTGATACTGCTAAGTATTGCACTGAAGCTTTCTTTGAACTGGAACTGTTTTTAGGACTAATTCTCCATCCTTTCTAACCCCTTTTCCAATACTCTACGCAATTCTCCTTGAGATACAAGTTGTTTCATCATGCCTGCTGAGAACAAGAATTATTTCCTGCCCTATATGAGTTACTGTTCTCCAGCACTCTTGCCTGGAAAATCCCATGGACGGAGGAGCCTGATAGGCTACAGTCCATGGGGTCGCAGAGTCGGACATGACTGAGCAACTTCACTTTCACTTTAATCTTTTCTGGTGCTTCATTCCTCAGTTCAAGGTTCTATCTTTACACACATGTGCTGATCTATACTCTGCTGAAGATTCAAGGGGACACTGTAGATTGCCTAGGTTTTCTTTCTATACTGTTCCTTCCTGTAAACTGTTACAAACTTTGATAACTCTAGATTGTTGGCTTCATCTCTACCATTTAGGGAGATCACTGGGTAGACCTGAGTTTCTCCTAACTTCAGCATTGCCTAGAATTTCATTCTGACGTATAAGCACAGGGAAATGTTTGCTTCCTCTTTCTGAAGAATTTCTATATATTTTTTTGCCAATGTCTTGAAAACCATTCATATTTTTAATATAGTTGTTTAAGTGGTCAAATGAAGAATAAGTATGTCTATGTTACTCCATTGTGCTTGTGACCCCATGGACTGTAGCCCACCAGGTTTCCTTTGCATGTGTAATTTCCCAAGCAGGAATACTGGAGTGGGTTGCCATTTCCTATTCCAGGGGATCTTCCAGACTCATGGATGAAACCCTAGTCTCCTGTGTCTCCTGCATTGTCAGGTGGATTCTTTACCACTGAGCCATCTGGGAAGCCCCCCACCCCCCACCATGTTACTCCATCTTGGTTAAAGGGAGAAATCCCAGGGATAATCTTAGCCAGAAATAATATTAGCTGGAAGTTGCAAAGCTCTCTGTTTTTATTAAAATGTACAAAACTAATAAAAAAATATTAGATATGGGGGCACAATGTCTACTTCTTTCCTTCCCCTACGAGTGTAGTCTAGTGGTTCAGACAGCCCAGGGTTCAGTTGTCCAGGCCTTCTTATAGTCTGTATTCAAATGATAATTTGTCGTAAATTTTGTCAGGTATTTCTTTATACATATTATTAAATGGCTTACTTCCAGAAGTATTTGTGCCTAATAGATTACATATTTTACAAAAATGTTTGATCTAATGGAGTAATTGCCTGTCTCACTTTAAAATATTACAATATTTATATAATTTAATGGATTGGATTAATATAAAGATGTCTTAAAAAGCCAGCAATAGAATGGCATTTCCAAAATATTATGTAATCAGAAGTGAAGAGTGTTGGATTCCATTTCTTTGCTCTCTACTCCCCAGCTATGTGGTTATAAATATCTTACAAAAATTTTTAAACTCTTTGGGTCAAATGCCCCATAATTCTATCACTCTTCACCCAGTACACTTTTTACCTGTTTGATTATTAAAATAATTTTTGTTTAACTCTCTAAAACTTTAAATGTCTCAAATTTCGATTAAATGAAGGACTAAACTTGATGATACCTTAAGTGTGGTTGCAGTTCTAAAAATGAGATTGCAACTATGCTTCTGTAGATGAGAAACCTTAAATATATGAGATCATTTTTTTTTTCTTTTTTGGTCTGTGAAGAAATTGAATCTCTTTAATGTTTCCATGTAATGTAATATAACAGGCAGTTTCCATTTTCCTATTTTCTTTTTTATTTGAAAGAACATAGAAGACTAAGATGGTCATGTTCATCCCAAATATTCTGGCTATAATTCTTCACTGTATATAAGATTGCACATACCAGGCCTTCCTGCCATGTGACTAGTGCTGACCAGTGAAATGTAAGCAGAAGGAACTGTCATTTTAGAGACAGACCATTTAACTTCCAGCTTGAGACCCATGGCTGTTCTAAGTAACGTCTGACACAGTGATTGACAATGGTCAAAATGTTGACTGGTGCCAGTGACCTCAGACAGAGACTCTCTAGCCAACCAGTGATAAATAAGCAGAAGGACAGACTGGTTCCAAGTAGGAAAAGGAGTACGTCAAGGTTGTATATTGTCACCCTGCTTATTTAACTTCTATGCAGAGTAGGAGCTCTACATTCAAATGGGTGTATCTTTCTTTTTCTCCTTTGCCTTTTGCTTCATGGTCCACTGGAGAAGGGAATGGCAAACCACTTCAGTATTCTTGACTTGAGAACCCCATGAAGAGTATGAAAAGGCAAAAAGATAAGACACTGAAAGGTGAACTCCCCAGGTCAGTAGGTGCCCAATATGCTACTGGAGATCAGTGGAGAAATAACTCCAGAAAGAATGAAGAGACAGAGCCAAAGCAAAAACAACACCCAACTATGGATGTGACTGGTGATGGAAGTAAAGTCTGAAGCTGTAAAGAGAAATATTGCATAGGAACCTGGAGTGTTAGGTTCATGAATCAAGGCAAATTGTAAGTGGTCAAACAAGAGATGGCAAGGGTGAATGTCGACATTTTGGGAATCAGCGAGCTAAAATGGACCAAAATGGGTGAATTTAATTGAGATGACCATTATATCTACCACTGTGGGCAAGATTCCCTTAGAAGAAATGGAGTAGCCATCACAGTCAACAAAAGAGTCCAAAATGCAATACTTGGATGCAGTCTCAAAAATGACAGAATGATCTCTCTTTGTTTCTAAGGCAAACCATTCAATATCATGGTAATCCAAGTCTATGCTCCGTCCAGTAATACTGAAGAAGCTGAAGTTGAATGGTTCTATGAAGACCTACAAGACTTTCCAGAACTAACATCCAAAAAAGATGTCCTTTTCATTATAGGGGACTGGAATGCAAAAGTAGAAAGTCAAGAAATACCTGGAGTAACAGGCAAATTTGGTCTTGGAGTGCAGAATGAAGCATGGCAAGACTAATAGAGTTTTGCCAAGAGAACACACTGATCGTAGCAAACACCCTCTTTCAACAACACAGGAAAAGACTCTATACATGGACATCACCATATGGTCAATACTGAAATCAGATTGAATATATTCTGCGCAGCCAAAGATGGAGAAGCTCTCTACAGTCAGCAAAAACAAGACTGGGAGCTGACTGTGACTCAGATCATGAACTCCTTATTGCCAAACTGAGACTTAAATTGAAGAAAGTAGGGAAAACCACTAGACCATTCAGGTATGACCTAAATAAAATCCCTTACAGTTATACAGTAGAAGTGACAAAGAGATTCAAGGGATTAGATCTGATAGACAAAGTGCCTGAAGTACTATGGATGGAGGTTCGTGACATTGTACAGGAGGCAGTGATCAAGACCATCCCCAAGAAAAAGAAATGCAAAAAGGCAAAATGGTTGTCTGAGGAGGCCTTACAAATAGCTATGAAAAGAAGAGAAAGGCAAAGGAGAAAAGGAAAGATACGTTCTGTAGGCATTGCTAAAAGTCATTCTGACAGTTGTCCTGTGGCCCAGGTCTAAGAACAGCTCTCAGCCTACCCTGGATTTCACCTACTGCTCCTTATGAGGGAACAAGACAATTTTTTATGATCATAGGGCAAGTCAGTGAATGATGTTTTGACATCATCTTTAACATCTTTACTGTAACTACAATAACAAGTTTCTTTATACTGTATTTTAATATCTGACTATGGCTCAATGAGGCTGAAACTCACATCAATAACTTTAATTCAATAAAGGGCAAAACACAGTGCCGGGGTCCAGCCCTGGTGGATCCAGGGAATTCGAAGCGGGGATGGCGTCGGCGTCTGAGGAATTAATTGCTTAAATAAAGATATGGAAGGAGATTAGAAAGAAATAGTGTAGTAGGAAAATAAGTGGAGAAAAGAGGCTGAATAACTTGGTTTACATGGAAAACCAATAAAACTCCAAGACAAGGAGTTTGCACCACCTACGTAGGCCACCGGTGCCCACTTGAATAGTGGAGGGTGCCCCGCCTTGGGCTCCCTCTCCCGTGGGTCTTAGAAGCCAGGGCAAGTAAGTAGACATGGTGAACCTCCACGCTCCAGATGGGAATTCAGCCAGAAAAGAAGAAAACAAGAAAAGACCACACGGGGGGAAACCAGTCTTTCCAGGAACTGGTCCGTTTCTTTATTTTCCAGGTCCACTTTTATACTTTTAATTGTACATAGAGATAAATGTGTTTTCAGTAAATCTTTGTTCTTACAAGGGTCTTACATTTGTTTTACAATATCTTCTGGTCTGGAGACCAATTAACATTTTATGGCCCCACCTTTCTTTCTATTGATAAAGGTTAATTGATCAGACAACTTGTTTCCTCTTAAGATCTATTTAGTCTTAAGATAGTGATAAAGTTACATTTTTACATAGCAAGGACACAATGATTTATAACAAAGAAAGGAGTACAATGATCTATAACAAAAGAGAAAATTCATTAACTCAAAAAATCTAGTATTGCTAACATCAAAACTACTATATTTCTTTTTCTACATTCCAATTACATTGATTAACATACTCCCAGGTGCCTAAGGATATGGAGGCCTGGCGGCAATCATTAGCTCAGCAATGAAATCCCTCACCAACATAATTTCTAACTAACTCGCTAATACTATACTAATAATTTTCTAACTTCTCAAAAGAATCTGTTTTTAGAAAGTTTAAAGCATCTCGTGCCTCTCACAGTTGGGAGGCTGTAAACAATCACATGTGGCCAGATAATCCTGTCAGGCAGGCTCCAGAGCCATCAGAGGAGTTTTTGGACTGAAACATGCCCAGGAGATTTATTAATTAGAGTCCTAAGTTAACTCCTTTACAGAGAGAGGTGGTGAGGGATAGCCCCCCGTAATGTCAGAAGTATAGGTGAAAGGCATAATGCAGCAAGGCAGGCAAACTCTGGTTTTTGGGGCAGATGCACGAGCAGATTCAGTGAGGCTCCCTTAAGGCCCGAATCGCCTTTGCCTGTCCGGCCCCTTAACCTCATGACCTTTGCTACGGGCAGGACTCCTCATGCCGGCTTCCGGCAACACAGGTTGTACATTTCTGAAGTTTTGATTTAACCTAAGGATAAATGTTTAGTATATCCAGTGCAATGAAGAAGTTCTTCCAAATATTACCTCTTGGACAGCTCTGAATTTTAGGTTACATCTTAGGATAAGGAAAGCAGTTCACGCTGGCTATTGCCTTTAAGGCAGTGAGGAACTGGAGAAACTCACTGAAGATTTGTATTTAAATAGATTGTGTGCAAGGGGAGAATACAGGTCTGCAAAGAGAGCTTCTGGGTGTTCTAATAAAAAAAATTTGGGCTTGATTCCAGCACACAAATTCTTCTTTCAGAAGAATGGATGATTGTAGAACTAAAGGAAAAACACAAACCCCAAATTTAGTAATTCAGTCTTGATTAAAATCAAGCTGAAATCAGAAATTGAAAATATTTAGTAACAGAACACTTGAAATAATGAAGAGCTGTTGATACATGGGCTTTGGGAATAGAAAACACTGAGCTGGTTTCTTAACATCTTGTTTGGAAAGATAAGAAAGTATTTTAGGAAATATTTGCACACCAAGCACCATAAAAGTTGCATTAATTTAATCTTTAGTTTGTTTCTTAGCATTATGCTAAGTTTCTATCTATTGTTCTGTAATTAAAAAAGCAAAAAATATTTTAAAAATATTGAAACTTTAATAGTTTAATAGTTTCAAAGACTGCTGACTTATTATTCTGGGGGTTTGAATGCTCAAAATAAAAGATTATATTCACAGAATTTTTTGATGGAAAAAACTGTTAAAGTAAAAAATTCTCTGTTTCCTAGAAAATTTTATTTGTGAACTGTAAAGAGACTTTTGTTGTATGGATGTTTATCCACCCCTCCTTTCACAGGAACAGAATTTTTAGCTGTGTGTAGGAATACCTAGAATAGAGGCAGTGAGGGATAGCCATGTGACTGAACTGTAAAAAGATCATTTTAGAAATTGAACAAGAAATTGTAGAAATGCAATCAGTTTTCTTAGACAATATTGTTAAGATCCCAAAGTTGTATGCCTTAGACCCAAAGCTGTCCAATCCAACTTTCTGCAATGATGAAAATATGCTATATCTGTGTCACCTGATATTGTAGCCAGTAGCTATATGTGGCTATTGAGCCCTTGAGACATGGCTGGTATAACTGAGAAATTGAACTTTTAACTGATGCAATTTAATTTAGATTTAAATAACCATGACCTTAAATTATAGCCATAATGATTTTAGTTTTCAAAACATTTAACGCTCAATAACATATCCACAGACTATCTCTCTTTGAGAATTTAAACCTTCTAGAGAAACCTCCAACATAAATGGATTACAAAATATGTGCTTAGGTGCCTTGACTTGATTTGTTTTATAAGATTGTTAGCCATGAGTCAATAAAATACTGGAGAAGAACATTTGGTTGTCTACTAAATACAATGTTTTTTGATAAAGTTGGGCTTTACTTTGGAAAAGTAATTAGAAGGTGGGCCAGTGATGGATTGAAAGCTCTCCTAGATACTGACAGTTCAGTTCAGTTTAGTCGCTCAGTCATGTCTGACTCTGCGACCCCATGAACCACAGCAGGCCAGGCCTCCCTGTCCATCACCAACTCCCGGAGTCCACCCAAACCCATGTCCATCGAGTCAATGATGCCATCCAACCATCTCATCCTCTGTCATCCCCTTCTCCTCCTGCCCTCAATCTTTCCCAGCATCAGGGTCTTTTCAAATGAATCAGCTCTTCGCATCAGGTGGCCAAAGTATTGGAGTTTCAGCCTCAGCATCAGTCCTTCCAATGAATATTCAGGACTGATTTCCAACCAAGTAATTAGCTAGAGGGGAAAGCTTAGCTTTCTGTACTCTTTGCTGGAAATGGAACGTATACAGCTCAACTAAATGAGGCAAAATTCACCATGGTCATAGCACAGATGAAATTAGAAAAAGATTCCAGTTCTAGCTCAACTAACTCACTGTGTGATCTTGGGCAATCTACCTAATGATCACCTTCAGTTCATTATCTATAAAATGAAGCTAGCAATAATTCCTATTTATAGAGTTGTAAGTTCATACGAGATAATTTTCATTAAGTACTTGGTGCAGCACCAGTATAAGAGTAACAGAAAGACAGGTCACCATCTAGTTTTAGAACCAAAGGATAAAAATGAAAAAGATGAACAGCAACAACAAAATTCCCTGAATGACACAGACTCAGCCACCAACGGGAATGTATTAATCTTGTAAAGGTTTTGGGATACTTCTCTGTAGAGGCAGAGTAGAATTTATAAAAGTTAGCAGATTATCAAATAATTAGCATATGTCCAAATAGTCAACATATGACTAGAGGGATCATGTAAGTGTTAAGAAACATTATATCTACTTTTTCAGTACGTTGAATCAGAACCAGAGATTTCTATCACATGAGCCAGAAAGCTTAAAAACAGTCTCATTCGGTTGACAAAGACAAAAGTTGGTAAAATTTACCCTAATTATATATTTATTTCCCTGAAAACCAGAAGAGATTAAAGGTCAAAATCATTGTGTATGGAAAACTGGATGCTCTCTTGTCCATGTCTCTTACATGCACATAACTAATTAGAAAATCAAATACAATCTGTCTGTAATAAAATTCATCCATTTTAGTTTCTAGTTTATACTGAGATGGTGAGATAGGGTAAGAAACTTCATGGAAGAAATGAACAAATTGAATATCCTCACTTTCCAACACTGCTGGTATTGAAACATTTGCTAGGCATTTGCTGTTTTCTTAGTTTAGGTATGTAGGAGGAAAAAACAGAAGTAAGTCAGGACTAAATGAATTATGGTCGGAATAAAACTGGGTGAATCTGAAAAAATCTGTGTGAGCCAAATAAAAATTTTACCAAATAACCTCTAATAACCTCCTTACCCAGTTTCAACCTGATATTTTATTATCTTAATATTTGTATATTCTAGCACTAAAGCCAAAGATATCCCAGGGGATGTTATTACAAAATTGTAAGACTCTCATCTTAAAATAAAAATATAAGCAAAAAAAAAAAAAAAACCTGAAATGTTGGGTTTTCTTACTTCTGTGACCTAATCTGGCTGCATTTCAAGAGAGGAATGTTGGTCATTTTAAGAGTTTTAGTTACTGGAAGATAGGAGTTTGTGGTGCAGGGAGGTATGGATTTAAAGGGACGGTGATGAAAAGCTGGTGTTGCTTAGAACTGGCAAAAATTATAACTACAAGTATAGTATGCCCTCCTGGATTTGAAAAGGAAGTTGATCTTGTCTGAGGCAGAGCCATCTAATCAGTTCTTGAATATAGAGCAGTTTTCTGGCTTTCTATATTCATTGGGGTAAGCATCAGAAATCAACCCCAGATAACTTATACGATAAAAGATTGTTGGGCAATTCACAGAATCAATGGGAGGTCTAAAGAATTAGGCTTGGAAAAGAAACAAGAGCCAAGAGAGGGTTGACTGCTGTAAACGTGGCCAGGGTTTCACCACGTCCAATGTCAACCTCACTAGATTTACAACACTAGCTCTGTCACCATGTACAATTCTCAGTCTTCTCTAGATCTTTGTGTCACCACCTTGAGAGTCAAAGTCCCTGATGACAGCCTCTGATTAGTAGAATCTACATCTTTCACCTTATCTCTCAGGGCTTTTAGCTTTTACTTCAAGATGTAGACAGTGGGGCATTATCTCCCAGAGAAAATTGTAGAGGAAAAAAAAAAAAAAAAATAAATGTCCACCGTATTTCTGGACCAGCTACCCTGGAGTTGGATTTATTGGTTCCTCAACGGAGCAGTACTGCTCTTCAAGGAGGTGGAGTTGGACCAGGTGGGGTGGGGTAATGTGAGGGAGCTGCTCAAAGGAAGGACACATATTATATCTGTGAATGATAACTTTAAATTTTTGTAGAACTGAAAAAATAAAGGTATATATTAAACATGGCACAGGGCATGATGGGAAGATGATGGCTCAACAAGTCCCATCTTCTCTTCCCTTTTATTGCTAATAACTCCAACCTAAAGCCTCTTCTGGGCTAATAGGGAGCTAGGGCTGGAAGGCAAGTAGAACATGGAGGGCTGCACTTCCCTTTCCTCCACCACCCTAAAGCCAGAGGAAACTCAGATATAACCTGGGGAAAGATTTGAAAGCTGCAATTTCTGGGGAGAGGTTGGCCCCTGGACATTCCTGAGCACCCAGGGAGAAGGTTGACATTGGCTACCATGAGTGTGCCTTTCATTTCAGCCCTTAGGAAGCCAAAGAAGAGGTCGAATCTTCTCCACTTCTGAGGTTGAGCAAGCATGGGAAGCCCCTAGAGAAAAGAGGCATCCTCCCAATTCCTCAGCAGGGAACTGAAAACATTTTCATCAATGCAATGGGCCACATGGCCAGAAACTGCTGTGCTTCCAATACTCTCAAGATTCTGTCCTAAAGTGCCTCCAAGACTAGACAAAGGAAAATAGCGCTACACTCCAGGGGTCACAGAGAAGAATAAATAATCAGAACAGACCCCAGCAAAGTCTGAGGAATTTGCTTGAGGCAAGACTTTAAGCAAATTATAAATAAAAATCCAAAGACCTCAAGATAGGGGAAAACATTTAGTGGAGAAAATAATGGTTAGGAAAAGATCTTATTATATATATATATATAGTTAAATCAAACTGGATAAATATAGACTATTTGAATGTGTGAAAGCTAAGAGAGAACTAATATGGAAGGAGATTGAAATTAATGAAATTTAAAATGATACAAAGGCTAACTACACCTGAAAGCTGGTTCTTTATAAAATTCAATAAAATAGATAAGTTCTTTGAGGACTTCACTAAGGAAAAAAAAGAGAGCAAAACTACATCAAATTAGGAATGAGAGAGGAAATGTAACCACAGCAATGTACAAGATTAAAAGAACTGTAAGATAATGCCATATATAACTCAATAAATTTGGAAACTTAGAAGAAATGGGTAATTTCCCAGCAAAATAAAATTACCTAAGTAATTCCAAAATTAATTGGAAAACTTGACTAGACTAATTATTATAGAGTTATAAGAATCGCCTGCTCTTGCTAAAACTATAGGTGACTATATCCCAAGCCCCATGAATCAGACTCTCCAGTGTTGAGATCTAGTTATTTCTTCATTTATCGAGAACCCCAGTTGATTCCGATCATCAATAAAATTAGAGAAGGCTGCCATAGAAGATTGAGGCTGGATAATTGCAGATCTACTATTTAAGAAAAAGTTTTATAGCTGATGTTTTATAGCTGAGTTCTATGTAGCCTTTAAGTAACAGATATTTTCAATTTTACATAGCTATTCTAGACCACAGAAAATGATAGAATAATTCTTATGATATCAGGATAATGTTAATACCAAAATTGATATAGTGCAAAACAAAAACAAATTATAGCCCAAACTAGCAGACATAGATTAAATAAATAAAATAAAATAGCACTAGTATCCGGCAATGTATAACAGCAATATACCATAACCATATAGAATTTCTCCAATGATTATACAAGAATGATTTAAAACAAGACTCTATCAGCATCACTTATTTCATTAACAAATTGAGAGAGAACGAAACATATGATCATATCAATAGATGCTAAAAAGACATTTGATAACATTGATTAATCATTTCTAATAAAAACTATAAGCAAAACAGCAATGAAATGTGATTACTCAAATATATAAAGTCTGTTTTTTTAAAGCTAATAGCAATGATAATTACAAGCAATAATTTAAAAATTCACATGCCCTTTGACCCAGCAACACTCTTGTGGGGAACCTATCTCATATGGATAAAAGCAAGATGAAACATTGAATGAGAGAGGAAACATAACCACAGCAATGTACAAGATTAAAAGAACTGTAAAATAATGCCATATATAATTCAATAAATTTGGAAACTTAGAAGAAATAGGTAACTTCCCAGCAAAATGAAATTATCTAAGTAATTCCAAAATTAATTGGAAAACTTGACTAGACTAATTATTATAGAGTTATAAGAATCGCCTGCTCTTGCTAAAACTATAGGTGACTATATCCCAAGCCCCCTTCATGAAACATGAAGCTTAGTGAAACATTGCTATAGTGACAAAAAACTGGAAACAAAGTGAATGCTAAATGGGTAGAAAAAAAGAATAAATAAGTTAGAATACATTTGCATCATGGATTGTCAAACAGGCATTAAAAAGAATGTGATTTCCTTTCAGGTACACTTTGTTGTATACTTGACACTATAACAACATTGTTAATTAACTACACTCCAGTATAAAATAAAAAGTTAAAAGAAAAAGAAAAAGAATATGGTTTCATTCAAGCGATTTGTTGACTCCTAAGGATTGCCACCACAGTTTATTGTGATCCACACAGTCAAAGGCTTTGGCATAGTCAATAAAGCAGAAGTAGATGTTTTTCTGGAACTCTCTTGCTTTTTCCAAGATCCAGCGGATGTTGGCAATTTGATCTCTGGTTCCTCTGCCTTTTCTAAAGCCAGCTTGAACATCAGGGAGTTCACGGTTCATATATTGCTGAAGCCTGGCTAGGAGGATTTTGAGCATTACTTTACTAGCATGTGAGATGAGTGCAATTGTGCGGTAATTGGAGCATTCTTTGGCATTGCCTTTCTTTGGAATTGGAATGAAAACTGACCTTTTCCAGCCCTGTGGCCACTGCTGAGTTTTCCAAATTTGCTGGCAGATTGAGTGCAGCACTTTCACAGCATCATCTTTCAGGATTTGAAACAG